>CM077168.1:4083141-4340641 GCA_039654105.1 Coreius guichenoti
GGGATGTCCAGCTTCTTGCTTGGAAAAGTGCATTAAAACAGTACTTGAAATCAGATTAAAACAAGGACATTTTCAACCCCTAGATGCAGTCGTTTATAAAAATGGTGGCACCCAGGTAGATCAATACAGCTATTGATATACATTCACTTTTGAACAAATAAATTAATCAATGAACCTAAGTCGAGAATAAAACCTACAAAAGAAATACTAACATTTTTGTTTCTTTATCTATCACCTTCTTGGACAACCGAATGTGGGAGATCCTGAACTACATGCATCTAATTTTGACATAGACAAGGCTAGTTTCTAGTTTCTGTTTGCAGAAATAAACCATTCTACCTCAAGATCAAAGTATTGTGTAAGTATGTGTGTTAGTTTACCTGTTTTGTGATGATCGAATCAGCACACCTAGTGAGTCATTTGGGCACAATGATGCTCCCGAGAAGAAGCTTAATGCTGTTTGCCTCAGATTTGTAAGGTGCCTACTATTTTACATGTAATAAAAATGCATGGTATTCTCTGGCTGTTAAGGTCAGTAATGTACATGTAAGGTCAGGAATTGAACCCTAGTCCCATTTCATGTTAATCCAAAAATGTGTACATTCAGAGCCAGATTTACTAAACAGGGCAAATAAGTGTGAGAGCACAATTCCATAAAAGCGCCGATGGGAGTTTAAAGATCAGCGCATGATGTACTGAAGACACGCAAATTAAAGAACACAGACGCAGCCGGATCATTTCCATAATAACCAACGCAATCTACCAAGAGCAGCGCAAATTAACGTCCGTTTTTTTTTTTGGCCAGTAAACAATGGCGTGAAACACCAGTAAATTGACGAGTGCAAACCTTAGTAAATCACATTGCATGATTCATTAAATACTCTGCTCCCATAAATTTTGCGTCTGAAATGGAAACTCCTACAAATGCATAAGCAATAAGGTCAGCCGCAAAAATAACCCTGTCCACGCCTTTTCAGCGCCTTTTCACTGCGTGTCTTTAGTAAATAGTTTTTTAACACCAAAAGAGGGTTTGTGCTGGAGCAAGCTGTTAGTAAATCTGGCCCTTAGACCGCTTACAAATGTCTAGAAAACTACTAAGTAGTTTCTTTTTCCTTTAGTCATGTCTTATCTTACCTAGTGCACCAAAAACGGTGCATGACACCCTTTCCCTGAGGCAGCTACTGTCTATGTCGTCACTTAGACTAAGAGGAATTAAAATAACGGCACAGAAGCAGAGAAACAGTATGCAGACAGTAAACAGCATACCCTAACCACACTGATGTGATTCAGAGAGTGGGAGGGGTTGGGGGGACCAGACAGGAATGTATTGCTGCTGGGGCCTTCAAGAAATGTGGACCCCGGTGTGTTGACTGTCTCTGGAATCGAACAGAAACCCAGCCACCTCACTTTGAGTCCCAGCAGGGGGATGGGAGTGGGATGTGATTTTATTGTCTATCCCTTGTAGACTGGCCAAATCCAGTCTGAAGTTGTGGGTTTATTTCTTCTGCATTACAGAGTGGCTTGACGTGATACGGGCCACATTGAGGACAAACCCTGTCTGCAAGGCAGGGTCGCCCCACCTCATCTAAGCTCACAAAGAGAAGTCAATCCTAGATGTAGGGCAATGGAAAGGATAAAGCAACCAAAATACAGGTGACTCCACATATCATCTACAACCTGGCATTTTACTCAGGAAAAGATCTCCTCTAAAAAGTAGTACTCGCTATGCATATTAAGATCTTGACACTCTTTGCAAGTGACTCACGAGATGCCCAATGAGGCTGTGACGTCCGAATCCATTTACATGTCTGAGCTATTCAGGTCTTCTATTCTCGGTGGGTGCCCTTTGGAGTAATAGCTTGTTTAAGCTGCAGTAAAACAACCAAATTAAAACAAGGACGCAAAAATATAGGGGGCAAGATAAAGAGTCATCCAAATGAATGGCCTCAGTCTTGTTGACACATTGGAAATACATGCAGTATTGTGTTGTAGTTGTGCATGGCGCAAATCATCTGTGGAATCCATGGCATCATGAAGGCAAACATTGAATAGTATCTCTGTTTTGGAAAGGGCTGTTGCGAACTGTGGTTTCCTTGTAAAAGCACCCATTTGGCTTGAATAGCATTGGTAAATGTTTCTATTGAGTGTGGCCGGGAGAAGTATTTTGTGCCGAACTGTTTGTGCAAGTGGACTCGTTGATAGAGCTACTGAACAAAGTCTGGCTGCTAAAAACCATCACAAGCCCTCGAGTAGTCTACTGAAGTGAAGCTATGTGGCAAATTATGTTTGCATATGCGACTAATGTGCCCTATCATACACCCGGCGCAATGCAATGCCAGGTGCGACACAAGTGTTTTTTGCTAGTTTCAGCCCGACGCAGTTATCATTTTCACGTCCAGCGCCACGTTGTTTAAATTGCAAATGCACTCGCGCCATCTGTTCACCCATGGGCGTGCTGGTCTGAAAACCAGGTGTGTTCAGGCGCATTGTTGGCGCGTTGCTATTTTGAGGAACTGAAAACGACTGCGCCATTGACCAACAAAAACCTGGTCTAAAGTCAATAGCGCAGTATTTTTTGTGTTATTTAAAGGGCGCGTTAGTAATATGCACCGTACACTGTGCTTATTACACACACAGGGACGCGCAGCAGCACACACACATTTTTATATATTATAAATAAAAGGATTCCTTTCTGGAGAAGCGTTCAGTCTTTCCACTCGCCATGTAAATAGTGAATCCGCCATGGTGCAAGAGCAACTGGCTTTTAAAGGGAATGGGAGATGAGACTCTGATTGGTTTATTGCACGTTACGCCCAAAACACACCCATGACTCATTAAGAGACTAGGTACAACCCTTTTGGACCACACGCCGGATGCACCGACTACGAGTCGTTAAACTAGCAAAAGTGGATTCGGACACACCCTGAGTGCACCTGCGCCTGCGTGCGCTTCAGACCATGCGCTCAGATCGTTAAAATAGGGCCCTGTGTGTTTACTGGGAATTAAAGCCTTGACCGCAATGCTCTACCGATTGAGCAACAGGAACCGTAAGAAATAAACATACAGTCTTATTGTACAAATTATGTTGAGAGCCTTTTAGTGTGTTTCAAGGTACCTTTCTAGGGATCAAGAAGTTGTTGCACATCAAATAAAGTTGCTGTATGGAAACCAAAACTATCTGACTGAGGTGGTTTTGGTTTCCAATTTGCAACTGTGCTTTATTTGGAGCTGATATAACAGTGCAAATGCTATGTATAGCTGATGTTTAAGCGTATAAATCTGTCAGTAGCTCTCACGACAGCTTGTTTGCATAGCTTTGAACACAATGGTAGAACTGGTATTGTCACAACAGAGGCATGCGTGTTGTCTGCTCCAGCATCTGAACAGTGTAAAGCCCTCCTCTTAGAGGTACTGCTGGGTAAAGCATTTATAAAACCTATAAAAACTGACAAACACTCTTCCATCTTCAACTCTTCCTCTAGAGGGCCAAGCTGGTCTTCATTAGGCTTTCCAAACGGTTCTTACAATAGAGGATAAAGAGCTCTAATGTCTCATATGGGCTATATCTTTATAGCCATGTCTGCCCATCTCTAACACCCCCTTCCCATGGTGCTACATGGGGCCCACCTGAGTAAGAACTAAGGGAGATCAATGTCTTTAACACTCCTGGTCTCGGTACTTAATATTAAGTGCTTGAACCGGGCCGTGTGGCAGTCCATGAACCACCTCTTATGTTCAGCCATACTTCTAAATAGTAACACCTGCTGAAAGCCACAAAGCTGCAGCCCAGGGACAACACACAAACAAAAGGGACAAAATGAAGGAGAGGCCGTCTCCTGGAGATGAAAGACAACAGCAAGGAGGGCCTTTCTTCTTTTGATGAAAACAAGAATCATGCGATGGAGACTAAAGAGCCTGCCATGTCATGGCTTCGTTCAAAAGCCACACCTGCTGTTTGCAGTGGCTGTCTCTCCCGCCGCACAGAGACGAAACAACGCTGCCGGAAAAAAGTTCAGAACTTCAAACAGTCGGCTGGTTTCTGCTCATGCCGCCACACCCGGCTTAAAAAAACACTGTTTTTGATGCCTATATGTTGCGCTGTTACAAGTAAAGACAGGTTGTCACTGAACCCCAAAGCCTTATTTAACCTGAAGATGACACTACTGACGAAAAATTCATATTTAATGTTGTTTATTAAATTAATTCAGCGTGTGAACTGTGTACTGATATGCCAGAGTGCGACTGATGTAAAATTGTTCTTTGTAATATGCTTATGTGACACAATGGTCATATCTTTCATATGTGTTTGTGATGTTACAGTCTTCAGATTGCAGATGCATTTCAGCAGACATCAACATATTAATTCACACAGACTGCAAAAGTCTGATTACTGGTATCAAGACATCTGGATGATATTTTTTATGAACCCAAATAAACAGAATAAGCATAAGTGAAGGCATGGATTCATTTTTCAAATTTGAAAGGAAGAAAAAAAAGTTAATTCTGTCATTATTTACCCTTTATGTTGCACCAAATATATGACAGAAAGTGTACAGTTTTAAAGAACATCCTGGCAGTTGTTTTCAATATAATGACAATGAATGAGGACTAGGGCTGTCAAGCTCCTAAATTACATAAAAAAACAGCATAAAAGTATCATAAAAGTGGTCTGAAATTGTATGTTTTGTGTGAGGGACAGACCTAAACACATTAACAGTGCACTTGTGCACTAAAATAAGTTGCTGCCTTACATTTTTAAGTACAGTCAACTTGGATGTTTAAGTCATTTCAACTTAAATTACATTAAAATGACTTAAAAATGAGTTGAATCGTGTATAACTTATAAAAAAGTTGAAAATTGCTTAACTTATTTTGATGAGTTAAAGCAACATGCCACAAATTATTGATCATATAATTTTTTACAGTGTGAGAATTCATCAGTGGTCATGAGAGAAGTAAGAATGTCTGAAAAATAAATTCACAAAGTTATATCTCTCCCCCCCCCCCCCCCCATTTTTGAATGAACCATTCTTTTAAATGATGCCGCTGAGTACACTATGACAAAATGGCTATTAGAAAATAATAAATAACACAACATACTGATGCTTTCTTTTCAGGTCCATTCATTCTTTTTAATAAGTATGAGGATACTATTGGTTTGTGTATGTATAGGCCTTAATTTGAGTATTTCTCCATTTAGAAATTTCACTCAGAGTACAATCGACTGACAATGCATGCTTTGTGTTCCTTGCCTTTTGTGATTTATCAGGTTATGAGCTGCAGCCTGTTTATGGGATTACAGTAGAGGTAACCATGTGGGCACGGGGTTAAGGGCCAGCTACCCGCCATACCATACCAAGAGGTATATTTAGCCTCTGTCCTTGCCCCCTTTGCTATGTCCCTTCATGGGCTACAGCTAACAAAGGGACCTATTCACTTCAATACACAGACACACACTCAGATCTGTCCAATGAAAGCCACAGCAGCCTCACTCAAAGCAGTGACAAAAAATGTTTTGATGGAGACATTCTTAGATGTCGATGTTGAAAATCAAAGATATAAGTCATAGCCTTGCACTTCCTGGTGCACTAATGCATTCTGTGCTGTAGACACAAGGAACGCGTGCTAGGGCCGTGTTTTGACCACATCAAGCACAGCTCATTTCAACAGTCAACAGACGACAATGGAGACAGACATCATCAAACAACAAGCGGCTGATTAGCCGCTACAGACTCAAACACAGAGACACAGGTGAGACTCTTTACATAACAATCAAAAACTTGAGCCACATGCCAAAAGAGGGGGGGGAAAAGTCAATGCATCTTCCAGATCATTCAAGGTGAAATGATATTGTTCGGGAATTTTGTGAAGGAAAATCAAGTTAGATATTCCAACTTCTTCCGGGATTGGAAGTAGGTCAAATACTAACAAAAATTAAGGCCAGCGGCAGATCAGATACTAGCGATTATAGGACAAACTCTCGCGGCTCACACAAAGTTCATAAGTCTCCCAGGAATGCGATACTATGGAAACCACTCAGCTCTTTTGTCACTAAATGACGTGAGACCAGATGTACAACACATTTCGGCATGTCACCACTACAAAGGCCTGTTAGACAACACACCTTCAAATGCTGATGTGTTGGATCAGTTGAGTAATCTGGACCCCTGTGCAGCGAGCTCCAGTGTATAATGTTATCATGGTCACAGGGTAGCACAGTAATTAGCTGAAGCAGACAAAGTTGGGATCTCCTTGTGGTTTCTGGAGGAGTTCTGCTTGCCTTTGGGGAGGCAAATGAATTTAGCTGAACACTCGCACTTTGAAACTGGAGTCATTGTGAATAGCCGACGGGCAATTCAAACCCTTTACTGGATCCATTTTTCTCAACTGGTCAACCAGCTGCAACCAACTTAGGCAGCACAGGAGCTATTCCATCCTGAACACCCAAGAAAGTTTTGCATTTCTGTTATGAGTTTTTAAAATTCTCCCTTCTCCCATTCGGTTGGTCTGCTTTGATTCTTTCTCTGTTCTCTCCTGCATAGCTTTCAGTTTTTGTTCTGTTTCAACCATGTCAGCCATTGATGTCCCACCCAAACTTTTTTTCTCTTTCCCCTTTTGATTCCTTTTTCATCCAGCACTACCTGCATGGAGCTGTGTAAAGAGAAGGGACAGAGGGAGGGGACACAGCGCTGACACATAAAACCCGCATTTCTCAGTTTTCAAATGTCTCATTGAGGCTCTCACAGGCTTTGATATTTTAAGTAGGTATCACAACAAAGGGGCAACAAATGGATGGAAAGGTAATGCAGAATATTAAGGCAGCTAATGGCCCAGGCCCTCTGGAGCAGAGCTGGCCCAAAAGGAAAGCCCTGTCCCACGAGTCCTATTCGGTTTCTGAGGGGCGGACCCACCTGCCTGGCTGCTCCCTGCTACTGCCCTCTGCATGACAATCATTTGGACATTTTGGTCCATTTAACATAAGACCACAAGACAACGAACTATACCAAACCAGACTGTGGTGTACTTTTTAGTATGCTACAGTTTAGGTAATGGAGCCCTGACACACTCTCACTATGGGTTGTCTCTCTAATGATGACAGTCTTTTGTTTGAAATGTGCCCCCCAGGTGTGATGATGTACAATTGTACCAGCAGGAACAGGTTTGATTTAATTCAGGTTATCAAATTACGTTCTCTACCAAGTGCAGATGACTTTATTATCTCAGTGGATGCAACCGGATTTAGGCACAGTCGTGCGAAGCTAACAAACTGGTTCACTCTAAGAAAAAATGTTACAGCTTGTCAAAGGGGCAGAACTCTTAAAAGGACATCTTTGTACCTTTTTTACCCCTAAAGGTGCATATTGGTACCTTAGGGTGTGGTTGGTACTTGGCATGTTTGGTTCAAATAAAACAAGCCCTGGTGCGATTGCTTTGTTAATGCGGTTTATTTGAATAAGTGTGAACGCTGCCATCTGAACCCTGGTATGCACCAAACAAGTGGACTGTGAGCGCTGAAAGATGGGTGTTGCTCCGCTTCCAAACCAACTCTGGAGTGGTTCGATTGAAATACGAACGCAACACGGACCAAAGACATGTACACGAACCAAAAAACGGGACATGATGTCACAAGATGCGACCCTAAAAAGGACAGAATGCTGGAGCACACCTGTTTTTTCTCATCATAGTCGCAATGTTGCCCATTCAGGCGTCAGAACCACGTCTCCTCATAGCAGATCTTCGTTTGTGTGTGACAGAGGGATTCCTGCCGCTGTTTTCACTCCTTTACACATTTTATAAGATCTTTACAAGTTGTCAGCTGGTCAAAATACCATAGGCTACACACATACAACAAGTGCATTTAGCCCAGCACACAGCATTGTTTTGGATGTTCGGTAAGTTCCGTCGTGAAATGTACGTAACCAATCTGGTTTGAACATTTCCGTATGTCTTTAGGTTCGGTATCTTTAGGTTCGGTGTTAAAATGCCAATGTGAACGCTAAGAGGACCAGGGCTAATTTTTATTTTTTTTTGGTCCAGATCAGTGTGAACACACCTTTAGAATAGCAATAAGTACCTTACGGTACCACTATGAGCCTTTTAGGGGTAAATAAGGTACAAAGATGTAATTTTAAGGGTACTGCCCCAGTGACAAGCTGTTGTACCCCTAAGGTACAATGTTTGCACATTTTTCTGAGAGTGCTGACTTTTTCACAAGCAGTAGAGTTTTTACATTTTCTGAAGAGAATATGAGTGCTTGCAAAAGCAAAAGTCTCCATCCATCAAGATGTAAAGGTGTTTTGGGTGGTTGCAAGTGTGTTGCTATAGAGTGGTCAGAGCAGGCATTCTCAACCCTGGTCCTCGAGGGCCACTGTCCCGCAGAGTTTAGCTCCAACCCTAATCAAACACACCTGAACCAGCTTTGATCAAGGTTGGACCTAAACTCTGCAGGACAGTGGCCCCTGAGAACCCCTGGGTTAGAGGGTGGTTACTTAAGCCTAAAGTATACTTTGGCTGTCCTCGCATCGTCCGTGTGACATAATTTTCCTCATCAGGAGGGTTCGCGGACGTCTACACACCCCGTATGCGTGCAGCCCAATTCTTGAGACTGCGCGTACAGTGCGTGTACAACAGAGCATGCGCAAGAGAGACAGAAGAGTCACAACAATTGTACTGCGCATGTGTCGAACTTGGCCATTTGCCCTCATCCGCGGTTGTGTATACTTTGAAAGCTGTGCGGACACAAGATACCTGGATGCGGAAAATGGAGTATACCCAGGCCTTAACTAGCCCAAGTCAAAAGAGCCTACCACCAGGTCTCTTCTTCAACACAAGTATAAGGTAATTGTTTGTTCATTTTATCATTTGCCATACCAAAGTTAAATACTTAGGGACAGGAGTTTGTTCAAATCTCTAACCCTAAGTATGAGCAATACTAATAGTGATAAACAAGACTAATTACATCACAAGGGTTTTTTGGTCAATAACAAGGCCTTACCTGGTCATTGTAATTCAGGAAACCTTTAGCCCACAGAGGCTCCCTACAGACTTAAGAGGGATCTCAAATGGTTGGTTAACATACTGAACAGACTCATCCAACGGCCAACGGTTTGAGAAACATTATCACTGAGGAACTAAAGTAGCATTGGTCCATGCTACTTTATTTGCCTGAGGTTGTTTTAGTTAAGAAGCCAGTAAGGAATACTGACACACAAGCATACAAAACACATGCTGGATCCCACTATGCTGCTCTCTTTAGCAAGGTTAGCATTTTGTTTATCACACTAAATGTAGTCTGTGTGCCACGTTGGACCTTCGAAGGCCACGTCTGGATTTTCTCCTCCTGCTCTCACTGTAACCCCATTATAATAGTTACTAGCTAAAAGCCACCAGTTCCCAGAGACACTAATCAACACAAGACAAACATAGATGATGGCTCCTGCCGGCAAGCACCCCTTCATGGAGGTGTAGACGCTGCTCCAAGCTCGGTTTGATATGGGAATAGAGTCTTCAAACAGGATGTCCTGGACTTTATTGGGGTATGCTAAGCATTACAGCATCACACTTCCTCACTGGGAGTTTGAAAAAAGGATTAGTAGCATATGGCTCATTGAACAAGAGCTCTGCTTTTCATTAGCTAACCCCACCACCCAGCATCATCCAACCCAGCAACTCAACTCATTTCTGTCTGTGAAAAAAAAGCATTCCACATATGTGTGTGTGTGTGTGTGTGTGTGTGTGTGTGTGTGTGTGTGTGTGTGTGTGTGTGTGTGTGTGTGAGAGGGTCTGTTTTGGCGTGGTGGGGGTCGAATCATAGGAGGGAAATCTGGTTTTGGTTTATATATCCATTCTTTTTCCAAATAGCAAATGTGTGATTTTGATGCTCATACAGTCCAATTGTTGATATATGGGAATATTAAATTCAATAAAATGGCATCAGGTTTTTTTCTTTGGGGCATTTCACACACTAACACCATTGTAATGCAAAATGTTTTGTGGAAACCCAAGTATTTTTTTTCTCACGGAAAACAAAGCATGTGAAAACGGTTTCAACAAATATGGCACCGAAGAGTCTTTTGATGTCTAAGGTTGAGGAAAACTGTTGTATAAATAACACACTCAAAGATGTACCCGAAAGCAATACCCGAAACAACATACAAAAGCACACATTTGCATGAGGCTAGCAGGACAAGCTACAAGGCTAACAAGTTGTTGTGGTCGTGGCAAAGAAAGAAAAATAGAGCATTGTGCTGAAAGTAAGAGGCAGTCTCATACCATACAAAGGCTGCGTCCCAGACTCTATTTTTGGGGTGAACCAACAACACTTAACCCTTCACCTTTGCTGATGTCGACAGCGGTTCCCTGCCTCCTCTCAGTCGTGGTGTCACGCAAAGCGGAAAAGAGCAATAAGTAAAGCCTCCTCCAACATGTCCGGCTTTACGTCTCTCTCTCTCGCTCTCTCTCTCTCGTATCAAACTGCCATGACTGCACTGTCACATTTAATTACTCAAACATACAGACACCTCTCCACCAGGCATATGGGGGAATTACCCAGTGTTTGGCGACAAATAATTAATGAGAGCTGGGGTTGGAAAACATTAGCATTCCTGTGGCTAACAGAGTTCAATAACGTTTCCAAAGTCATTGTGAAAGCTGATCAGTTTAACTCTTTATGTGCTGTTTCTGACGCACGTCCAGATTTCACCAAGCGCAACATGTTCCTGGATCAACATATTTTGCTGATCGTGGAATAACATTTCTTTCTGAAAATCTTAACACTACACCTAAACCTAACCATACCCATAAGTTATCTCTAAAATCAGATGGAAACGCTAGGTGAACAACACTGATGTAGAAGCACCTAACCCTGGCTGTAAGCCTAAACTTGACATAAACTGTAAACTTGTCCCTCAAATCTGATTGGTTGATTGGAATGTTGTTCCAGGATCAACAAAGATGTTGATCCAGGAACACGTTGCACTTGGTGAAATCAAGCTCTGCATACTAAAACTAGAGCCCAACTGATTTATCGGTCTGCCGATTTTATCGGCCGATACAAGCCTGTCGCAGATATGTCGGCATTGGCGTATATGTCGGAGATACACATCTCACAGCACGCGAATATTCACACAAAATTATGTCAAAATGCCTGTCTTGTCGAGTGTCATCGTAAACATAGTCGGTTATGTCTTAAGTGAACATAAACATGAAATTTGTCACCGCCAGCGTTTTTGGTCATTTTCACAAGTTTCATGGCCCACAGAATATCTTGTTGTATGAATATCTGAACATGCAATATATCAAAAGAAAGAACAGACCCTCTGTTTTATTCTAGCGTCATGCATTCTTTTATCAACACTTGAATGTGGGTAAGTTTCATGAAAAAAAACAACATTTTGAGAAAAAGGCTGAGAAAATCACGTTTTTGTCAAAGACTACATTCAGATGGGATTCAGAACGATGGTCAAAACACAAATGGAGTCGATCAAGTTCATCAACACCCCCAAAGCTTCACAGTCCTGTAGCTCGTCCTGGGTCAACATTTCATTCGGTAACATTAGGCTGTTTTGATTTATATGCGGTTTAATGTTGATGATCGCGTTATTTTTCATATGCATCTGCTTATATGCGATCGCTCGTTTCTGCTTCTTCTTCGCTTGTGTTTTGATCAGGAGATTCTACACTACCGTATAACAGTGAAAACACGGAAATCCGGAAAATCTCGTCAATGGCAGGGAAGCGTTTTCTCATAAAAGACGAGATAACAAAAGACAGAAAAAAATCACTCACTGCTCTTGACTGGATAACTTTGATAAGGGTTAATCTATATTTATACAGTGAAGACTATGAAGTGATATTTTACATTTGATTACTGTATTTCTGTAGCCTACCTGAATATCTAGTTTAGACCTACATGAAAAACCTGAAAAGATTCACATTTGTATGTTTGTTCTGTTGTATTTATGTACAATGTATGTATATTATGTATATGCTGTATTATATATACAGTACCAGTCAAAAGTTTGGACACACCAATGGGAAAGTGAGTCCAAACTTTTGACTGGTACTGTACTATAATATACACATAAAGAATATCGGCCGATATATATATATATATATATTGATATCATACTTTTTTTACTCCCTAATATCGGTATCGCCCCCCAAAAACCCATATCGGTCAGGCTCTATCTAAACCCTTCATGGGAAAACATTATATAATACTTTTTTTTTAGATTTTAGTTAAACCTGGTTTCCAAATTCTTTAACTTTAACAGTAAAAGTAGCTATTGAACAACTAGCTTTGTGGTCTAATTCAGAATGGGTGAATTGCGAGTTAGCACTCACAAACACATACTCTAGGGTTACCACCCAGCATGTCAAAGGTATCAGAGGATTTTAAACCACCCCCCCCCCCCCCCACCCCCCCGTCTCGAAACCAGAGAGCAAGGCCACTGGCCTCTAGCTTTACAGTCTACAGCTCCATAACACCTGTTCTTAGTCTGACTGACAAACAATTGTGTCATTATTCACTGCCCAAAAAGACAGCTTGACTGCATCCAGCTCCCATGCCCTCAGCACCACTTAGGCCATAGCGAGGTGACACCGGCTGAGTTTACCAGCTCTGTTTGTTTATTTAGTCGGCTCTAACGTGTCTAGTTCTGCAAAGAGTTGTCGAATATTGAATTTACTGACTTTCAGACACTTGAATGAAAAATTACATCTAATTTGACCATGCAACAAAGCAAGTAGTAATCTGTGGGCATTGCAAATTTAGATGTATTTTTCTATTCACATTTTGGGAACTTATCATCATGCAGTGCAATACAACGTCAGCAAGATGCATTATTTTCCTCAACTCTTATTGTTCCACTCAAGATTACATGAATTGTAGCAGTCTATAAATAAAACAAATATTTATAAATGGCAAACTATTTTAGCAAACACTCTTTCCTTAAGTTTAAGTGCACAAAGTGATGGGACAATGACCTGGAGCAACCAGGGGTTAAATGCCGTGTCCAAGGGTGTAATGGTGATCAGGTAGGAGGGGTAAGGCGCATCACAGGTTGTCTCTGCCAGGGTACCTGAACGTTACAAGAACAGTTTCTTCACTCTCACATTATACAGTCATTTATTTTCTGTAATTAAGCCCCTGCTTTGCCAGTAAATTAGCAAGTTATTGCAGCAGCATTAGCCATTCTTATAGTTTTGACAAGTGGCTATGTCTCCTACAAGAGTTCTAGGTCAAGTCTTTGTTAAAAAAGTGAATTCAATGTTAATCCTAATCCCCCTCTTCAAAGACAGCATTCAGGCCGGTATGGAGACAAAACCTCTGCTCTGCTGTTGCCCCTCGCTATGTGTCTGCATAGAGTGTATTTAGCATTGCAACAAGTGATTAATGGTTCACAGGGTCTAGGGAATTTGACATAAAATGCATAAATGTATGCAGAATACTAAAGTAAAAATTGCTTTCTGAAACTCTAGGCCTTACAAAAAAAAACAAGGCAAATATTTATACAAAACTGTCGATTCTCATTGAGAAGCTTTTTTGAGTAAATTTGACCACGTTTGGGTCAAATATGGACAAACCCAACCAAAACCCAACGGCTGGGTTTTCCATATTTGACCCAAATTTCGGACACTTTTTTTAGAGTATAAAAATACTATAAACCCGAGCATAGAGTGGATATCGTCCAGAAAGATACCACCAACTCTATAGAACAATTTGTGTATGTTTTCATATATGTATTTGCCAACACAGTCTCATGGCAATTTCTAGCTATTTAACGTTTTGGTGAATTGGTGACTAATTCGTATAATTCGTATTCGTATGAAATCTACTCAGTGAAGGGTATATTTAGAGGTGGACCTTAATGCTTACTTTCTTCTAATAATCCTACGTTTTTATATGATTTGCTTTGTACAAATTCACATGAAATCACTACCTCGGAATATAATTATGTTTTCGTATTCATTTAGGTCAGTGGTTCTCAACTGGTTGTGCTTCAGGACCCAGATTTTGCATTGAACATCAAGTTGCAAACAAACAGCACCAAACCTATAACCCATATGTAATGTAGCCTGGATTGTAATTTCTTATATAATATTGTTCATGGTTTCCAAGGATCAGGACCTATCACGCAACAAATGTAGTACCCTAGAGACAGGCCTATTTAGCATTGCTAAGCATATTTATTTGGCTACTTTTGCTGTACATGACTATGTATTTGCATTTAACATTGTTTCTTCACAATCCTATCTGAAAAGACATGCAGTCTATTTTTGGGTTGCAACCTACCAGTTCCACTGGTTTAGCCCTCATTAGTATGTCATTTGGCAACGTCTCCCACGGTCCATTTGGGAAATACATTTAGGCCTTATGGCTCAAAGGCTGCTACAACTATTTACTAGTGTCACAAGCTGGAGTTGTGACAGGAAGAGGCCAAGAAATGGGCCAGTGCAAGGTCACAAGCCATTGCTCCACTGCACTCAGACCTGCCGGCAGGGCTTGACATTAACTTTTTTGCTCACCAGCCAATGTGGCTAGTGGTTTTCCAAAGTTACTAGCCACTCAGCATTTCAACTGGCCACAATTTTGACATTGATACCATGGGGAAAAACTGCAATATAGATATTTTTAATATTATCTCATAATTTGGCAGCAGGAATATTAGACTGCTGTCACTTTAAGACCTGATGCACGGATCCATTATACTGTCACACATGCGTTTTCTTTCTCAACTGTTTACGTTCACTTAATACAGAACTGACTGTGTTTACGTGAATACTCGCGAGACCTGCATTTTGACATTATTTTGTGTGTATTTGTTTAAGTGCAATAAACAGCAAAAAAGAACTCAATTTAGTGCTGAGACGCGGCTTTATGTGCGCACACAAAATCTGCAGGAATGAGTAAATTTATGCGCAATTTGCGCAATCCCACGCCGAAATTCAAGCCCTGTAACACCAACAATATTCATCCGGAGCAAATGAAACAAGTGAGTGAGTGGAGGTGGGTTTGTGTGTCACTCGCTGTCGGAGAGATGAGAGAGAGAGAAAGAGCAGCTGGTATCGTGCGTCTATTCAGCGGAAAATGAGTATTGGAAGCGTTTCAGATATTTCAGTATCGATATGCATCGAAAAATCTATATTTTTGACAACACTACAATGCACTTAGTTCATTATTTCAGATGCCTTTTTAAAAGACTACAAATGAAAAATTTTGTAATTTCAACCCATCAAAGTGGCTAGTATGAGTGACTGCGTTACACGCCACTACTGAAATCCATTTGGCAGGTTGGCGGGTGTTCAAGCCCTGCCTGCCTAATGACACTGTATGATCAGAGAACAAGGTAGCATTTAACAAATTCACATGGATTATTTACTGTGAGTTGAAACATACAACATTCTACAACTATCCACATTTTTATTTGTAAATCACAATATTATGAGAAAGAGGCGGGGAGAGAGTTTACACCCCCCACATCTGCTGAGCGTAAAGCAGTGTATCCAGTTTCATGGTCATTACTGAGACCCACATTCAGCCTGGTTTGCACTGCAGTGTTTCGTGATGTCACAATGGATGGAGGAAGAGCGAACAGTCTCATTTCGTCTTGAGGTTTAGAGCTTGTGTAAAACTGTGATTTGTCACTCATGTGTGGACAGATCCTGGAAACAGATGTGCAAAATTCAACCACCAGTCAATCATTCTTACCCCAACAAATACAGTAATCTGAATTTGACCCTAAAAACAACCTGTTACCCTCTGAATTAACCGAAGTACTTTGCCTTTAACATCATTACACACTGTAAGCATATTCAGCTTTACATTGTATAAGCACCTTTGTATGGAAATGTAGCAAAAAATACATTAGTTTCAGGTTACAATAATATAATCATGTTCCTGATCTTTGATGCAACACTTATTGGATAAATAAATATTGATTTATCCTAATATATAGTCAAGTCTTCAATGCATTAAAAATGCAATAATATTTGAATATGCCTCTTCTATGTTGAACAAAATAAAAAAAATAAAAATTCCCAAAAGTCAAAAATGTCACAGTGAACTGTTATGATATCATAATAAAAAAAAAAGGAATCTTCATTTAAAGAATGAAATTATTTAAAAGGAAACTCAATCAAGTAGTTTGGAATAATAGTTTATTAATATTCCTAATTTTCTCCAAAAATATTTCACCAAAACTGCTTCGCTGCTTATTAATATTTGAAAACATTTTCCGATCAATCAAAATCATGCATTGCATCCAACATGCATGAAAAAAATTAATAAAATAGAAAATTCCTCAAAACTCCTCAAAAATGTTTTGTAACAAATAATTTGTTCCATATATATAGTATATACACTATATTGCCACAAGTATTGGGACACCCCTCCAAATCATTGAATTCAGGTGTTACAATCACTTCCATGGCCACAGGTGTATAAAATCAAGCACCTAGACATGCAGACGCTTCTACAAACATTTGTGAAAGAATGGGTCGCTCTCAGGAGCTCAGTGAATTCAAGCGTGGTACCGTGATAGGTTGCCACCTGTGCAATAAGTCCATTCGTGAAAATTCCTCACTACTAAATATTCCACGGTCAACTGTTAGTGATATTATAACAAAGTGGAAGCAATTGGGAACAACAGCGACTTAACATAGGCCACGTAAATTCACAGAGCGGGGTCAGCGCATGTTGAGGCTCACAGTGCGCAGAAGTCGCCAACTTTCTGCAGTCAATAGCTACAGGCCTCCAAACTTCATGTGGCCTTCAGATTAGCTCAAGAGCAGTGCATAGAGAACTTCATGGAATGGGTTTCCATGGCCGAGCAGCTCATCCAAGCCTTACATCACCAAGTGCAATGCAAAGCGTGGGATGCAGTGGTGTAAAGCACACCACCACTGGACTCTAGAGCAGTGGAGACGTGTTCTCTGGAGTGACGAATCACGCTTCTCTGTCTGGCAATCCCATGGACGAGTCTGGGTTTGGCGGTTGCCAGGAGAACGGTACTCGCCTGACTGCATTGTGCCAAGTGTAAAGTTTGGTGGAGGGGGGATTATGGTGTGGGGTTGTTTTTCAGGGGTTGGGCTTGGCCCCTTAGTTCCAGTAAAAGGAACTCTTAATGCTTCAGCATACCAAGACATTTTGTGCAATTTCATGCTCCCAACTTTGTGGGAACAGTTTGGGGATGGCCCCTTCCTGTTCCAGCATGACTGCGCACCAGTGCACAAAGCAAGGTCCATAAAGACATGGATGAGCGAGTTTGGTGTGGAGGAACTTGACTGGCCTGCACAGAGTCCTGACCTCAACCCGATTGAACACCTTTGGGATGAATTAGAGCGGAGACTGCGAGCCAGGCCTTCTCATCCAACATCAGTGCCTGACCTCACAAATGCGCTTCTAGAAGAATGGTCAAAAATTCCCATAAACACACTCCTAAACCTTGTGGAAAGCCTTCCCAGAAGAGTTGAAGCTGTTATAGCTGCAAAGGGTGGGCCAACTCCATATTAAACCCTACGGATTAAGAATGGGATGTCATTAAAGTTCATGTGCATGTAAGGGCATGTGTCCCAAAACTTTTGGCAATATAGTGTGTATATATATATACATTATAAATGATGATATATATATAATTATGTAAAGTCAGTACATTGATTTTTTTTTCTCAAAAATGGTATAAATGTTTTTGAACACCAATGAAACCAATATGATACTACGAATTTGGCACGTTTTAAAATATTTTCCCCATGTACCATAGACACTCTTATATTAACCCATTAGTGTATAGAACATCTTCATTCATAATTGTGGGAAATGCAGTGTGTCAGACCACATTACATCTGTTTCGGGTGATCCACTTACAAGTAGTCAGCCGAGACGGACCGTTATTTACACCTGGTATTAACAAAGCATCTTAAATGCGTCTCCTGTGACCACTTGTGATTGGACTTCATTTAGGGAAGGCTCTGATTCCATAACAACATCTTTCCACGTCAACGTGCCGCTGAATGTTAATGTCAGGCATGCCAGAAATGTTCTGCGAAGTGTTGTGCATGTTAAGCCACAACTCTAACAAGAAGCATAAACATCACAGGGTCTTGTTGTCTTTCAGACCACTGAAAGACTTCAGCAAACAATACCATAGTGTTAAGTGCTTTCAAGACAGGATTCTGTCAGCACTCCAATTTTGCACGGGGAACACGCTCAGGCTTTCTGATTAAGATGGAAAAACACAAGAAATTAGATTAAGTAAAGAGGAATCCATTTAACTATGCTTAGTGTCAGCTTCTCCCTAAAAGATCTAATTGGACTGGCAACCATTATGAAAACATCCTGGGGTGACAGGCGTGTAGTGGCTGCACGTGGCCCTCTTTGGGTCACTGTGGGCTCCGTCATCACCCTTGTGAGACTGCTCACTTGTGTTAGCACAGGCAGAATTGTAAGTCTAGGGATCGAAGCACAAGTTTTGACAAATTGATATATTCCATTTTGACGCATTTGTATATGCACCAAATATTTGGTAAATGCACTAAGTAATGTTACATCCTGGATAAGGAGACAAACAAATAAACATGAAAATCCTCTCATGATTTGCCTACCATCATGTCATTCCAAACCTATGACTTTCTTTCTTCTGCCGAACACAAAGCATGATATTTTACAGAATGCTGGGGTGCAAACAAAGACTTTCAATGGCTATATGTTTATGTGCACCCAAATAATCTGTTAGTAATCTGACTGATTGCTCAATCGTATTGAAAAGCCTTCATGTAAACACCTCAATCGATCCAAAAGAAATTTGGATCAGATTGAAAGTAATGCTGTATAGACCTGGAATAATCCAAACAACAATTAAGCATGTAAACACTTTAATAAAACAATCTTTTCAATTAAAATACCTTTGTTGTGATCCTTATGTTTTCGCCTTTTCATAATAAGATCTCTGTTTACATACGTTTTACTTCTTACGGATGCATCTAACATAAAAGTTTGGGTTTATATAATATATGTGTGTATAATAATTATGTATATATAAATACACACTTATGAATGTATATATTTAAGAAAATGTATTATATTTATATATAAAATATTTAGATTTATATATAATATAAATTATATAATTATATATTGAGTATATACATGCACATTTTTCTTAAATATATACATGAATGAGTGTGTGTGTATTTATATATACATAATTATTATACACAGTACACACACATATATTATGTAAACACAAACTTTTATTTTGGATGCGATTAATCGATTTGACAGCACTAATATACACTATATTGCCAAAAGTTTTCGGATGTCTGCCCTTACATGCACATGAGCTTTAATGACATCCCATTCTTAATCCGTAGGGTTTAATATGGAGTTGGCCCACCCTTTGCAGCTCTAACAGCTTCAACTCTTCTGGGAAGGCTTTCCACAAGGTTTAGAAGTGTGTTTATGGGAATTTTTGACCATTCTTCTAGAAGCGCATTTGTGAGGTCAGGTACTGATGTTGGACGAGAAGGCCTGGTTCACAGTCTCCGCTCTAATTCATCCCAAAGGTGTTCAGTCTGGTTGAGGTCAGGACTCTGTGCAGGCCAGTCAAGTTCCTCCACACCAAACTCGCTCATCCATGTCTTTATGGACTTTGCTTTGTGCACTGGTGCACAGTCATGTTGGAACAGGAAGGACCATCCCCAAGCTGTTCCCACAAAGTTGGGAGCATGAAATTGTCCAAAATGTCTTGGTATGCTGAAACATTAAGAGTTCCTTTCACTGGAACTAAGGGGCCGAGACCAACCCTTGAAAAACAACCCCACACCATAATCCCCCCTCCACCAAACTTTACACTTGGTACAATGCAGTCAGGCAAGTGCCGTTCTCCTGGCAACCGCCAAACCCAGTTTCGTCCATGGGATTGCCAGACAGAGAAGCGTGATTGGTCACTCCAGAGAACACGTCTCCACTGCTCTAGAGTCCAGTGGCGGCGTGCTTTACCCCACTGCATCCCACGCTTTGCATTGCACTTGGTGATGTAAGGCTTGGATGCAGCTGCTCGGCCATGGAAACCCATTCCATGAAGCTCTCTACACACTGTTCTTGAGCTAATCTGAAGGCCACACGAAGTTTGGAGGTCTGTAGCTATTGACTCTGCAGAAAGTTGGCGACTTCTGCACATTGTGCGCCTCAGCATGCGCTGACCCCGCTCTGTGATTTTTACGTGGCCTATGTTAAGTCGCTGTTGTTCCCAATTGCTTCCACTTTGTTATAATACCACTAACAGTTGAGCGTGGAATATTTAGTAGTGAGGAAATTTCACGAATGGACTTATTGCACAACCTATCACGGTACCACGCTTGAATTCACTGAGCTCCTGAGAGCGACCCATTCTTTCACAAATGTTTGTACACACACACACACACACACACACACACACACACACATACATATATTATTATATAAACAAACTATTATGTTAGTCGCGATTAATCGATTTGACGTCTTACGAACTGGTCAGTGGAGGAGACCGAATATTTACTAAATATTTGCTAAAAAAAAAAGTTCTTCTTACACGACACATTGTCAGCTTTCCTTTTAGGTATTTCGTTAAGGCAAAAAGCAGTTCTGAACCCGTCTGAAAGTTTAGAGTTCATTCGAATTGACGGAAATCAGTGCATGTAAACATACTTATTGTATGGACAAGAAAAAAGGCATTTTTCAAAATATCTTTCTGTGTTCCACAGAAGAAAGAAAATCATACAGGTACAACATGAGGGTGAATAAATGATGACCGAATTTTCATGTTTAGGCCTTTAACGTGTATTGTGATAACAAGTATGTGTGTGCGCAAGTATTTTTAAGGAGGTATAGAGAAGAACAAAAGGTGTGTGAAAGTAAAAGCTCAGAGAGGGTCCATATAAATGTTGCCACAAAGTTTTGAAAAGGAGAAATGGGAACAATGCAGTTTGCAGCAAACACTCCTCTGCCATCCATCTTTTACACAATCAACATGGCCCTTTCACATGCACTGGCCCCTGCTGGGGACCCCATCCCCTCTGTCAATGGCCTTATATTTAAGGGAAATTAGGTGACATTGAGTTTCAAATGAGTCATCGACAGCTGCTTCGTCACTGTCGGTATGAGCAGTGTGCTGTTCAGCGGTGGCGGGACATTGTTTTCTTGCCCCACTGGAGAGCGGGACAGAAAGAGCAGGAAGGGACGGTACTGTACTGGAGAGATTCGGACCATTCGGGTTTGCATTGACTGAGATGTGTAGCGGCTGCAAAATGTGTCGATTGTGTTCTTCGCTCTCCCTGAGCACTCAGTGTGGCGACCATTGATGCCTTATACAGTTACAGGCCACCACAATCATTTTACTGTTGGAAGGTGCAGAGAAATCCACTGTCCTCCCAAAAGGTATTTGAGACCTGCAGCTAAGAATCAAAGGGCTGCAGAGGTATAAGGAAGACCTATCTGGTTTCAAGACGAAGTGTGGGAGAGGAATAGAGAGAGTGTGAGAGAGAAATTAAAACGGAGAGAGAGCAGAGAGAGAGAGAGAGAGAGAGAGAGAGAGAAGTGCTGCTGGCAAATCACTTTGAGCCGTCATGGAGATTTATGAAAAGTGTGTGTCATGAGGTAGATGATCTGTCCCTTGGGAACTGGAATCAGTATTAAGGGTGTTGCATTAAAATCAGTTCAAAGCAAATAAAAGTGTCCTTTGGCATGTGCAACCCTGACGGATCAATTGGGCGTGTCTACACCACAGAAATCAATCCAACACTTCTGACATCTTGCAGGCTATGAAATGGAAAAGGTGCAATGAGGCGGTACGGCCAGCGTTCATGAACGCTCTTAAAATTTTCCTGTAAATCTCTGGTTCTGCTGAAAGGCTGATGAACATGATGTGAGGCTCTGTCGAGGGCTCTCTGGCAAAAAGAATAAGACAAACTCGCACCAATGAGCGGAACGCTACATAAACGCTCCAAAACATACTCATGAAAATGCTTTGTAGTAATAGGGTATTTAAAGAGGTTAACCTTTTTTTTCTCCAAACCAACCTGGGGTAATGAGGTATGAGAATAAAGTGGTTGCCAATTTGTTTGCAGTGCGTTGGGACTGTACGGGAGTTCTTTCTGAGCCCCTGACAGGCAGGTGAGATCAAAGTGAACCCGGACAAAAGGGGCTCAACAGTGATTTGTCAGGGGACGAGAGGCATTCCCGTCTGGCTCTAGCCAGGCCCTCAGATCACTAGCGCAAAAGGGAAAAAAATGGCATGAGAAAAAGTACAGCAGAAAAGGTTCAGAGGTCAGCTTGATTTGGTCTGGATTGTGGTACCTCCTTTTCTGCAAAGGAGCCAGAACACAAAAAAAACCCAGTGACTATTAAGCTTTGTTAAATGTCGGGGCGAAAAATCTTGTACATTTGATTCTTTGAAGCACCAAAATCTTTTTTTTTTTTCTTTTTTTTTAATAAATAAGTTTTTTTTAGTTGGCAATATGGATCTTTTTATACATTATATAAATAGTTCTTGATGTTATGTGTTTGGAACATAACCTAAAAGTGTTATTTTATGACATCAAGCTGTAAAAGCCCTTTTTGTTCTAATTGGAAACTTTATCCACTGTAAAAATATTTAATCATATGTTTTTATATGGTAAAATCCAACGTAACACTTTACAATTAGGTCTCATTAGTTAACTTCTTTAGTTAACATGAACTACTTCTACAGCATTTTTTAATCTTAGTCAACATTTACTATGGCATGACTAAAATCAAAAGTTGTATTTGTTAACATTAGTTTATGTGAACTAACACGAAGAGACAATGAACAACTGTATTCTTTTATTAACTAACATTAATAAATACTGTAACAAATGTACTGCTCATGGTTAATTCATGTTAATTAATACATTAACTAATGTTAACAAATGAGGCCTTATTGTAAAGTGTTACCGTTTATTCAAGTCAAAATATTATTAAACATCACAGAATCAACTGCATTAGACATACATACACACACATATATATATATATGTCGTTTTTAATATGACTTTTTATGAGTATTTGTGTTTTACAGATTATTGGGTAATAAATAAAGAAATATTACGAGTAATGTTAAATCAAACTAAGAATAGTTTACAATCAAGATAAACACTGGTCAGAATTTTTTTGCAAATCAAAAAATAAAAGTTAGTTATAGCTAACTGTAAAAATTTGAAAGGGGATGGAGAGTATATTCAAATATTTTATTATAGGTAACAATAAAGGCGACTGGTGTCTAACACATTTCATTTTGCAGTGACTTGTGCAGTTTTATGCATAATGTTTATGTAATATTCCCACAATATTCTGCTACAAACTTATGCCATAAATTAATGTTGAGTAGAAAGAGTGCTGGTGGCCTCTGGAACTAATAGAAAACACAGACATGTTAAATGTCAGTCATAAATGTACTGTGGCAATAGAACTGACATATTCAAAACAATTATGTAAAAAAAAGAATTTTTTTATAGTGTAATAATTAATGTGTTTTTTTTTTTGTTTTGTTTTTTTTTTACAATTTTGCCTATACACTGACTGTCTCATGTTGTCTCACTCTTTGTGGGTTCGCTTTGAGGTGTGTTACAACCAGTTATTTTTAATTTTCTTAAATTAAGATGATAAGCTTATGTATATGATATATGTCATATCATTATATATCAACACTGTAAAGAATATTTTCATGATTTGTTATCACAACTTTTTATCATTTGCCAAATCAACTTAGATAATTGATGTGGTTCAAATAAAATAATATTTTGAGTTTCAATATATTAAACCAATCTCCTTTGTTGTATTAACTCAAATTTTTAATTTCAATTAACTCAAAATTTTAAGGAAACCAGGTAACTTACTTTTTAAAGTTAAACCCAACAGTACATTTTTACAGTTTCATTTTAAACATTTAAAAACTCAAAATGGCAAATGTATGGGAAACATATGAATTCAACAAATATAAAAAGTCATAAGCAAACCTGACATTTCAAGTGTGTGTGCATATGTGTGTGTGTTGATCATTCTACAATGTAAAATATGATCAATAAATTATGACAACATATGTTTTTACATTGCTTTAACTTGAAAAATAAGCAATTTTAAATTTTTTGAGTTTTTACGTCAGTTTAATGTAATTTAAGTTGAAATGACTTAAATATCCAAGTTGACTATACTTAAAATTAAGGCAGCCACTTTATTTTTTAGAGTGTAATAATTTAATTTTGCCTGTACACTGACTGTCTCATGTTGTCTCACTCTTTGTGGGTTCGCTTTAAGGTGTGTTACAACCAGATATTTTTAATTTTCTTAAATTAAGATAAGCTTATGTATATGATATTTGTCATATCATTATATATCAACACTGTAAAGAATATTGTCATGATTTGTTATCACAACTTTTTATCATTTGCCAAATTAACTTAGATAATTGATGTGGTTCAAATAAAATAATATTTTGAGTTTCAATTTATTAAACCAATCTCCTTTGTTGTATTAACTCAAATTTTTAATTTAAATGAACTAAAAATTTTAAGGAAACCAGGTAACTTACTTTTTAAAGTTAAACCCAAAAATACATTTTTACAGTTTCATTTTAAACATTTAAAAACTCAAAATGGCCAATGTATGGGAAACATATGAATTCAACAAATATAAAAAGTCATAAGCAAACCTGACATTTCAAGCGTGTGTGCATATGTGTGTGTTGGTCATTCTACAATGTAAAAGATTATATGATCAATAAATTATGACAACATATGTTTTCACATTGCTTTAACTTGAAAAGTAAGCAATTTTCAACTTTTTTACAAGATTCAACTCGTTTTTAAGTCAGTTTAATGTCATTTAAGTTGAAATGACTTAAATATCCAAGTTGACTGTACTTAAAATTTAATTTATTTTTACAATTTTGCCTATACACTGACTGTCTCATGTTGTCTAACTCTTTTTGGGTTCACTTTGAGGAGTTTTACAACCAGATATTTTTAATTTTCTTAAATTAAGATGATAAGCTTATGTATATGTCATATATCAAATTAAACATGCTTATTCAGATGACAGCCGTTCTGTCATTTCAAATCTATTTCTAGACACGCAAATCCAATTATAATCATGATAGAGCTCATGGTTAAACTGTTGGCGTTACAACTTAACCAATTTTCCATCTTGTTTAATTTAAAAAGCAAAGGGTCGCGAAGAAGGTAGAGTGATAAATGAGGGCATGGTAAAGAAAACTACTTTAACATGGTACGATTTAACCGTTCAGCTTCAAAATAATCGGCAACATCCTGAGTAAACTCCCCCTCCTCTCCCTCTCTCCCTCTCTCCCTCTCTCTCTCTCTCTCTCTCTCTCTCTCTCTCTCATACTGATTATTACTGCTGGGCTTTGTGGGCGGCTGTGGGCCGTAATTAAAATACTTCCAGAAAGAAACAGCCGACCACATCAGAAATGCAACCCACTGTCAGGATCAAACCACATCAAGAGCGTCTCTCTCAGAGATGGTCACCAGAGCATCAGTACAGGCTCATGTCCACTCCGTCTAGTCTCTGACTGCCGCGCGACTAATAAGTTATCACGCGCAGTTATACCTACCTGTGTGATAAACAGTCAGGGACGCCAAGTGATGTATGGAGAGCGAAGACAAATGAAGGCTGCCTTCCCACGAGGTTTTCAATAGCATGCGCTGGTGTTGCGCCAAAGGGCAGGGAGATTTGTAGATGATGGTGCTAATTACGCGAATGGTAACCATAATGCGACCAAGATGGAAGCAATTTAGGCAGAAGTCATTTGCGTGTTAGTCTTCCACCCACTATAGCAGTCGCACTTGCAGTCTGAGAGAAGATGCATGTCAGTTTTAATATGCACTGTCTGCTATATTGATTAAGACCAAATTAAAAGTGTTTGAGAGGGAATGGAATAATGCACAAATTTCGGCACTTGGATTTATTCATCTCAAATAACAGGAAAATGTAGCCGCGCGCTCTGGATTGCAATGCATGGAAAAACAGGTCTTGATCGTTTTATTCAGATTTATACAGCCTATAACAATATTTTGCATGAATGACTGGGTTGTTTGAAGAAGAATGCATCAATGCAATATCACATATTAAAGCTGTTATAGACGCATGATTCCGTTCATATTTAACAGGGTGAAATTGCTGCATTATTTTGCACCTATAACCCTATTAATAAATGCATATCAGGAACTTGGATTTATCAAGTCAACAGCCGAGTGTCGTCACTCACTGTTTTATATTACGAGAAAAAAATCCATGTAATATTGAAAGCCACGTGCGTGTGTCCGTGAATGTTAACATCACTGTCGAAATGTGGCACCGCGCACGAAAAGAGAATTAATAGTGGCTCACCCAGCCAGAGGCCAGTGTTCATGCTTAAATATAATTTTCGGATCTTTTCAAAAGAAGCAAACTCTGCCCTTGGATGTCTCTCTCTCTTTGTGATGCGGTTTTCCGCTGTAAGCCACCGTGTGCAGTGCTGTGTAATTTTATCCACGCTTGGTTCACACAAGACTGATACCTTTCCTCCCCTTTTCCTTTGTATCAATTGGTCGGGGTTCGGGCTATTGTTGCAGGAGGGCTCTTTTATTTCTGCGCACACTGTCGATCAGCGAAATCTCACGATAGGCTCGACTGGCTGTTTTCTCCTCCTCGGTCAGATACAGTGTGTTTGGAGAGCAGATGAGCACCGACGAGGCTGTTGCCACCAAGCCGGCTCTAGCAGATGACCGCGACACGTTAAAGAGAGGATACAGCAAGTTTTTCCTTTTAAATTGCTCAGTTGCCTGGATCACTGACAAATGAAACTTCTTTGATGGGACCCCGTGTGCCAGCTCTTTCCATTCCAGCGAGATTTTGCCGACATCCCGCCATGCCACAATGGTTATAATTCTGCTCTTGTTGTTACTGAGCTCCTTGGATCCGAGTTTGCAGGAATCTCTGGCTCCGAGGCTGAGCAGGACCCCAAGGGCGCCTTGTGCCAGGGGCCAGACGTGTGACCCGAGGCAGCGGCGAGATGCTGGCGGGCGCGGCGGGGTTTACGAGCACCTCGGCGGAGCTCCGAGACGCAGGAAACTTTACTGCGCCACTAAATATCATTTGCAAATTCACCCGAGCGGAAAAATAGACGGATCTCTGGATGAAAACAATCCTTTCAGTGAGTAAACTCCTCTCGCGTTTCATGTAAATGTCAAATTCTGCGCGTTATGATCGGAGACTTGCGCGAATAAACGTTGCGCGCGGACGATGTTCATTTAATATTAATTTAGATCGAACAATAATTCGATTAAGGAGCAGAACACAGCATTCTTATCACAGTAAAGCAACTATTAGAGCGGATTGAACAATTTAAGTAACTAAAAGCTCAGAATGAGGTCTTTAGCAGTAAATAGGTCACTGTATTCCATTATTTTGTGACATTAGACACTCCATCGTATCAATTCGCTGTCAGAGAGTGGAACAGAATCTTAATTTATGTTTCTTTAAATCACAGCGTTCGTTTATCTGTAGTTTTCCAATTAGTCAAATCCGAGTGCTCATGGACAATTACCATATGAAAACAGGATTCAACAGACAGTTTAACATAATGACTTAGACAACGGATGTGTTTATCCAACGTAAAAGGATGATTATTCCAAACAGAAGAATGAGGAGAGCCATTAATCAGTGGAAAAAAAGGATGAATAAACATCCTCTTTAAGAGGCGTTTAGTGTCTGTATATCTAACCTGACAGCGTAGCGTGTGTATATTGTGACTTAATAAATTAAAAATGACAAATTATATATATATAAAAATTATTTTCTCGTTTATTGAGTATATATATAAAATACATTTTTGTTTGAGTGTATATATATATATATATACACACACACACACACACACACAATAAATTTAAAACAGCATATCATTTGTAATTAATCTTATTGAAAAACATAAATTTCTACAATTATTTAATATTTAATGTGGGTTACATTGTAGAGTTAAATGTTTAGTTTATAAAGCTATATTAATGATAAGACATAAATTATTTTACTAATATTTATAGCAAATCACTTACTTAATAATTCATAAACTTAATTTATGTAAGACTTAACGGTTACTTTTTCCGATGTCATTGATTAAAAAATCAACTAATTGAATAAAATAAAACTACGATTTCAAATCATGACATGTTTGTGAAAACAGGTCCGTTTATTGTGCAATTTGAAATGCTATTATTATTATTATTATTATTAAGTGTTTTTCCCATTTCTAGCATGCGCACTAACTAGTGCTCCACTCTTTTCCCTAGGCATACTCGAGATCACAGCTGTCGATGTTGGTGTGGTGGCGATCAAGGGCCTGTTTTCGGGAAGATACCTGGCTATGAATGAGAAAGGCCGTCTGTATGCTTCAGTAAGTGTTATGTCACGTCGGAAAATCAAGTAGCTGAGATTCGGCTAGCAGTCGGATCAGATAACAAGCAGGGCTATTTGAGGCTCTCGCCACATGGTGGTGTTTTTCATGCGGAACGAGTATGCCCACATGCTGCCGGATCACTGAGAGTTTGATTATTGAGTTTTGTTTGCCTCACCAGGGACCTTGTCGATTAAATTTCTGGTCAGCAGAGAGAGTGATAAGCACATGCAAGCGCACTTAAAAAATAAATGCTCTTTATTGGCATTGATGGTTCCATGAAGAACCTTTGAAGGTTCTATATAGTGGAAAAAGATTCTTTAGATTATTATGCACACTAGAATGTTCTGCACACTAAGAAAAAAGGTCACTGAACGGTTCTTTGTTGAACCCAAAATAGTTCGATGGCATCACAGTGAAAAACCCCTTTATTTTTAAGAGTGTTTGCAGTGTTTTTGAAGTGTTGAAAATCCAATGTGCAGAGTTTGGACCAGTTTAAAGGGATAGTTCACTCCAAAATAAAAATTCTGCCATCATTTACTCGCCCTCATGTTGTTCCCAACCTGTATGAGTTTCTTTCTTCTGTTGAACACAAAAGAAGATATTTTGAAGAATGTTGGTAACCAGACAGTTGACAGTAGCCATTGACATCCATAGTAGGGAAAAAAATACTATGGAAGTCAATGGGTGCCATCAACTGTCTGGTTACCAATATTGAGGGTGAGTAAATGATGACAGAATTTTTATTTTTGGGTGGACTATCCCTTTATATGTTGACTTTTCGACAGGAAATGACCTCTTTGTGGCAAGATGAAAAACATAAAAAAAACAAAGCAGGCTAATTTTTTTTTAACCCTTTCAGGAAGTCTTCAACCGAGAGTGTGAGTTTCTGGAGCGCATCCATGAGCTCGGCTATAACACCTACGCATCACGGCACCACGCCACGACCCAGCCTCCCCCAGCCGGGTCCGGTGCCGGGGCCGGCAAGCGGCGTGCCAGTTCTAAAAGGCAGTGGTACGTGTCCATCAATGGAAAGGGCCGGCCCAGGAGGGGCTTTAAGACACGGAGCACGGACAAAGCTTCCCTCTTCCTGCCCCGAGTTCTGGGCAACAAGGACCATGAGATGGTGCGCAAGCTCAGAGAGAGCCAGCGGCACCAGACGGGCTCTCACAGGCCCCCTGTCGGGCGGGCGGAGCGCAGGAGACGACGACACAGGGGCTCCAAGGGCCACAGCAGAAGGCATGACATTTAACACTCTCTTGACACAGATGGAGAAGAGCGCCACTGAGAGTCACATGGAACAATTTTCTCACGAGAGGATGATTTTCAAGATAGCCTTTCAAGGAATTATGAGAGTGAAAACTGATGTTCATGTGACCAAAATTAACACTACTGAAAGTTTTGCTTTGTTTTATGACATGCACCACGTCATGTTCTCAAGTCTTTTCTGTTAAAGACATGTAATTATTGTACATAGCTGTACAGTCATTTACTTTTTTATTTGAGCAAGATAACATAGAGTAATCATAAATTAGGACGTGCTTGACAATGCCGACGATGTGTTATGTATGGTGGTGTACAGACAAGCACTTTTTCCTTTACTGAAGTCTAAAGTAGAAAACAAAGATCCATACACATAAAAACAGACGCTTCTTAACTTACATGTGATAGGCTACTGTTCTTAAACTGCAATCAGGAGTACTTTGTATATTACTAATGTAATGCATATTTATTTTGTTTATATGTTTTTAAGTTATTGATGACATAGTTTCTACACTTCCAAATATCAAAGATTTTTCTAGTAGTTGCCATTGTTAGAATAACACTGTTGTCTTTGAACAATCCCTCTCCAGTTTCATATTTCTTCATTCAAATATGAGTCTAAATATATGTAATGACAGCTCTGATAAATGTCATATGTATTGAACACTGTAAGCAGAGTATAATGGCATGGTTCGACACTGAAAGCTAAACATCTGGAGGAATGTCACCAATAAATTATATGGAATATATATTTTTGGTTTTATTGCTAAGCATGCATGATATGAGCTTAATTAACGCCAAATGAATGTCGGTAAATGTATTCAGTGCCACTGATAGTGATCGCGCGGATGCATTGAAGTCTCTCAGCGGTCAAACAAAAAGGGACTCCCTCTTGGGACCATCCCACTATTTTTTTTCTTCCCTAAAGTGACATAATCTAGAAGAAAGGACACTTTTAAAAAGCTAGAACAAGACCATTTTCTAAAATATAGACGACTTATTTAAAATGCACCTTATTTTAATGCATGCGTAGTGTGTTTCGCATGAAGGTCGGCTTCTTCAAGCAAGAGCAGAGATCTGTGCTTTTGAAATCTATATGAGAAAAAAAGCCGTGTCATTCTATACTTCGCAGGTTCGAGAGCTTCCTGGCGGTCACAATGGCACATCTCTGGGGAAACCTGGGAAGCCGTGTCGCTTGAGACATTCTTCTTCCTTTTTCTAAACGACGAGAGCCTGAGATCTGAGAAACAAGGCAATCCCCGATGAAAAAAAAAATGTTTCTTAGAAAGTGTAACGCGTTGTATAGTTAGTTATGAATGCCAAACTCTAATATTACTCAACAGGAATGCTGGACCGTTTGAATGAAGCTTTGTGTCGCCCTTATTTTTTCACAAACCCATTCATATATGCGTAAATAGCCTACATGGGAGGCGAGATCAAAGCTTTCCGCGACGTCAAATATTATATTCTATAATCGCTTCTATTAATCAGAAACTGAGGAGCGCGTTCTTTCATCACCTGTCCAAGGAAAATAAATGATAGCACATGATAAGATACAAATAACATCTCCTGGGGTTTGCTCTCACAAATCATTTGGAACCATTTTTGCCTCCCCAAAAACCTTTGGAACAGTTCTTAAAAGAGCCATTTTAATAATTTGAAGAACCATTTTCCACTATAAAGAACCTTTTGTGGAACGGAAGCGTTCCATGGATGTTGCATCGAACCATGAATGCCAATAAAGAACAATAAAGAGTATAAAGGTTTAGATCCAAAATGTTTGATGTTTGATTGAACTTCTTACACTTTTTTAAAAGCAATTCCTTTGCTGTTCACCCTTAAAAATAAAGGTGCCAGGAAGAACCAAAAAGTGTTTTTCACGGCGATGCCGTAGAAGAACAATGTTCGGTTCCCTGAAGAACCGTTTTGTGAACTCTGCGCTACAAAGAACCTTTTGTGCAATGGAAACGTTCTTTAGATATGAAATGTTCTTCATGGAACCATACACCCCGCCAAAGAACCTTTATTTTTAAGAGTGTTTGGTGCACCACTGATCTGAAGAAATGAACCACCAAGAACTGAATCTCTAAAGAGCAGCCAACTCAACAACCTTATGCATAAAAAAATACCAGATAAAAAAAGAGTATTGTTTGTTGAATCAAGGTGCTGCAAGTAACCTTTGTATATTTTCTATTCAAATTACAAATATTTGTAATCACCCATAAAATACTGTATGTGGAACCTGTGTTCAAAGTTTTTCGTGCTCTTTGGTCCTAGTTGTAACCCATTCTGGCACACGACTCCCCTATTAGTTCAGTGGCATATAACAAGTAAACAGAGAGCCAGGGGTTAAGGTTCAGCGTCCCGATCGAGCGACTTCTGATGACCTGCCTTCAACAACGACGTGTCTGCCGCCATGTCGAGGGCATATAAGCGCTCATTAACCTTCTGCCCGAAAACTCTTCAAGCCAAGGCCATGGGATGCAGTGGCGGGTTGAGATTATATCTCGCGAACGAGAAAATAAATAAATAAATAAATACAATTTCCCAACCAAATCCAATGGTTTTGAAATCTATTGATAATTAAATTACCCAACGAGTGCTTTCTCAGAAATTACTTTAAGCCGCGCGCTATAGTGAAAACTGCTCCAATTAAAATCACTGCGCTTCAGTCTCATTCTTCTCTGGCCCGAGGGCCTCAAAGGGCTGCTCCTCGTGCCCATCTAATTGGTATCGTCAGGAATTCCTCAAGTATTGACCCAGCGGAGCCTGAGGGGTCTTTGTTCGCACAGACAGGCCTCCTACTGGCCATCTCTGTGGACCTTGTATAGAGTTGCTGACCTCTGCACTAACATCACACCATATTGCTTCCAGCTTAACAATTTTTTAAGTGATACATTTATTAATGCTGATAGCTTACCATATGCAGATAAAGCGACATAACTCGAGAGTTAAGCTGTAAAATGCTTCATATTTTAGACTAGCTTTTTTCTGCATGGGATATTATTACAAATACAATTATAGTTTGTATATGAGACAAAGAACGAAAGAAGGCTTTGTGAAAATGCCCTGAGAATTATTTATAAGCACAGGCTTTATAAAAGTATAGTGCAAATAAATTCCACTTGCACACATCAAACTTTTCTATCATTATGCAATAAATTTCACATAGACCTAAATGTTCGGAGAAAAAAAACTTGTTTGAATTAGTATCACTAATATTTTGGGGGAAATACTCTTAATTTGGAGTTTTTTTGTGAATTGTTATATTTCTGTATATACAGGTGACTATTTTGAAGTCTACTTTTCTGTAAATTGTTATTTATTTTAAAGTTATATATTGTTTATTGGATGATTGGGTAATTAGTTGATTAATTAGGTTAGGTGTGATGGATCATGCTGATATAACGCTGACGGAGACCTTCGGGTCGAAAAGTATGTTAATAAATTGATTTTTTTGGGAGCAGCAGTGGCAGTGTGCCGATTATTGTTTATTTTAGTGGATTAGTCTCACTAACACGATGTCAGAAAGGTTAATGCACGACAAGCCCTCAGTTCGCATTTCTCTGTACTTCCAAAAGCGTCCTATAGAGGGAAGCACTGACATCTGTCCAGCTGCTGGGAAATCACAGGATCCCATCATAAGGTTGTCAGTGTTGTCGCAATAAATCTAGAATCTGAAGGGCGGGTTGTCGGCTCTGTGTTTGATATCGGTGAGATTTTTGGGGTGCAAGGCAAAAATAGCACAGTGCACCTTTGAAGAGATGCTCGAGGTGTTGCTCTAAACGCTTGATCTCTGTAGATAATCATTTTACTGCTTGAGAACTCATTAAAGGAATCGAGCATGATTTATTAAATGCTCAAGCATTGCAACTAATTCATCTAGCATGCAAACTAATTTGCAAATGACATATTTCATGTCACTATTATTTAACAAAAAAACACGCGAAACAGATTGCTTTAAGGCGAACATAATTGGGCTGATTTCCACACACAGTTGCGCGGCGGAACTGCAGCACCATGGAGAGCGGCGGAGCGCCTGTTATTATTACATTCACTTCATTTCTCTGCTTGTATTCGGGACGGAGATGCACATGCTAGACTCATTCAAATGTGCACCATGTGTTAGTTGCCAGTTCTGCTTGTTTGGTCTTCCAAACCATTATTTTATCACATGCATGGTGTGTGGTTCTAAATCGAACCAGAGTTTTTGTCATGATAATTCAGCAGTGGCTATTAAGCATTACGCGCCTTTTCGATCCAAACGGGTCAAAAACAACAGTCTGTTTGATCAGTGTCTGTGTCCCCAACATGTAGCCTATATAAAACCAGCCACACATTCTTAGATCAAATGAACCGATCCATCCCTGTGTGCAGAAGACCCCCATCAGCAAGCAACATTTAGTGAAGCGTCAGAACTTGGATGGGTGGGATCGCCTAGATACAGGTCGAGCAATTTGGGTAACAGTGTCTATTCAACTCTGCTTTTTGAAGTTGAGAGATGAGAGTGTTCTGTCTGGAGGAAACGTCGTCATGCGAAACAAAGGCGGGGCAAGCAAGAGTTATGGCAAGGGAACTTTCTGTTTGTTTGGCATAATGATTTACATAAACAAATCAACAACAGAGAAGACTTATCAATCAAACCCCTATTTAACTAATGAAGTTTTGGACATTTTACCACTCCCTCAAAATCCAAAGGCAGTGAAGTAGAATACAACTTTGTTGTTCTTTTCTTTCATCGTAGTTCGTTATGCAGGAGTGTGTGCATCAAATTCTGTTTAAAAACTGCATGCATTTGGGCATTTTTGGACACACCTAAGATGCTACCAAACAAAATATGTGCAAAGAAATTATTTTAGAGCTTACTTTACTTGGGGCACTTTGAACCAACTATATTAATTTATATAATTTATAGTAATAGTTCACACAGAGTAACCACAGGTGTAGTTCATCAACTTTTGAACAATAAACTTGAGCTTTTTGTGTATTACTTGGAAAGTGCTTACTATAGATATTTTATAATGTAGACATTCATAGCCTACATTTTAAATGTGGTTAAAGTTATACTTTATACAATATTACCAAAATGCCACTGTATAGCCAAACAGGCACTGTTTTTGTAAACGAGGAACATGTAAACAACAGAATAGAAAAGAGTGCTTCTCCTATAAATGGATGTGTAATTAAACCTGCTCCAATATAGTAAATCCACCCTCAAGTCTTCATTCAGCAGCTAAACTGCATGAGTAGTCGGTGCGTTGAAGAGTTGTTGATTCTGCGCAGAATAATTTCCACGCACTATCCTCACGAAAGGCTCTATCAATAGTATCGCAAATTACAATCTTTTGAGCTCTCAAGTAGGTGTCTTACTTTTATGTTGATACGTGTTTGCACCATCCCCCATGGTCTTTCCGTTTTACGTCGCATCCTCTACACTAGCAGCAGGGAGCGCGCATTACCCGGGGCCGCGGAGAGAGCTTGACTCACAGTGTGATGTTTCCAGCGGTTTACACGTTCTCCCCCACAATGCTATGACGCACAAGATTCACAACTAGACACTCGTAAGAGGTCAGCTACAGAATTGTCAGGCTGAATTATCTAGCAGTCCTTACGCTGATGTCCAAACACTCCTTTACAAACTTCATAAATGTGTGTCATTTTGCAAACAAGTCATGCAAGTGTTTTTCCTTTTGGCCACTTTTTTGTTCTTTTTAAAACCCTGCTTGAATGTGCAATTCGTTCGAATTCGAATTCGAATGTTTATTTTTTCCTGCTATTGTTCATTTATAGAACGGTGTCCTGTCTGACACTGCAGTCTGTTAACGTTGTGATTTCCGATACATCCTCCCATACATAAATTATTTGATTCCTGTCCGATTATAAAGGAAGCGCACACAAAGACAGACCAACTATATATAAAACGATTTATTTTATGCAAACTATATAGCCTACACTAAACTTGATTGTACGTATGTGGAAGGTTTCATTTTCAAATTTCACACTAACATCAAAAAACTTTCCACCTGCCGCCAACATGAATAATAGCAAGAATGACTTGCTCATACACAGTTTGAGACTGATAAAGACATTATTCCCATAGGCAACGGCATTGCATTGTCAAAGTTAACGAATGCAGTTCGGTCATGACGTTTGTCTCTCTCGCTCGCACGCGCGCGCGCACACACACACACACACACACACATACACACACGCGCGCGCGCTGTAGTCTCACTGCCCACGGCATGGACGTGCGCACATTATAAGGAATCAGTGCGCTCGGAGTGGCGCAGAAGGCTGCTTCGTCATGCACTAGGTAGTGTGTGATGTAATTTCGCTCCAGATATAAATATCGTCGGCAAGGGAAAAGTGGCATGGCTGAGCGGGGCTAGAATTCACGGTCAACACTTTCCTTAACTTTTGTGTGAAAGCAAAACAGCTTGAACACCAGTCTGACGTATAGAGTCTTGAGAGGAAACCCACTGAGCGCGACTTCATGCCGCTCACCAGGGTTGACAGTAGCTCTGTCCTTGAGTAAGCGCGTGTTTTTGGCTGCCGACACAAATATACCCAGAGAAAGACGGTAGATTGGTGTCTTCAACGCCTTCAGACACTCACGTACCGCTCAGAAGGATGAGTGTCCAATCGGCCCTCTTACCAATACTGGTCTTAGGACTTATGACAAGCTCAGTGCGCTGCGCTCCGCTGGCCGGTGGGCAGAGCGGCCCCGTGGAGCGGCGCTGGGAGACACTCTACTCGCGTTCTCTGGCTCGAATCCCCGGGGAAAAGAGAGAGATCAGCCGGGACAGTGATTATCTCACGGGCATTAAAAGACTGCGACGTCTCTACTGCAATGTTGGCATTGGGTTTCACCTCCAAGTATTACCGGATGGTAGAATTACCGGCGTGCACAACGAAAACCGCTACAGTAAGTTTGGTCTGTTATTTGAACGCATGCATGTTGGATTGAGATTATGAAAAATAATTAGCCTACAGAATCCAGAAACATAAATCGCTTTTTTTCCCAGTAAAAGTGACTAATAAAATAATAACAAAACGTTACATGAATTCAACATCATACATGCTGAACAACATCAACAAAGCCTGTTGCACTGTCGCGCTTTCATTTACATTTCCCGACACAAGGCAGGTGAGGTGCGCGCGCCAGCATCTGGCATCATGCATTACGCACGCAACAGGTCTCTGTAACCAGAGCAGCAGGACCCGGGCCAAAATCACAAGACTAAAGTTAGTAGCGAGATAAACTCATCCTTTACGGTAGATTAACCTTTCACTCATTAAAAAATAAATAAAGATTCTTCTCATGAAGAATCATAGGTTCTTGTGCTGCTGCATGGCTCTTTAGAGATTGAATTTTCGAATTTTTCATTAATGATTTTGGTAACACTTTATTCATGCGACTAACCCTCAACCAAACCCTAACCCTATAGTAAGTACATGTAACTACTAAATATTACTCAGTACTTAAATATATAATTACACTGTAACAATGACACCTTAAAATAAAGTGTAACCAAGATTGTTTATGGTGTCTTTGTTACACTGTAATTATACATTGAGCATTGATGGTAACACTTTATTTTACAGTGTCACTGTTACACATGTTACATGAAGTTACTTTAGTAATAACTATAAATTATGCCTAATTACATGCAACTAACCCTAAACCTAACCAAACCCTAATCCTAGCCCTATAGTAAGTGCATGTAGTTACTTAATGTTACTCAGTACTTACAGTGTAACCTTAAAATAAAGTGTAACCACACTGAGTACTTACTATAGGGTCAGGATTAGGGTTTGGTTAGGTTTAGGGTTAGTTGCATGTAATTATGCATAATTTATAGTTATTACTATAGTAACTGGATGTAACATATGTAACATGTAAAATAAAGTGTTACCCATTTTTCAGATCCGCGAACTTCACACCAGTACATATGGTTTTCTGAAGAACTATTAAAATGTTCATTGTGGGACTTAAAACTGTTAAAAAAACGTGATATTGAACGTGAAATGCAATATAACAAGCAGGAGTTATAAACATCTGTCACTTCACTGACGCGCTTTATAAACTCAAGAACAACTTGTCTTGTTTGTCAACATTCATCACAGTCTAAACTAATTTTTATATCTAATATACCCATAGAGCCTACTTATTTTATACTATAAACTAGAATAATAAAGCTGCTGTTTTTCTGTCTCATTCTCAAAAGACGTCGTGGAAAAGAAAGTAGAAGTTGTTTAAAGATAAATGGCTGTTTTACAGAGAAAGAAAGAATAGATGCAATATTACATTTGGGAAATTTGAAGAGGCGGAAAGTGTCATTTCCTTCACAAAGGATGCTCTAAATGTAAACACGTACAATTTTTAGAAAGGCAGTCATCGTTGGGAGTTGCCAGACAGGGCTAAAGATATGAGGCAAACAAGGTCATTTATTTTCTTTGTTGTGTGTTTCAGGTCTTCTTGAGATATCTCCGGTGGAGAGGGGAGTTGTGACACTGTTTGGCGTCCGGAGCGGGCTATTCGTGGCCATGAACAGCAAAGGGAAGCTTTACGGATCTGTGAGTATGAAATGATTTACAACAGGTTTCCGCCCGTGAATGTTCTTATCAGAGCTCGATGACATATCACCCTGTACTTGAGATGTATCCCCTCACCACCAACATCCCACAGTCTCCGACAGCGGTACATTGTTGGAGTCAGTTGTGGCGTGCTTCCAGTGCCTAGTGGTGTTTTCATTGTGGGACGGACAAACCCAGGAACGGGAGCGCAGTAGATCATTCGGACTACGCATTCCATTCTTAGCATTGCCAGCCAACACATGCACCTACTGTCCATCCCAGAGTAAAGATGAACTGGCCAAAGAGGACCACCCAAACACCACACTGCCATACTCTCCGATTTCTGCACGCACAGACTGACCCTGAAAACACCTAAACTTGTCGAAGCCCCAGAAACCTACGATTTAACCCATTCATTTTTGACCGATTATTTTTTACTTAATCGGAATGGCACACTGGGTAGAGGTTTGGCACTTGATGTGTGAACACACACACACAAAATAATGGACATGATTCGAAAACGTTAAATGGTTATGGAAATAGTCACACCTGTATTGTCAAAAATAAGCGCATTGGTATGAACGCTTGTTTCCACCACTGAATAAAAATTAAAAAAAGTTAATTGCGACTTTTTATCGCACAATTCTGACTCTTTTTCTAGCAATTGCGAGTTTGTATCTTGCAATTCTGACTGATGAAAAGTCGAAATGATATTTTTGTTTATTCAGTGGCGGAAACATACATACACTGGAAATGAATGGGAGACGAATTTCATCTATTGGAAACGTTACTGTGCCCAAACAAACTCTTACTGAAAGCTCATTTTTTGATATATCAACCTCAAATTTGGAGCACGGTTTGATTTTCTCACAGTTTTAGAGTAAAACGTGTTTGGAAAATATATATTTCATATACAAATTGAAAATTGAATTTTTGTGCATTTTTCATATTAAATGAAAATAAATAAATCAAATCAAAATAAAACTAATAAATGAATTAGTACCATAAAATCCGCTAAAAATACAAAATATTGAATAAAAAAAACATTATCGAACTAAAATATAGTACAATCATTTCATTGAAAAAAAAATCGGTCATTTTTGACCAACACGCGAACAGTGCCAAAGGGTTAAAAGTCGAATTACTCAGTTTTCCCTCGCAAAACATTATGAAGAAAGAGCAAAACTTTCTCTTTGCTATAGATAGATTATAAAATATGGCAAATAGTTGTTTTTATAAAGCTCCGCGGGTATTGCGCTGTAACGCCGCTACTATTTAATATGACGATACGATCTATTGAAATGTCAATGGTTAATATTAATCGCTATTTCCTTTTCACTTTCAGGAGCAGTTCACACATGAATGCAAGTTCAGAGAAAGCCTCCTTGCAAACAATTACAATGCGTACGAATCGCTGGCCCATCCTGGGATGTACATCGCACTAAGTAAGACTGGCAAAACAAAAAAAGGAAATCGAGTATCCACATCCATGACGATGACACATTTCTTGCCCAGAATTTGAGCTCATCTGCAGGGGCGGAGGAACGACGATGCACTTTCTACAGAAGTTACATGTGAGGTTAAGTGTATCGTGTCATGTATGTATATATTAGACTATTTATAACTGTTGGTTTTATATTGCATCACAACGTCCTCTTTCCGAGGTGGAAGACAACAATTAATTTATTTGTTATTTGTTAATTTATCCTCGTTGCTGCTACCACGTGTTCATATATACAAGTGAAATTCCTACAATGTACATTTTTTTTGCACTGTTTGTGTTGTTCTAAAGCAACGGTTTTGGAGAGGTGGGTAGACGCCATATTTATTTTTTTCGCGAGGGTTCTGATTTAAAGAACAAATGTTGTCCAGTCATTGGGAAAGTTTTGTCTGGTGAACGATCGACAGCGAGATACACTATCCCTCGTAGCCTCCTTTTCAAAAATTAAATATGGCGTCTATGCTGACTACACTCTAAAAATGCTGGGTTGTTTCAACCCATGTTTGGGTCACATGTGGACAAACCCAACCGTTGGTTTATTTTTTTATTTTGTTTCACATTTTAAACTGTTGGTTTAATTTTTTTTTTACATTTTTAAACCCAACTGTTGGTTTAATTATATATATATATATATATATTTAAACCTAACGGTTGGTTTCATTAAAAAAAAAAAAATAAATAAAAAATTAAACCTGTTGGTTTACATTTTTTACATTTTTAAACCCAACTGTTGGTTTAATTTTTTTTTCTTTTTTTTACATTTTTAAACCTAACAGTTGAATTATTGATTTATTTTTATTTATTTAAAAAAAAAAAAACATTTTTAATCTAACGGTTGGTTTAAATGTTTTACATTTTAAACCCAACTGTTGGTTTATTTATTTATTTAAAAAAAATAAAAAAAAAATTAAATCTAACGGTTGGTTTAAATTTTTTACATTTTTAAACCCAACTGTTGGTTTATATTTTTATATTTTTTAAACCCAATGGTTTGTTTAAAGTTTTTACATTTTTAAACCCAACAGTTGGTTTAATTTTTTTTGTTGTTGTTGACATTTTTAAACCCAACGGTTGGGTTTGTCCATATTTGACCCAAACATGGGTTGAAATAACCCAGCATTTTTAGAGTGTAAGTTTTGTACTTTTTGAAAAAAAAAAAAAAAAATACTGGGTTGTTTAACCCAAATTTGGGTCAAATATGGACAAACCCAGCCATTGGGTTTAAAAATGTAAAAAAATGAAACCAACCGTTGGATTTAAAAATGTAAAAAAAAAAAAAAAAAAAAAAAAAAATGAAACCAACAGCTGGGTTTAAAAATGAAAAAAAACAACTTTTAAACCAAAAATGTAAAATAAATAAATAAATAAATAAACCAATGGTTGGGTTTGTCCCTATTTGATCCAAATTTGGGTTAAAACAACCCAGCACTTTTTAGAGTGAAAGAATATAAGTCTTAGGTCAAGCCTCCAATGGTTAAGGTGTATCAACCCCCATAGTATTAGCACTGGAGCAATTGTCCAATGTCTGAGCTCCTTTGTGCGGAGCTCAGATCTAACTGAAGCAGTATCGGCTTACTCTAGCTTACTGAAGTTCTACCCCTTCAAATCTGTTTTTAGCTCTGCCGGGGGGTTGAACTTTGAACTTATCCGCAGTCAATCTTTGTCACATCTCTAAGGCTCTGGATAGAGAGAAGTAGCTTCTTTAACATACAGACATGCATTTCAAAATTCAAAGGCATTGCAATGCAGATACTGCACCCTGTGTCCCTTTAAAGAGACATACTTTACAATGCCAAGTTCAAGTCGGCCTATGTGGTTTAGGGGAGATATGGGTGTCTGGAGGGAATCAGTCATGTTAAAGATCAGTATTTTTCTATTGTGGTAACACAGAGACAAAGAAATGACAGTGTTGTGTGTAAGTAAACTAAGAGTTAATGTTAAAAACTTCCACAGTGAGTTACGAGAAGGCATACTGCCCACTTTTTTGTCGTTTTCTACCTCATGCAGTTTCCTACTTTGAAAACAGAATGTTTATTTCTAAGTTGCTCTTCTGCCACTCTGTGAAGTTCTGCCGGCCATTGCGTCCTAGTTGCGCCTTGTCACGTTTGAGCTATCTTTACCCTGTGATTTACTTTTAGAAAGGATAATCATGTTGGAAATATTTGCAGACAGCTGTTAGACTACTATATGCTCAAGCAGTAACCCTATATTTTTCTTGATATATTTTGTAAACATAATATGTTGCAAAACTAATACTTATATGATGTTAGTAAAATAAATTAAGACATGATGCATTCATGCAGGGATAAACATGCTTTCCATCTTTACATATTTAAAAACATTATCTTCAAAAAAGCATTCCTTATTGTTATCATAATGGCTACAGGTGCATTTAATTGAAAGAAACTATAAATGTACCTGAGTGTAAAGCTGAACTGAAAATGGATTGATAGTCTTTTGGGCTTCATGTTTGGTAAATTAAAGGAAGCTAAACTGACCGATTGACCTCAAAAGCATGAACACATTCTCATTGTTTTATTTGATTTTGGTGTAATCTCAAAGCCGTGGTCTTTCAGTTGTTATATGTCCAAATTTGTTTCTTAACATGCCCTGCCTGGATGTGCACATCAATTCGTTTCACTTGCTGACTCTGAGATTTACCGGGAGGAGGGAAGGGTCTGTTTCACAGCCGTGCCAAACCTCTTTCCAAATGGACATGATTTGCATCGGTGTGGATGTTGTTTACAATAGACCTAATGGCCACTGAAGGCAAATTGTTCCTCTGACCCTCGTCACAATGTAGAACTGACACAAATCACTGGACTTGATTTGTTTAACCAAAAAATGCAATATCAACAGACATGCCATTAGTGAAAACAGAACATCCTCATCTTTCACGCAAACTGCCACTCCAACACAACAATGTTCCAATTTTGCCGTTTTTTTGATGTGCTTATGAACAGGGATGTATGCTGTGTATTGAAATAAACTATATACCATTTCTCTGTCAATTCCCATATGGCTTATCCAGCTGCGCTTGCATCCACGGCAGAGCTCTATAGTAATGGGCTGACGTCTGAGTCCTGTAGTAGTGCGCTCTGAATCCTGTTTTACCAAATATTGTCTGTAGTTTTATACAGGTCCTGTTAAATATTGTGATGTATGTGCTGTGCACATGATGATACCCTAACTTAAATGGAAGTTAATAAATATGTAAATCATACCGGTCTGTGTGTTTTTAATTCTTCACTGTAAAAGAGTATATGATCAATAAGTTATGACAACATATGTTTTACATTGCTTTAACTCATCAAAATAAGCAATTTTCAACTTTTTTTTATAACATTGTAAACATTTTTTATAATATAAGTTATGACAACATATGTTTTTACATTGCTTTAACTCATCGGAATAAGTTAAGCAATTAAAAAAAAAAAAAAAAAATATATATATATATATATATATATATATATATGATCAATAAGTTATGACAACATATGTTTTACATTGCCTTAACTCATCAAAATAAGCAATTTTCAACTTTTTTTTATAACACTAACATTTTTTTATGATCAATAAGTTATGACATGTTTTTGCATTGCTTTAACTCCTCAAAATAAGTTAAGCAATTAACATTATATGATCAATAAGTTATGACAACATATGTTTTACACTGCTTTAAACTCATCAAAATAAGTAATTTTCAACTTGTTTTATAATACTGTAAAAAATAAATATGATCAATAAGTTATGACAACATGTTTTTACATTGGTTTAACTAATCAAAATAAGTTAAGCAATTAAAAAAAAATATCTGATCAATAAGTTATGACATGTTTTTACATTTCTTTGACTCAAATAAGTCAAGCAATTTTCAACTTTTTTATAACACTAAAAAAAATGATATGATCAATAAGTTATGACAACATATGTTTTTACATTGGTTTAACTCATCAAAATAAGTTAAGCCATTATCAACTTTTCTTTATAAGTTATACAAGATTCAACTAAATTTTTAAGTCAGTTTAATGTAATTTAAGTTTAAATGACTTAAACATCCAAATTGATTGTACTTAAAAATTGTACTTAAAAAAAAGGCAGCAGCTTAGCTCCTACAAAAGCAAATGAAGGTTCAATGAAAGCGACAGCTGTGATGCTGGACACAAAACACGTAAAACTAGAATATCTCCCAGCATAACTATAGAAAGGGGCCTTTCCCTGGTGAAGCTAAAAATATGCCCACAGACTTGTGTCACTAGACTATGTGGGCCCGCCTGGAGTGCCGTGCCTGATATTTCTACAAGGACAGCACTGCCAAGACACTCTTCTGCTGCTGTTTAACTTGCCAAGGCCCAGTTTACAGATTGGGTGGTTTTGCCATCCGCGCGGCCAAGCGGTCACTCCTGGGAGTGGAAACCGCTCTTTCAGTTCTGTGAAGGTTTCCAAAGGTTCAGAGGAGGAATCCACTGCAGCCCTTCCAGGCATGTGATTCCATGAAAGGGGACCCGTTTTAAAGTGCAATGGGCCCTTCCTTTTACTGTGTGCTGACTAATGAGCAGATATGTCAGACTGGCTCTATACGCTTTTATCCACAATCCACAAACTGCCATTTTATGCAAACAGAGTTATGCATTTCCATGTTTTACTGGCACGTAAGTGTAGGATAACAAACGGAAACATGAATGACAAAGAACAATACACAACTGCCCCGGCATCAATTGTCTTTTAACAATACACTGTTTGATCTAGTTATCAAATTAAAAATTATATATATATCTGGTCAAAAGTTTGGAAACATTATTCTTAATAAGTCTCTCATGTTCATCAAGCCTGCATTTATTTAATCAAAAATACAGAAAAAAAACGGTAATATTGTGAAATATTATTACAATTTAAAATAATGAATAAAAAGTTAAAAAGAACAGTATTTATTCAAAATATAAATCTTTACTATCACTTTTTATCAATTTAACACACCCTTGCTGAATAAAAGTATTAATTTCTTTCTTGAACGTTAGTGTATATTGTTACAAAAGATTTATATTTTAAATAAATGCTGTTCTTTTTTTTTTTTTTTTTTTTTTTACTTTTTATTCATCAAAGAATCCTGAAAAAAGTATCACAGTTCATAAAAAATATTATGTATTATAATGTTTCCAACACTGATAATAAATCATCATATTAGAATGATTTGTGAAGGATCATGTGACACTGAAGACTGGAGTAATGATGCTGAAAATTCAGCTTTGATCACAGAAATAAATTACATTTTAAAGTATATTAAAACAGAAAACCAGTATTTTAAATTGTAATAATATTTCACAATATCACAGTTTTTTCTGTATTTTTGATCAAATAAATGCAGGCTTGATGAGCAGAAGAGACTTCTTTCAAAAACATTAAAAATAGTAATGTTTCCAAAGTACGGTACTGTTTATATAAAAAAGGAGAAATCTAGAAAAAAAAGAGTTTAAAACACATGTCCAAAGTTTCTTAAAATGTACTCTTTAAATTCTTTAAGTTTTCACAGTTTAAAAAAAAACTAACTTTTTTTTGCATTTTCATGCAAAATGTAATGTGGTGGAACCGTCAAGTAAAAACCATTAATTTCCTTACATCTTGAATACATTTGTACACATAGTAATTATTTTCAAAAGATGTATTTTTAAAAAGTGTGTTTTTTTTTTATTTTATTTGTTTATTTTTTTAACAAATACACTGAATTAGTTTCTGGGAAGTGGCATTTTATACCTGAACTAACTTTGTTTTGTCATAAAAGGTCAGATTATCTGATATTTTAAGAGACTTCTTGTCCTTTCTATGATATTTTCTTGTTTTCTTCTGTATGTTGGTTGCACCACATGCACCACAACTTTCAATTGCTATTCTTTTAATGAAGCATCATTATGATATCAGGACAGTCATTTTTTTGTGCTTATGCTCCTCCAAAAAAATTCCAAATGTATTTTAATTCAGAAATTAAAAGCAGTTTCCCATAGAAGATGTGTATTTAACTCATTGTGTACAAATTGCATTTGTAATGTGCTTTTGAATAAATTAGATGTCATGTCATTGACCCCTACTTTACAATACACCGTCTGCACTCAGTATTCAAATAAACCTCTCACTTTAAAGCAGGATAGGCGACGTGAGACAGGTGTGGTCATTTAATACACATGTATTCCTGGCCATGAGCTGGGGAGCCTATCATTGCCCAGAAGAATGACAACTTTTTGCTCCAATAACCTTAGTCTGCCATGCATGAGGGTTGTAAAGGCCCTCCTAAAAATAGTTTCTCTTCACCGCCTATCTGCGTCCGTTTCATTGTCTGTCAACCAAATAAACATCCATCCACCTCTCAAGTGCCTCTTCTCCATTAAGTTGTTTGGCCCAAAACTGACTTTATATCATAACAGGCCTTTCAAGTTCTCGAGAGCACAAAGACTTCACAAGACAGGCCAACGGCCTAACAGCTCACAACAATGTGTTCGCTAACAGAAAGTATATTGAGAGTAATTCACTTGCTGATGCTCTGGCAGCCAGGTGGTGACTTTAAGCCGAAAGGGAGGAGAAGGAAGCAGAGGAGGAAGGTGGAACGCGACACTTTGGCTACTTTGGCATTGTCTGTGGTCATGCGTACGGCCCATCCTTCTGTGAGAACAGAGAGGTTGTGACACATGTAGAGCTCTTCAACGGCAAGCCAAGACCGCTTATGTTACAAATAACACATTACGTGACCTCAGGCAATGTTTAACAATACAGTCAAACACAGGATTCTTTGTTAAATGGAGAGTTCAAAAGAACAACATTTAGAATAGAAATCTCTAAATATCTTTACTGTCACTTCTGATCAATTTAATACATTTTATTAAAAATTGAATTTCCTTCAAAAAATCTTACTGAGTTGAACAGCACGGACAGACAGACAGACAGACAGATAGACAGATAGATAGATAGATAGATAGATAGATAGATAGATAGATAGATAGATAGATAGATAGATAGATAGATAGATAGATAGATAGATGGATGGATGGATGGATGGGCAGATAGATAGATAGATAGATAGATAGATAGATAGATAGATAGATAGATAGATGGATAGATGGATAGATGGATAGATGGATGGATGGATGGATGGATGGGCGGATAGATAGATAGATAGATAGATAGATAGATAGATAGATAGATAGATAGATAGATAGATAGATAGATAGATAGATAGATAGATAGATAGATAGATGGATGTGCAGATAGATAGATCAGATAGATAGATAGATAGATAGATAGATAGATAGATAGATAGATAGATAGATAGATAGATAGATAGATAGATAGATCACGAAAAAAAATCACATGTACATAAGTATTCACAGCCTTTGCCATGACACTCAAAATTGAGCTCAGGTGCATCCTGTTTCCACTGATCATCCTTGAGATGTTTCTACAACTTGATTGGAGTCCACCTGTGGTAAATTCAGTTGATTGGACATGATTTGGAAAGGCACACACCTGTCTATATAAGGTCCCACAGTTAACAGTGCATGTCAGAGCACAAATCAAGCCATGAAGTCCAAGGAATTGTCTGTAGACCTCCGAGACAGGATTGTATCGAGGCACAGATCTGGGGAAGGGTACAGAAATTTCTGCAGCATTTAAGGTCCCAGTGAGCACAGTGGCCTCCATCAGCTGTAATTGAAAGAAGTTTGGAACCACCAGGACTCTTCCTAGAGCTGGCCGCCCAGCCAAACTGAGCGATCGGGGGAGAATGGTCTTAGTCAGGGAGGTGACCAAGAACCCGATGGTCACTCTGACAGAGCTCCAGCGTTTCTCTGTGGAGAGAGGAGAACCTTCCAGAAGAACAACCATCTCTGCAGCACTCCACCAATCAGGCCTGTATGGTAAACTGGCCAGACGGAAGCATGGTGGTGGCAGCATCATGCTGTGGGGATGTTTTTCAGCAGCAGGAACTGGGAGACTAGTCAGGATCGAGGGAAAGATTAATGCAGTAATGTACGCATAGATAGATAGATAGATGGATGGATGGATGGATGGATGGGCAGATAGATAGATAGATAGATAGATAGATAGATAGATAGATAGATAGATAGATAGATAGATAGATAGATAGATAGATAGATAGATAGATAGATAGATAGATGGATGGATGGATGGATGGATGGATGGATGGATGGATGGATGGATGGATGGATGGGCAGATAGATAGATCAGATCGATAGATAGATAGATAGATAGATAGATAGATAGATAGATAGATAGATAGATAGATAGATAGATAGATAGATAGATAGATAGATAGATAGATAGATAGATCACGAAAAAAAAAAACAAATCACATGTACATAAGTATTCACAGCCTTTGCCATGACACTCAAAATTGAGCTCAGGTGCATCCTGTTTCCACTGATCATCCTTGAGATGTTTCTACAACTTGATTGGAGTCCACCTGTGGTAAATTCAGTTGATTGGACATGATTTGGAAAGGCACACACTGATTACACACTATATAAGGCCCCACAGTTAACAGTGCATGTCAGAGCACAAACTAAGCCATGAAGTCCAAGGAATTGTCTGTAGACCTCCGAGACAGGATTGTGTGGAGGCACAGATCTGGGGAAGGGTACAGAAAAATTTCTGCAGCATTGAAGGTCCCAATGAGCACAGTGGCCTCCATCATCCGTAAATGGAAGAAGTTTGGAAGCACCAGGACTCTTCCTAGAGCTGGCTGCCCGGCCAAACTGAGCGATTGGGGGAGAATGGCCTTAGTCAGGGAGGTGACCAAGAACCCGATGGTCACTCTGACAGAGCTCCAGCGTTTCTCTGTGCAGAGAGGAGAACCTTCCAGAAGAACAACCATCTCTGCAGCACTCCACCAATCAGGCCTGTACTGGCCAGACGGAAGCATGGTGGTGGCAGCATCATTCTGTAGGGATGTTTTTCTGCGGCAGGAACTGGGAGACTAGTCAGGATCTAGGGAAAGATGAATGCAGCGATGTACAGAGACATCCTTGATGAAAACCTGCTCCAGAGCACTTTGGACCTCAGACTGGGGCGAAGGTTCATCTTTCAACAGGAAAACGACCCTAAGCACACAGCCAAGATAACAAAGGAGTGGCTACGGGACAACTCTGTGAATGTCCTTGAGTGGCCCAGCCAGAGCCCAGACTTGAACCCGATCTCTGATCTGATCTGGAGAGATCTGAAAATGGCTGTGCACCGACACTCCCCATCCAACCTGATAGAGCTTGAGAGGTCCTGCAAAGAAGAATGGGAGAAACTGCCCAAAAATAGGTGTGCCAAGCTTGTAGCATCATACTCAAAAAGACTTGAGACTGTAAATGGTGCCAAAGGTGCTTCAACAAAGTATTGAGCAAAGGCTGTGAACATTATGTACCAGTGATTTTTTTCGTTTTTTATTTTTAATAAATTTGCATGATTTCAAACAAACTTCTTTCACATTGTCATTATGGGGTATCGTTTGTAGCATTTTGAGGAAAATAATGAATTTAATTCATTTTGGAATAAGGCTGTAACATAACAAAATGCGGAAAAAGTGAAGCGCTCCATTGATGGATGGATGGATGGATAGATAGATGATGGATGGATGGATGGATGGATGGATGGATAGATGGATAGATAGTTGGATGGATGGGCAGATAGATAGATAGATAGATAGATAGATAGATAGATAGATAGATAGATAGATAGATAGATAGATAGATAGATAGATAGATAGATAGATAGGGGATGGATGGATGGATGGAAGGAAGGAAGAATGGATGGATGGATGGAAGCAAGGAAGGAAGGATAGATAGATAGATAGATAGATAGATAGATAGATAGATAGATAGATAGATAGATAGATAGATAGATAGATAGATAGATAGATAGATAGATAGAGGTTTCGATTACCAGTGAACACATAAAATGTATACTTTCATTTCATTATAAAGTCACATAAACATTTTTTTTGAGGATTTGGATCAGTCAAACGCATAAACCCCACATAAAAAATGGCTACAGCACAACAAGCAGCTGGAGGATGGGCTGCTGGGTGAAGCAAATCAGATGAATTCAAATTCCCACACCTGGTCTGAGCCACAAGCAACCACATGAATGCCTCGGCTCCAACCTCCACTGCCAGGGGATCCGTAGACTCCACAATCACTGTTATACCAACACACACACACACACACACCTGCTATCAAACAGACACGAGCAGAAGGTTTCCAAAAGAGAACTCAGAGGCATACAGTACGTAATGAAGGATAAAATAAATATCTTTCCATTTCAAATGTATAATCATAAGCAGAAATAATTTGTAATCTATATCAGTGCGTTTTTGTGCACATGTAAATATTAGCACTCGCGGTTTGTTTTTGCATGTTTCTGCAGAGGGAGAGTACATGGCCTGGGATGCCTGAGGCACTCTGTCTGAGAGTTGTATTTAGATAGGGTGTTTGCGCCTTGTGCCCTCTTTGTAGGGCCAGCTGTAAGTTGTCTGTTTGGGATACTCCAGATGTTTGCCCATAAAGACAAGGCACTTCAAACAGCTGCGAACAACATCCTAACCCCCTTGCACTTCCACCATGTTTAGAGGTGTATGCTGGGGCATTAGCAGAGGGGAAATGACTGCGACTCTTTACCCTGTAATCATGGGGCCGGCTGGCCAGCATGTCGAGGGGGGAGGAGGGAACCTGCCAGTCACTTTCTATTCTGCATCTTCCAGAACTGAGGGGAAGCCCTAAACACCCTGAAACCTCCAGCTTCTCACCTTTCCCTAGAGAACTTGAACTTGAAGATACCGGCTCTGCATACACTACTGTTCATTAAGATTTTTCATGCTTTTGAAGGAAGTCTCTTCTGTTCACCAAGGATGTGTTTATTTAATCAAAAATACAATAAAACAGCAATATTGTAAAATATAATTACAACCGTTCTCTACTTTTCAGTCTTCAGTGTCACATGATCCTTCAGAAATCATTCTAATATGTTGATTTGCTGCTCAAGAAACATTTCTTATTATCAATGTTAAAAAAAAAACACAATTTTAAATGAGCCTTGGCCCAGAGAAAACGCCTGCGCTTCTGGATCATGTTTAGATATGGCTTCTTTTTTGACCTATAGAGTTTTAGCCGGCAACGGCGAATGGCACGGTGGATTGTGTTCACCGACAATGTTTTCTGGAAGTATTCCTGAGCCCATGTTGTGATTTCCATTACAGTAGCATTCCTGTATGTGATGCAGTGCCGTCTAAGGGCCCGAAGATCACGGGCATCCAGTATGGTTTTCCGGCCTTGACCCTTACGCACAGAGATTGTTCCAGATTCTCTGAATCTTTGGATGATATTATGCACTGTAGATGATGATAACTTCAAACTCTTTGCAATTTTTCTCTGAGAAACTCCTTTCTGATATTGCTCCACTATTTTTCGCCGCAGCATTGGGGGAATTGGTGATCCTCTGCCCATCTTGACTTCTGAGAGACACTGCCACTCTGAGAGGCTCTTTTTATACCCAATCATGTTGCCAATTGACCTAATAAGTTGCAAATTGGTCCTCCAGCTGTTCCTTATATGTACATTTAACTTTTCCGGCCTCTTATTGCTACCTGTCCCAACTTTTTTGGAATGTGTAGCTCTCATGAAATCCAAAATGAGCCAATATTTGGCATGACATTTCAAAATGTCTCACTTTCAACATTTGATATGTTATCTATATTCTATTGTGAATAAAATATAAGTTTATGAGATTTGTAAATTATTGCATTCCTTTTTTATTCACAATTTTTACAGTGTCCCAACTTTTTTGGAATCGGGTTTGTAGTTTTGTTGCTTAATATTTTTGTGTAAACCATTGTAGTTGCTTACTATTTTTGTAGACCATAAAATATTGTAAGAACATTTATCAAAAGTGTCAGTAAAACACATTTATAATGTTAACAGCAATAAAAATTAATAATTAATCAGTGAAGACATTTATACATTTATTTTTTAAATAAATGTTGTTCTTTTGAACTTTCTATTTCTGAAAGAATGTATCACGGTTTCCACAAAAAATATTAATCAGCAACATTGATAATAAGAAGAACCATTATTAATATTTGAGCAGCAAATCAGCATATTAGAATGATTTCTGAAGGATCATGTGACACTAAAGACTGGAGAAATTATGCTGGAAATTCAGGAATAAATTACATTTTAAAATATATTAATAAAATTAATATATTAATTAATCTATGACAGTAAAGACATTTATTTTTAAATAATTTTAAATAATTCATCATTCTATTTATGAAAGAATGTATCGGTTGCCACAAAAATATGAATCAGCAACATAATAATAAGAACCATTATTAATATTTGAGCACTAATCATAATTGAGCAGCAAATCAGCATATTAGAATGTTTTCTGAAGGATCATGTGACGCTGAAGACTAATGATTCAGGCATAAATTACATTTTAAAATATATTAATATTAATAAAATGTATAATTAATCTATGACAGTAAATACATTTATTTTAAAATAAATATTGATCTATTGAATGTTCTATTTATTAAAGAATGTCTCATGGTTTCCACAAAATTATTAATCAACATTGATAATAATAAGACCATTATTAATATTTGAGCACCAATCATAATTAAGCAGCAAATCAGCATATTTGAATGATTTCTGAAGGATCATGTGACGCTGAAGACTAATGATTCAGGCATAAATTACATTTTAAAATATATTAATATTAATACAATTTATAATTAATAGATGACAGTAAAGACATTTATTTTTAAATAAATGTTGGTCTTTTGAACATTATGAAACATTATGATAATAATAAGACCAATAATATTTGAGCACTAATCATAATTGAGCAGCAAATTTCTGAAGGGTCATGTGACACTGAAGACTGAAGTAATGATGCTGAAAATAAATTACATTTTAAAATATATTCAAACAGAAAATAGCTCTTTTAATTTGTAATAATATTTCACAATATTCCTCTTTTTACTGTATTTTTGTTCAAATAAATGCAGCCTTGGTGAGCAGAAGAGACTTTATTCCAAACGGTAGTGTTGAGGAGAAACAGAGGCTCTTCATTGGTTCGTCGCAGTGCCTTATGTTTAGACTCAAGAATATGTTGTATATGGTTGTTTAGACAGTTTTTATGTTACATCATATGTTCTTCACATCAGCATATTGGTTTCTGTGGGTTATAAATCACCATCACAATGACTTAAAAAAGTTTTGTGCTGTCATGATTCAGTATATTTTTTAACCACACAAAGACCTATGGACCATTATTTGCAGTAAACATGAACTGAAGAATAAAAATAAAAAAACACGATAAAGCTCCCTGATCTTTACAGCTTTAAAGGCCCAGACCTTTTTGTACAGAACAAGAGAGGAGGATTTCACATGGCTTTAATTAAAGTAACACCAACAAAGTGGGTCATGTTGGCACAACACGGAACAAGAGACACCTAGTCAAAACACACTCCGAGGGCTTCAAAGTGAGCAGTGACTGCCCGCATGCAGTGGCTCACTAAAACACAGACACTTCAGAGGTCGAATCAAGCCTGTGTTTCCCCAACATAAACAAAACCACCTCAACCCACTTATGAGGCTTGCCATCAACAACTCAAGTGTGTCATTTTACACTGGAATTAATGGCAAAACATCCTCTGGATTATTAAGGAAATTGAGGATAGGCATATAAAAGGCTGCATGAACTAGTATTGTTGATATGACTTTGTAAGTTTATTCTGCATATTGTACTTGAGGCAAAGCTTTGAGGTTTCCACAAGAGGGCAACACATAACACAAGAGTGTCCTCAAAAACAGAACTTCTTCTTGCAATGCTGAAATTGTTCTGATGTATATGAAACAAATATGCACTGTTTAACTAATAGATATTAATGTAAGATACATCATGTTACCTGATATATATAGTGTGTCTATTGCATAGACATTGGACAAATCACAATCTTTTGTGCTTTTGTGTTGTACAGACACTAAAGGGTATTCATCACATAAATCCATTACTTAAACATTTGAAACTATTTCAATGCATGACCCAAAAAACGAGTGAACGAGTGTTTGTATTTTAGAAGGCATTTTGATAGAAGGCATGTTAAGTTAAATAGCGATGATTGCATAATGTTGCCTTTAGAAATTTTACATACAAATTGGTTGCTTTACATTAGTTGCACTTTAAAAACAACAAGACTAAAGTCAAGCTGTTTATTAAGTTACACAGTGTTATAGACTTTGCGCACTTCTTAGAGTTTATATATATATATATATATATATATATATATATATACATAACGTGTACTTGATTTTACCAATACATTTCACTGACTCCACAGAATGTAAAACACATAAAAGAGATTGAATAATACATATAAGTGTATTTATCCAGAAAAAAAGTTTTTTGAATTTAGTATTTTTTCATGTCATTACATTGTTTAGAGCATAAGAAACAAATTTGAATTTTTGAAAAATTATATTTTATTCATATGTTATGCACCAGATGTTTAAAAAATAAAATAACATGAAATGACATGTATAGGCAAAAACAATGGGATTTTTTTTTCATTCACAAATCAATTTTTAGTTTTTTTTTTAACCAAACTTTGTATAAAGATGATTCTCAAATGTTATGAAAAATATAACGGAATTAATTAATATACCATTTTACTTTATGCAATGTGGGTAAAATGTCCATACATGAGTAGTCCATGTACATATACAGTACATTCAATACCATGTATCTATACACTGTACCTAATTTGCATATGAATGTATTCTTGGGGCAACATGTAATGAAAAAAGAAGTGTAATAATGGGAGTAATAATTGGCAATATACACTCACCTAAAGGATTATTAGGAACACCATACTAATACTGTGTTTGACCCCCTTTCGCCTTCAGAACTGCCTTAATTCTACGTGGCATTGATTCAACAAGGTGCTGAAAGCATTCTTTAGAAATGTTGGCCCATATTGATAGGATAGCATCTTGCAGTTGATGGAGATTTGTGGGATGCACATCCAGGGCACGAAGCTCCCGTTCCACCACATCCCAAAGATGCTCTATTGGGTTGAGATCTGGTGACTGTGGGGGCCATTTTAGTACAGTGAACTCATTGTCATGTTCAAGAAACCAGTTTGAAATGATTCGAGCTTTGTGACATGGTGCATTATCCTGCTGGAAGTAGCCATCAGAGGATGGGTACATGGTGGTCATAAAGGGATGGACATGGTCAGAAACAATGCTCAGGTAGGCCGTGGCATTTAAACGATGCCCAATTGGCACTAAGGGGCCTAAAGTGTGCCAAGAAAACATCCCCCACACCATTACACCACCACCACCAGCCTGCACAGTGGTAACAAGGCATGATGGATCCATGTTCTCATTCTGTTTACGCCAAATTCTGACTCTACCATCTGAATGTCTCAACAGAAATCGAGACTCATCAGACCAGGCAACATTTTTCCAGTCTTCAACTGTCCAATTTTGGTGAGCTCGTGCAAATTGTAGCATCTTTTTCCTATTTGTAGTGGAGATGAGTGGTACCCGGTGGGGTCTTCTGCTGTTGTAGCCCATCCGCCTCAAGGTTGTGCGTGTTGTGGCTTCACAAATGCTTTGCTGCATACCTTGGTTGTAACGAGTGGTTATTTCAGTCAAAGTTGCTCTTCTATCAGCTTGAATCAGTTGGCCCATTCTCCTCTGACCTCTAGCATCAACAAGGCCTTTTCGCCCACAGGACTGCCGCATACTGGATGTTTTTCCCTTTTCACACCATTCTTTGTAAACTCTAGAAATGGTTGTGCGTGAAAATCCCAGTAACTGAGCAGATTGTGAAATACTCAGACCGGCCCGTCTGGCACCAACAACCATGCCACGCTCAAAATTGCTTAAATCACCTTTCTTTCCCATTCTGACATTCAGTTTGGAGTTCAGGAGATTGTCTTGACCAGGACCACACCCCTAAATGCATTGAAGCAACTGCCATGTGATTGGTTGATTAGATAATTGCATTAATGAGAAATTGAACAGGTGTTCCTAATAATCCTTTAGGTGAGTGTAACTTGATTTTAAATTTCATGGCATCAACACATCTCAAAAAAGTTGGGACAAGGCCATGTTTACCACTGTGTGGCATCCCCTCTTCTTTTTATAACAGTCTGCAAACGTCTGGGGACTGAGGAGACAAGTTGCTCAAGTTTAGGAATAGGAATGTTGTCCCATTCTTGTCTAATACAGGCTTCTAGTTGCTCAACTGTCTTAGGTCTTCTTTGTCGCATCTTCCTCTTTATGATGTGCCAAATGTTTTCTATGGGTGAAAGATCTGGACTGCAGGCTGGCCATTTCAGTACCCGGATCCTTCTTCTACGCAGTCATGATGTTGTAATTGATGCAGTATGTGGTCTGGCATTGTCATGTTGGAAAATGCAAGGTCTTCCCTGAAAGAGACGACGTCTGGACGGGAGCATATGTTGTTCTAGAACTTGGATATACCTTTCAGCATTGATGGTGCCTTTCCAGATGTGTAAGCTGCCCATGCCACATGCACTCATGCAACCCCATACCATCAGAGATGCAGGCTTCTGAACTGAGCGCTTATACCAACTTGGGTTGTCTTTGTCCTCTTCAGTCCGGATGACATGGCGTCCCAGTTTTCCAAAAAGAACTTCAAATTTTGATTCGTCTGACCACAGAAAAGTTTTCCACTTTGCCACAGTCCATTTTAAATGAGCCTTGGCCCAGAGAAAACGCCTGCGCTTCTGGATCATGTTTAGATATGGCTTCTTTTTTGACCTATAGAGTTTTAACGTCTGTCTTTACATGCACATGAACTTTAATGACATCCCATTCTTAATCCGTAGGGTTTAATATGGAGTTCTATCGGGTTGAGGTCAGGCCAGTCAAGTCCCTCCATACCAAGTCAAGTTCCTCCACACCAAACTCGCTCATCCATGTCTTTATGGACCTTGCTTTGTGCACTGGTGCACAGTCATGCTGGAACAGGAAGGGCCATCCCCAAATTGTTCAACAAAGTGGGGAGCATGAAATTGCCCAAAATGTCTTGGTATGCTGAAGCATTAAGAGTTCCTTTCACTGGAACTAAGGGGCCAAGTCCAAGCCCTGAAAAACAACCCCACACCATAATCCCTCCTCCACCAAACTTTACACTTGGCACAATGCAGACAGGCAAGTACCGTTCTCCTGGCAAGCGCCAAACCCAGACTCGTCCATGGGATTGCCAGACAGAGAAGCGTGACTGGTCACCCCAGAGAACACATCTCCACTGCTCTAGAGTCCAGTGGTGGTGTGCTTTACACCACTGCATCCCACGCTTTGCATTGCACTTGGTGATGTAAGGCTTGGATGCAGCTGCTCGGCCATGGAAACCCATTCCATGAAGCTCTCTACACACTGTTCTTGAGCTAATCTGAAGGCCACACGAAGTTTGGAGGTCTGTAGCTATTGACTCTGCAGAAAGTTGGTGACTTCTGCGCACTGTTCGCCTCAGCATGCGCTGACCCCGCTCTGTGATTTTACGTGGCCTACCACTTCGTGGCTGAGTTGCTGTTGTTCCCAATTGCTTCCACTTTGTTATAATACCACTAACAGTTGACCGTGGAATATTTAGTAGTGAGGAAATTTCACGAATGGACTTATTGCACAACCTATCACGGTACCACACTTGAATTCACTGAGCTCCTGAGAGCGACCCATTCTTTCACAAATGTTTGTACAAACCCGATTCCAAAAAAGTTGGGACACTGTACAAATTGTGAATAAAAACAGAATGCAATGATGTGGAAGTTTCAAATTTCAATATTTTATTCAGAATACAACATAGATGACATATCAAATGTTTAAACTGAGAAAATGTATCATTTTAAGGGAAAAATAAGTTGATTTTAAATTTTATGGCATCAACACATCTCAAAAAAGTTGGGACAAGGCCATGTTTACCACTGTGTGGCATCCCCTCTTCTTTTTATAACAGTCTGCAAACGTCTGGGGACTGAGGAGACAAGTTGCTCAAGTTTAGGAATAGGAATGTTGTCCCATTCTTGTCTAATACAGGCTTCTAGTTGCTCAACTGTCAACTGCATCTTCCTCTTTATGATGTGGCAAATGTTTTCTATGGGTGAAAGATCTGGACTGCAGGCTGGCCATTTCAGTACCCGGATCCTTCTTCTACGCAGCCATGATGTTGTAATTGATGCAGTATGTGGTCTGGCATTGTCATGTTGGAAAATGCAAGGTCTTCCCTGAAAGAGACGACGTCTGGATGGGAGCATATGTTGTTCTAGAACTTGGATATACCTTTCAGCATTGATGGTGCCTTTCCAGATGTGTAAGCTGCCCATGCCACACGCACTCATGCAACCCCATACCATCAGAGATGCAGGCTTCTGAACTGAGCGCTGATGACAACTTGGGTTGTCCTTGTCCTCTTTAGTCCGGATGACATGGCATCCCAGTTTTCCAAAAAGAACTTCAAATTTTGATTCGTCTGACCACAGAACAGTTTTCCACTTTGCCACAGTCCATTTTAAATGAGCCTTGGCCCAGAGAAAACGCCTGCGCTTCTGGATCATGTTTATATATGGCTTCTTATTTGACCTATAGAGTTTTAGCCGGCAACGGCGAATGGAACGGTGGATTGTGTTCACCGACAATGTTTTCTGGAAGTATTCCTGAGCCCATGTTGTGATTTCCATTACAGTAGCATTCCTGTATGTGATGCAGTGCCGTCTAAGGGCCCGAAGATCACGGGCATCCAGTATGGTTTTCCGGCCTTGACCCTTACGCACAGAGATTGTTCCAGATTCTCTGAATCTTTGGATGATATTATGCACTGTAGATGATGATAACTTCAAACTCTTTGCAATTTTTCTCTGAGAAACTCCTTTCTGATATTGCTCCACTATTTTTCGCCGCAGCATTGGGGGAATTGGTGATCCTCTGCCCATCTTGACTTCTGAGAGACACTGCCACTCGGAGAGGCTCTTTTTATACCCGATCATGTTGCCAATTGACCTAATAAGTTGCAAATTGGTCCTCCAGCTGTTCCTTATATGTACATTTAACTTTTCCGGCCTCTTATTGCTACCTGTCCCAACTTTTTTGGAATGTGTAGCTCTCATGAAATCCAAAATGAGCCAATATTTGGCATGACATTTCAAAATGTCTCACTTTCAACATTTGATATGTTATCTATATTCTATTGTGAATAAAATATAAGTTTATGAGATTTGTAAATTATTGCATTCCTTTTTTATTCACAATTTGTACAGTGTCCCAACTTTTTTGGAATCGGGTTTGTAGAAGCATCTGCATGCCTAGGTGCTTGATTTTATACACCTGTGGCCATGGAAGTGATTGGAACACCTGAATTCAATGATTTGGAGGGGTGTCCCAATACTTTTGGCAATATAGTGTATATACACACCAATGAGCCAAAACAATATGCTGCCAAACCAGGGCCGACCCACCGATGCATGGACTCTACAAGATCCATGAAGGCGTCCTGTGGTCTGTGGCATCAAGACGTCAGAAGAAGATCCTTCAAATCCTGTAGGTTGCAAGGTGGATCGAACTTTTTGGTCCAGCAATTTGGAGCAATTTGGAGGCCAGGGCAACACCTCTTCATCATATTCCTCAAATCATTCCTGATCAATGTGTGCAATGTGGCAGCTGCATTATCCTGCTGAAAGAGCCACTTCCACCATTGTCATGAAGGGGTGGTCCTGGTCTGTAACAGTGTTTAGGTTGGTGGCACATGTCAAATTGACGTCCACATGAATGGCCGGACCCAGGGTTTCCCAGCAGAACATTGCCCAGCACTCATATTCCCTCCACCGGCTCGTCCTCGTCCCTCAGTGGATCCTGGTGCACTTCCTCAGGTAAACGTTGCACACGTACATGGCCATCCACGTGATGTAAAGAAAACAGGACTCATCGGACCAGACGACCTACTTCCACTGCTCCAAGGTCCTGTTCGGACGCTTGTGTGCCCATTGTAGGCACTTTCGAAGGTGGACAGTGGTCATCATAGGCACTCTGTGTGTTGTGACACATTCCTCCTATAACCATCATTAAAATTTTGTGTGACTTGTGCCACAGAAGACCTTCTGTTGGCTCGGACCAAACGGGATAGCCTTCGTTGCTCTCGTGCATCGATGAGCCTTGGCCGCCCAACACCCTGTCGCTGGTTTGTATTTGTCCCTCCTCGGACACTGTTGGTAAACTCTCACCACTGCTGACCGGGAGCGACACACAAGCCTTGCCAGAGATACTCTGACCCAGTCGCCTTGCCATAACAATTTGGCCTAAAGTCGCTCAGATCTTTATTCCTGCCATTTCTCCTGCATCCAACACAGTGATTATGAAAACTGATTGTTAGCTTTCCATCTAATCTACCAGACCTTGATATGTGGCCTTGTTAGGATCAACGACATTAGCCTTTGACTAGTCATAATGTTTTGGCTCACCAGTGTGTGTGTGTGTGTGTGAGATATTGTGGGAATTTACAACAAGGTGTCATTCAGTTGTCATTATAACTGTTCTTTCTAGGTGAGCTTTCACTTCCATAAAAGGGGCAGCTGAAATGAAAGGGGTCAAACTGTGCAAACCACTGCCACTATGTATTTTACTCTTATGTGCGTCATAAAGCAGTATCGACCCGAAAGTAAACACTACATGTGATTATCCTTGTTTACTTTACAGGGGATCTCCCCACATAGCTCAAAATAATCCAATGCACAACTTCACTTATTTGTGAAGAATAGCATATTCATGACCCCATACAATACATTTTTATAGCTATTTTTAGGCTCTTTTGCCTTTTATTTAGATCGGACAGTCGGTGGACAGACAGGAAATCACGGGAGATGAGAGAGAGAGGGGAATTGGACCAGGAAAGGACCTCGAGCTGGGACTTGAACTTGAGTCGCCGAAGTACAACCGCACCATATGTACGGCTCTGACCCCAATACTTTTGTCACAATTTCACATCCCTGTTTGCTTGTTCGGAATAGAGTCAATGTGGAAGCATTACAAAATACATCCAGATAAGGATCTTTGATCAATTGGCTCTGTGTTACATAATCAAATGTGCATAATTTTCCTGCACAGCCCAGTGGGTTTGGTTGGAAATGGCATCTTTCATGAATAAACCTGTGATCATTAGATCATAGAGACTGACCAATGAATGGCCTGGGACTGGTGTGTGAATTACAGTGATCCTCTGTATACTGGAAACTGAATGACAGCATAGGTCAGCATTCAGGCTTACATCACTTCCTCTGCAGGTTTTTGACAAACATCACAAAGCAAAGCTTTCAAAATGATGTGACATCACCGAATGAATATATATCATACAAATGTCACACAAAATTATGAGATAATGATGAACATTCTAACTGTGACTCAGCAGAACAAAATCAACATTACTTAATGTTTTGTGACATCATCTCTTTTGTTTAGGTTTTGCGTGATATTGCCATTTTAAAATATAATATAAGCTATAACATCATTTCACTGACTAAACACTTTTGTTTATGTGTGTTGAACACAAGTTTGCTGAAACCAGAGCTGAACAATATTGCTGTCTTCTTAATGGACAATGAATGGTTTGAACTAAAAGTACATTTTTACCATATTCATTCAGTGAATGTCATATTTAATTTTTATTCGACCACCGACCTTTAAATCCAGAAATCCATTCGAGCAACAAAATTGCCAAAGTGCAGCGATCACACAGCGCCACCTAGCGATCACTACAACGAATTTGAATGCAAACCTGCAACGTTCTAATTTCGAATTTTAGAACAAATTGCAAAAAGATACTGTCACATAAAGACTTATAGCTATTAAGAGCGAACATAACTTGAAATTTGCTCATTTAGATATTTTATGCAAGATTAACATCATGTCTAGACGTTTAAAGTCAGCATTTTCTAGAATGCGACTATTATATTTTATGCAATTCACAAAATAGACACAATGCGTACAAAAAACAGTAAATGCATTATATGAGGTTAAGTCTACTTGTGCCTAGTGCGCATGTGCATAAGAGTTAAAGAGTTTCACGTGTTTTTTCCGATTAAAAATGGGTAACTGGTGCTCATTTCCCCCCTCATCGGATTATTGAATATGTTGAAAATGCAGCTCATACAAAATGTATTAAAATTCTTTTGGAATTTTTGTGGGGCTCGTCACGTAACTGTAAAAGAAATCGTCTCATTAAATTCAGCCTAAAATCCTTAAAAAATAAGCAATATTATTAAAAATATTATTAATATTTGATCCAGTTCATCCGCCGAAACAGTTCTTTTTATAACAGTTAATTTAAATTATTTAATTTTCACTTTGCAATCACACCGATACAGTTTAGTCATTAAACCATGTTTGTAGAAAATTGTAGAATGTTTTTTATAATAAACATTGAGCAAAGATTGTCGATTTGCCATTGATCCATATGCATACAGACCTATAGTCCATACATATTTTCACATGGGAAAAGATTAAAAAACATGGCAACAAACAGTCATAACCAATGTTGCTAACTTTCTTACATTATTAATATGCAACAATGTAACATGTAGGCCTATTGTTAAACTTTTTTTGTACACTCAAATATAAGCAAGATTATTTAAAAATAAAATGGTGTGCATTAGTTATGCACGAAAGATGCATCATAATAAAACAATAACAGGATGCATTTTGATCATTTATTCAGTCTTCATCGTCTGTTGGATGTCCATCGGGGTGAGCTACCTTGTTCTCAGAACTGCCAAAGGGGTAAATGCTTATCGATTGATCTGATAAGAGGACAATTTAAAGGCCAGTCGCAGAGCTTTGCGCCAAAACAGAGCAATACAAAGGAGATAGAGTGTGCAGGCTTCATATGCAGAACAAGATAATACTTAATAATGCTCCTCTTACTCTTTGTCACTGTGTGTGGAAGTGGCATCGGCGTGGAGAGCCTCCCGTTGCCGGACTCTGGTCCACATTTGGCAAATGACTGGGGAGAAGCGGTCCGGTTCCGACACCTGTACGCAGCCCGACGAGGCTTCCATCTGCAGATCAACACACAAGGAGAAATCAGCGGGTCGCGCATGCAGAGCTCGGACAGTAAGTGACAGCAGCTCAAATCACTGGCAGGTTCATCTCAGGGCTTCTCACATATGGGTCAATGACAATGAGGATGTCCGAGATGACAAAGAGGAGACATCTTTTTAAAAACACTATTTAAAGCACGTGCGACGATTTCTTAGAAGTTTATTATTATTATTATTATTATTATTATTATTATTATTTATTTATTTATTTATTTATTTTAAAAAAGCTCGAAATGTCAAGTGGTGTAACCATCAAGTAAAAAACCACGTGGGTAGGCTACACACTTTTTTAACACAGTATATTAAATATAAGTTATATATTATATATGAATTAGCATATATATATATATATATATATATATATATATTGCGTCGTGAATTTTTTAGGGTTAGTCCATTTGACCCGAACAAAATGTATGCAATATGTGATATTAAAAATAAATATCTTTTCAGCCATTTAATGAGACTTTTTTCTTTATTATACAGACCACTGCATGCACATCACGTTTGCCTTTAATCAAAAACGGGATTTTTTTTTTCATAGAAAAGGTGTACTCAAGTCGTTTCTTTCTATGAATTGCATTTATTATATTTTTTTTTTTTAAGGAAAGAAAATATATTTTCACTAATCGATCCAGACAAAACTCACGTCGTGCCATTCACTCAGGATGTCATGCATTATTATATTAATTTCTGCAACATGCACTATGCATTTTCTGCATTTGATGCAAATATCAGCATTGCAACTGCAACTTCGATTCATATCAGCATTCATGTCAAATATCTCTGAGCCGACCAATAATGTGTAAAATCTGATTTTCAGCAAAAAAAAAAAAAAATGCTTTTATTGCATTCCATAAAATTGCATTTTGTTTCCTAAAGGTTTGGTTGAGATACAGCCGGTGGACACGGGCAGTGTTGCCATTAAAGGAGTTGCAAGCTCCCGATTTCTCTGCATGGACAGAAGGGGAAAACTGTATGGATCGGTAGGTTTGACAGTCAGATGTAGGCTAATACATTCTTAAAAAGTGAGATTCTTTATTTCCTTTTTTTTTTTTAAAGTGATTTCAATCATATTTCAAGCAATTCAAAGCCATCATGGCGAACAGTGCTCATCTGAAGTGTCTCATCTGAAGGAAATAATCCATTATTTATTGGCTTTAATATATCGGACAAAATTTCTTATCGATAACGATATAACAAAAAAAACAAAACAAAAAAAAAACAAAAAAAAAACATATATCGGCCGAAACCGATATGGTGGCCCGTGGCCGATATACCTATGGTGCATCCATACTATTTGAACACTGGTTGGCGGCTGGTTCACGTGCTACTTTTCTATTGTTTATCAATGTAAACACATGCTATGGACGTCTTTAACAGTTGCTTGTGGCTTGCATCTGATGCATGACACTGCTTTCTAAAAATGCAGCGCTCAAGTTAAAAGAAGTTCAAATTTTAAACTTTCTGTGTGAACCTGCCATAACCCAGACAGCAACATAACCCAGATCCGTCCCACATCCATAGGCGTAAATCTCGGGGGGGTCAGGACCCCCTATCTGAGGGTTGTCCCTCCTTAAAAATATAATTAAAAACCACATTGTGTATTGTAAATAATATATTGATATATACTTAAAATAATTGTGTAAGTAGTAAAACAATAAAAACGCAAACGGGGCAAAAAATGCGTTTTAAGTTTAGAAACATTTTGAGTCCCCCCTCTCTTGCCTCCCAGTGGTTTGGTCCTTCACGCACCTCACTCAAGTACACCTACAAGTCCGGTGGGAGAGAACAAAGTTCTTCAGTAGTTGTGGGACTCCAGTAAGGGCTGTTAAAGCAATTTTATTCACTTTAAACATCGGATGAAGTGATTATTTTTTATTTAATACAGACGATGCTGAGTTATTAATAAATTAGCAATGACAAAAATGATGATAACCGATGTATTTTTCCTTAAGTCTGATATTTTAGTGATTATTGTTTGGTAGCTTGTTGTAAATCTTTACAACTAACACGGCGATAAGCCTATGTGTGAATTGATATTAGGCTAATATTGTAGATTTACCGCTGTGTTGGGTTTTGCTCAGTAGGCTACTATGTGGAAGAAGCAAGATAATTTCATAACTATATTACCGTGTAGTGAACCTCTGATAACTCGTATTTAAGCAACTATTGCTTTGTGTTGTTGGCCAGATAAAATTACAGAGAGTAGAAAAACGGACAGAAGATCATTTTTCAGTGCACCAAAACGCCACACATATCCTTACAAGTATGGCTTGGCCAAGGCTACAAGTTTTTAGATTTTCTCCTTTTAGAACAGTGACATGCATATTACAATAATTTTATTCTTAGAGAGTGCAACTTTGGCACTCTGCCACTAATCATAATAAAACTACACATATTCGTCAGAGATAACCTTGTTGTGCTAAGGTCACCTCAGGATGTCCTCTATGACTAGCTTTATTGACATTATGTTCTGGTCATGGGTCGTTCCTCCCATCTGACGTTAAAACCCAAGAACATTATTTTAGGACACGACCAACAACAGTGAACACAGTCATGCATACCTCTAAAATGAATGAGATTGAGTAAATATCCTACTGAACAGACATTTGTAATATGTGGCTAGCCAAAATGATCACAAATTATGAATAGTGCAAAGTAGTGCTTGACTGCTCAATTTGCTTGAATGAACAGAACATACAAAAAATGATTCTGTCCAAATACGGGTGGTGTCATAGCAGCAACCTTTGCCCATGGCAGGGTATGTTTGCATAGCTAAAACCTCATTGAAAAGAAACAGCAATAACAACCTTGGCCTCTCCATGTGGTGTGCAAACAGCTATCAAAAAAAACTTAAAACACAAGCAGGGCAGGGCAGGCCGATGACACTTCCATATTGTGATCCTATGCACAAAAAATGAAGTTTAGTTTTCATGTTTTTGCCGTTTGTTTTGTTTGGCAGCACACTTACACTAAGGAGGACTGCTCTTTTTTGGAACGCATCCTGCCAGATGGCTACAACATCTACATCTCGAGTGAATATGGATTCCTTGTGAATCTGGGTAGCGACGGGACTGCAGCATCCCAGTTCCTGCCCATGGTGAACACACTTTCTCAGGAACCCAGGGAACAGCGCTCTCCCGTCGACCATCAGTTAGGCCTGCAAATAGACAGTATGGACCCGTTTGGAAAGAGCTCTCAAATAGTGATCCAGAGTCCCAGTTTCAACAAAAGATGAGGAGTGAACAGTCACTTGTGGATGTTCTAAGGAAACGACCCAGAGGTCGAAAAACAGAACCAGTCCTGCCATGAACCAAAGCACAGGGGCCAGACTTTTAGAAAGTGCACTGGACAAGTCACAGGACAAAATCTAGTGACAGCAAACAAACAAACAAAAATCACTCCAAATGTTGAAGTTTGTTGTAAGATATACCATAACGGTGCATCGCTTGCAGCATGAATTTATTTATTTTTCTATTTTTGTTTGTTTGTCTAATTATTGTTTAAAATGTTATAGTTAATACAGTATTAATGCACTGTAAAAACTTTTTATATATTTTTGTATTCTTTGTTATACAGTTATTTGTTCTTTCTGAACAATGGTTTTAAGCCTAAATTACTGTGAAATCTAATTACTTACATGCTAAAAGTGGTTAAATGGTTTTCTAACAAATGCATGTGTCCAAAATGTACTGGAAATCACAACTAAGACAAAAGTTTTTAATTCTTTAATATCAAGACGTGTTTATACCTTATATCTTGTACACTACACAAAAAAAAAATGTTAAGCCTTTTTGTTTATTTTTATTTTTAAAGATTTACGCATTTCAATTAGTAAAATTCCAGGAAAGGAAATTTAATAATCTGTACATATTTTAATTGAATAACTGATTATGGATTCTTCAATTGAAATATGTAAGGATTATTCAATTCAATTTGATGGAATATTACTATTAATTGAAATGCGTAAATCTTTAAAAAAAGGCTTACATTTTTTTTTTCTTTGTGAGTGTACCAAGATTTTTTTCTTGATACTGTTGACTTCATGATTACTTTCACAAAATACTGATGATGAATATTGTAAAGATTTGTAGGCTTGAAAGGTTTTTGTAATGTTGTGGCTCCCTCTACTGGCAAATTGCATTTTGAGATAATGGTGTTAAAGGGATAGTTCACCATAAAATGAACATTTTGTCATCATTTACTCACCTTCATGTTGTTCCAAACCTGTATGAGTTTCTTTCTTCTGTTGAACACAAAAGAAGATATTTTGAAGAATGTTGATGACCAAACAGTTTCTGGTCCCATTGCCTTCCATAGTATTTTTCCCCCATACAATATGGAAGTCAATGGCTACCTTCAACTGTCTGGTTACTGACATTCTTCAAAATATCTTCCCTTATGTTCCACACAAGAAAGAAAATGTTTGGAACAACATGAGTTGAATACATTTTCATTTCTGGGTGAGCTATCCCTTTAAATGTAATTTAAACGAAAGTGTCTTATTCAACTACTCAATTGGAAGATTATAGAGCCCGTGTATATATAGAGAGAAGTGACTACACGAGAGACGGCCTACAGAGAAATACTTGCCACAAAAGAGATACCCCGATAATATGTGCAACAGTGAACTCTTTGTATGCTGTAATGTTGCTTATCACTATATATAATGTGGTGTCTTCTGCAAGCACACAAAGTACATGTATTAATGACTTGAATTGTTTTAGAAGTAAGTTCATCTATATTTTTTTATTGTAGGGTAAACTATAGTTTTTCACTTTTGCTGTACTGCTAAAATACTTACCAGAACATGGGATGTTTTCTTGTGATGTAGTCTTTATCTGTCTACAAACAAAATAAATGAAAATGTCCTTAAATAATTCACATTTTCCACAATTAAGGAGCAATGTTTGAAGCCCAATTCCGGGTACACTCATTTGACTATGCTAAAATATACACCGATCAGGCATAACATTACTTCCTAATATTGTGTTGGTCCCCCTTTTGCTGCCAAAACAGCCCTGACCCGTCGAGGCATGGACTCCACTAGACCCTTGAAGGTGTGCTGTGGTATCTGGCACCAAGATGTTAGCAGAAGATCCTTTAAGTCCTGTAAGTTGTGAGGTTGGGCCTCCATTGATCGGACTTGTTTGTTCAGCACATCCCACAGATGCTCGATTGGATTGAGATCTGGGGAATTTGGAGGCCAAGTCAACACCTCAAACTCGTTGTTGTGCTCCTCAAACCATTCCTGAACCATTTTTGCTTTGTGGCAGGGCGCATTATCCTGCTGAAAGAGGCCACAGCCACCAGGGAATACTGTTTCCATGAAAGGGTGTACATGGTCTGCAACAATGCTTAGGTAGGTGGTACATGTCAAAGTAACATCCACATGGATGGCAGGACCCAAGGTTTCCCAGCAGAACATTGCCCAAAGCATCACACTGCCTCCGCCGGCTTGCCTTCTTCCCATAGTGCATCCTGGTGCCATATGTTCCCCAGGTAAGCGATGCACACGCACACAGCCATCCACGTGATGTGAAAGAAAATGTGACTCATCAGACCAGGCCACCTTCTTCTATTGCTCCGTGGTCCAGTTCTGATGCTTACGTGTCCACTGTTGGCGCTTTCGGCGGTGGACAGGGGTCAGCATGGGCACCCTGACTGGTCTGCGGTTATGCAGCCCCATACGCAACAAACTGCGATGCACTGTGTATTCTGACACCTTTCTATCAGAACCAGCATTAACTTCTTGAGCAATTTGAGCTACAGTAGTTCGTCTGTTTGATCGGACCACACGGGCCAGCCTTCCCTCCCCACGTGCATCAATGAGCCTTGGCCGCCCATGACCCTGTCGCCGGTTCACCACTGTTCCTTCCTTGGACCACTTTTGATAGATACTGACCACTGCAGACCGGGAACACCCCACAAGAGCTGCAGTTTTGGAGAAGCTCTGACCCAGTCGTCTAGCCATCACAATTTGGCCCTTGTCAAACTCGCTCAAATCCTTACGCTTGCCCATTTTTCCTGCTTCTAACACATCAACTTTGAGGACAAAATGTTCACTTGCTGCCTAATATATCCCACCCACTAACAGGTGATGAAGAGATAATCAGTGTTATTCACTTCACCTGAATATAATGTCATAATGTTATACCTGATCGGTGTATATTAAGTGAAATATGCTGACACATTTTATACTCTTGATTGTTTTCAACTATTCTGAATGTAATAGTGGCAGTGCTATAGTTTTGTGACTTAATTACGCTGTAATCATTTTCACAGTGGTGTCAGATATAGGCCTACACTGTCCCATAATGAATACAGTTGAATATGAGACCAACTGTCTTCCCTCAACTGATGATTCCTAAACGACTGATTTTCTAAGAGAACTAGCATGCTAGCATGTCCCAAAAAAACATTAATTTGAAGAACTCAAATCAATAACTACAACAAGAACAGTTTGGTTACACGATAAGACAAGAATAACTATTTCTTCAAAATCAAAGAAGAGTAAGGAAATTAAAAGTTTACCTATTTGATTGACAGACACACCCGAAAAGAGGGTTTTGGTCCTCGCAGAATAAGCTACGAATCTGTAAATATGATGACATGACATGTTCTGCTTATATGAAGTATTTCTTTCAGTTTATTACCAATGTTCTCACTTTTATTTTTATCAAGTAAACATTGTGATATGAACCTTGCTTTAGTTTAGCTTCCCTTCCAGAAGATGGCGCCGTGGTTCAGTCACATGATCAATACCAACATCCGGGCAACTGGAACGAAGAAGAGCGATTCCAGAAATTAGTCAGAAAAGACTTCGGGATAGATAACCAACTCGTTTTATGTAAAAAATGGCTTTTGGGTCCACTAGTGATGATTTATTCGACTCCATTATCATGGCCGATAACAGGTAAAGTCAATGAGTTGTTTACACACACAAACTGCTACGTCACGTGATGGTGTTTTGGTTTCTCTCAGTGTGTCAGTGGGTTTAGTTCAGTCAGTGACTGTCACTGTAAATGTATGCTTTCTTGTTTTAGGTTTCATGTTGAAGGTTATCAGGAAGGGTTTGAGGAGGGAACTCGACAGGGAACCATCGAGGGTCGAAACCACGGGCGGCTGCACGGAGCCAAACTCAGTGCCGAGGTGAAATATGGACTAATACACACACACGCACGCACGCGCACACGATGGCATATTCAGTGGCTTTAAATCAAAGAAATATCATCTGTCTTAGCAGTAACTGTCTTTACTAGTTTCACATCCTTTTTCTCTTGTGTTATTATTACAATGACTTTTGAACAGGCAGTTGACATGAGTGACTGACAGCAGTGTGACTTGCAGTAATTCATTTAAATGACTTTAAACCTAATTGTTATGATTGTTATTAGTATAGATTTTAATTCACTTTGTCTATTTCTATTATTATTATTATTATTATTATTATTAATTTAATTTATTGAGAAACATCAAAAATATCTACACTACTACCAGTCAAAAGTTTAAAATAATTTATCATTTAAATGCTTTACGGCATTTTTCATCAAATAAAATGCAGCCTTTGTGCGCATAAGAGACGTCTTTCAAAAAACATTAAAACACTTGACCGGTAGTATCTATTGAATTTAAAAGTGTGCAGAACATGGAATAAATTCAGTTTTATATATTACATTTTTACGCAGACTTTAATCAACTTAGTTACCGTGAAAAGCTAAATGCATTAAATGGCAGATGTCCTATTTTTCCAGGTGTCTTTTTATTATGGATTTGCTCATGGATGGAAATGCCTCCTTCAAAACAGTAGTGATGTTAAAGCAAGGTATGTTCTGCAGCACATAACAAACAAAACGAAACAAAATACTCATCTCCCTGCTAACTTTCCAGAGTTTCTCCTAGAAAAAGGCTGAAAGCTATGGAGTCTTTGATCGGAGTGATCCAGAACTTCCCGTACGAAGACCCTCAGTATGACAGACTTCAAGAGGACATGGAAAGAGTGCGTGCCAAATTTAGACAGGTAATCTCTCCAACCATATTGCATTTCTTTTTGTTTTTCAAATTTATTATATATATACAGTACTGGTACATTTTGGAAACATTACTATTTTTAATGTTTTTTTAAAGAAGTCTCTTCTGCTCATCAAGCCTGCATTTATTTGATCAAAAATACAGTAAAAACAGTAATATTGTGAAATATTATTACAATTTAAAATAATGGTTTTCTATTTTAGTATACTTTAAAATGTAATTTATTCCTGTGATCAAAGCTGAATTTTCAGCATCATTACTCCAGTCTTCAGTGTCACATGATCCTTCAGAAATCATTCTAATATGATTATTTATTATCAGTGTTGTGCTGCTTAATATTTTTTTGGAACCTGTGATCACTTTTTATCAATTTAACACATCCTTGCTGAATAAAAGTATTAATATCTTTCAAAAAAAGAAAGGAAAAAATTACTGACCCCAAACGTCTGAACGGTAGTGTATATTGTTACAAAAATATTTCTATTTTAAATAAATTCTGTTCTTTTATGCTGTAACTTATTATTCATCAATGAATCCTGAAAAAAGTATGACAGGTTATAAAAAATATAAAGTAGCACAACTGTTTCCAACATTGATAATAAATCATCATATTAGAATGATTTCTGAAGGATCATGTGACACTGAAGACTGGAGTAATGATGCTGAAAATTCAGCTTTGATCACAGGAATAAATTACATTTTAAAGTATATTAAATCAGAAAACCAGTATTTTAAATTGTAGTAATATTTCACAATATTACTGTTTTTTTCTGTATTTTTGATTAAATAATGCAGGCTTGATGAGCAGAAAAGACTTCTTTCAAAAACATAAAAAATAGTAATGCTTCCAAAATTTAATTTTTTAGTCATTAATATGACATCTACCTAACACATCTCATCTCTACAGGTGTGCTCTTTACTGAACGTGTCAACAGACTTTAGAGAATATGTAAGTGGATCAACAGGAATGTCTTTCTGAGACTTCATGGCAAACTGATGATGATCATCTGCAGACCGCCGCTCGTGATGAGGCCGTGTTTGGTGTTCACCTGCAGTGTGTACAGGTGTGGACTGACCATTTCACTCTCACCGGAGTCATACGGCAGTTCTTAATACTGAATACTAGACACTGAATGGTAGAATTTGAGTGGTTTGGTGGTTTTAAAGTGAGATATAAAGGGGTTAAATAGCAATGGCAGTATTATGAGTCAATCTAATAAGCAAGACAAACCACAAGTCACTGTCTTTATAAGAATATTCCATCTCGCAAAATGATTTTTAATATTTCTAACCCTTCCGGTATGCAGAAGAATGGCATACAAAGTGTATTTCTGCATTTTTAATGGACAGTGCTGTTCAAAGAGCTCCATCTTGTGGTGAAACTGGAGAATTGTTCTTGCAGTCATGTGGCTCCGTCTGCTGGTGAACTGTAAGTACAGCAGGATTGTCACTTGTGAATTAAAGTTATGGATATAACACCACAATGGATACAAGCAGCACAGACAGTTTTGCAGGAAATGCTGTACAAGTTTTGATTGAAAATGCTTATTAGGGAACAATTATCATACAATTATTTAAAAAATGTCTTTTAAAGGAAATGTTTATTTGTGTTAATTGATTTTGAATGGAAAGACATAATAAAGTATATAAAAAATGCTTATTAGTAAAATTGGTAAGACTTCATTTCATTATAATATTAATTACCCACATTTGTTACTTATTTTGTTTTATAGCTGTCTATATTATGTTCCTATCAATAATAATAATAACTTTTACAAATTATAATTTTTGTTATTAATACGTGTTGTTGATGTTACATGTTGTCGGTCCTTTATTAGTTCAAGATGCCCGACATTTTATTAGGTCTCCTTTAGATATTTTAATTTCTATTTTTGAAGATCATATAATTAAGAGTTGTTGGATTAGTGATTTAAGCCCCCTTTTTTTTTTAAGATTTACACATTTCAATTAATAGTAAAATTCCATCAAATTTAATAATCCTTACACATTTTAATTGAATAATTGATTAAGGATTCTTCAATTATTCAGTTATAATATGTAAAGATTCAGTTCAATTTGATGGAATTTTACTATTAATTGAAATGCGTAAATCTTGATAACTATAGCGATAAAGATATAGTTCTAAAAATTCATTCTAAATGTAAAAGAATAACGGCACAGACAAACATTGTTGGAATCAATTTCAGAATCCATCCTGCTTTAAGAGCTGGAGCATTTAAAGGTTCAATATGTAGGATTTTTGCAGTAAAATATCCAAAAACCACTAGGCCAGTACTTACAATATCCCAAATGTTTCCAACTATTTGTAAATCATGAGAAGATTTGTTTTTTAACCAAGGAACCGGGACGTGTGAGGGAGTGGCCTGTCAATGGCGTCATATCCGTGTTACCCTCGGTTCCCGCTTTTACTGCCGTAGAAACCATGGCAACAGACGTGGATAACTGCACAACGTCTAACGCTGTTGTAGTGCCGTTCAAACATTATGTATGGACCATGGCAAGCAGACTTTGGAACAAACTGAGAAATCAAAAGGGGACCAGTATCGATGAGGCGTTTTCGAGATGGCGAGAACTTGAAAAAGATGCCGTTCTTGCATGTGCTTTATTAGACAGGTGAGCAAATGTACATAAAATGTTATGTAGCTGAACGCGATGAAATATTAGAATATCATCAGTATGATGTTCTAATGTTGATGTAGCTTACTGCTAGTCTCATACAGCCAACAAACTAACATTATAACTTTTAACACACTCAAATGCAGTTTAGATAGTGTAGACCAAGTGAAACAGCATTGCGTTTCCTCACAGTTTTAATTCGTCAAATAAACTGACTTGTATGAGTAGTAATTCAGCACTTGCATGTAGTTCGGTAGAATGAAATGTCCTCATTTCTTTATATCCCCCGGGACTCGCGTGTGGCGCTGATATCTGTGTCTTATTAGTAATCGCGCCCTGCTTCATACCACACTCATGTTAAAAAACATAAATGCATTCACTCATCCAGAAACATTATGAGATCCATTGGTATGACGACAAGTTCCATTATTCCACGTTCATTCACAGCGTCATCAATCTACACCTTTGTTATTGTTTTAAAGAGGTTAGCGACCCCTAGCGGCGAAAAAATACATATTGTAGCTTTAAAGTGACATGACAACAAAAAATGCAGTGCACGCTTAGAATAAACAGAATGATATCATCCGCTGGTAGGGATGTTAATATAGTTATCGTTATAGTTGTTCTTGGTGTGAGCGGGCCTTTCGTTAACCAGCCCTGAATCGTAAGAAAATCCTCTGCTGGGTTCCTCAGTGCTGTTTCAGGGGTGGTCAGCAGAGTCTCCTGACAGATAGTTTTCCTCCCCTCTCCTGGGCCCAGAACAGGGACTGTTGCTGTGGCCACAACAATGCTGCAGTGGGGCCCGTGCGAGAGGCCAGGGGGCTGCGCCACGCACTCTGGTTTTGTTCCGCTCCCCTCACACTTGAAGCCTGAGGTGCAGATCAGAATTCAGGCGGACAGGAGTTGGCAGCATATTAGAGGGTGTTTCTGGAGATGGCAGCTGGTCTACGCCGTGGGCAGCAGCAGGTAAACACTAGGCCCATTGGCGGCTCCTTCTGAGCCCTGACAGATAAAACCCTGCTCTTCCCTGAAGACCTCCAGTCTACATCAGTCTGTTCTGCTGTTGGGAGTCAAGGTTTGAGGCATTCATTGGAAGCCAGAATCACACATATTATAAAGTGATCCCAAGACTGGACACTGAATGTCGTGTTAGTCCAAGTGTCCTCTGATAGAGGTTTGCTCTGAACTTTTCAGAGCCATTTTTGCTTTAAAGTCACCATGAAATCAAAATGCTTAATTCTTTTTTTTTTTTTTAATGGATTATTGCAGTATTATTAATAATTCCGCAATGTGGAAAACGGGCGGAATCCAGTCCTAAAATGGAATTTACTGTAGGCCTATATTGCGGAATTTCACGGAATTTGTCAAATTTGATGAATAAATAAAAAGCAGGTCAGTACACTTATATCAAATCGCGATATAGACTAGTGTCTGAATATTAAACTGCAAAAGGACTATTTAAATATGAATCCTGGATGTTCTGCGTGTCTCCCCCCCACTCTCACACACACACACACACACACACACACACTGAAGCACGCGTGATGCTTGCAGTGTTTTCCTCTGCCGCCTCACTATACGAGAGCATGAACACATAAACTTCTTCTCCAGAGCCGCTCCGAGAGTCACTTCATCAGCATTTTACCCTTTCATTTGATAAAACTATCACCATATCATGAACACACAGAAACTCAAAGGTCTTCACGGCAACACGTCAAAATAAAAGTTCGGTTTAACTTGAAATTGACAAAAATATATTACTGTTGTACAGTAGAATTTAGCTACGTCTCAATGTAATAATAATACTAACACTAATAGTAATGATAATAAATTATTAAAACCTTATTTTTTTGTGTAGCACTTTGTTTGACAAAAAATTTCATATGATTAAAAGATAAATTAAATTGTTTTATGCCTTTTTCATTGCCAGAAAAATTAAAATACACAACACAGAATTTCTGGGAAAAAAAGTATTTGTTTTTAAATTAATAAATTGTTGTTTTTATAAATTCAATTAATTATACATGGTTTTTGATTGTTAAAATTTAATTAAACCATTAAAATGGAATCCAGAAAACTTAAAACAGAAAACACAGAATTTGGTAAAATTCTAAACGGAATTTGAGAAAAAAAAAAAACATATTTCATAGGGCCCTAAACATGTCATTTTTGTTACACGTTTAATAAATTGTTGTTAAATGGTATGTTTCATGATTTCAATTAATTAGGCAAGCTTTTTGATTACAAAAATTTAATTTAACCATTAAATGGAATCCAGAACAATTAAAACGGAAAAAAAAACGGAATTTGGGAAAAAATTTAACGGATTTCATAGGACCCTATACAGTGGGGACAAGAAGTATTTGATACACTGCCGATTTTGCAGGTTTGCCCACTTACAAAGCATGTAGAAGTCTGTAATTTTTATCATAGGTACACTTCAACTGTGAGTGACGGAATCTAAAACAAAAATCCAGAAAATCACATTGTATGATTTTTAAGTAATTAATTTGCATTTTATTGCATGACATAAGTATTTGATACATCAGAAAAGCAGAACTTAATATTTGGTACAGAAACCTTTGTTTGCAATTACAGAGATCATACGTTTCCTGTAGTTCTTGACCAGGTTTGCACACACTGCAGCAGGGATTTTGGCCCACTCCTCCATACAGACCTTCTCCAGATCCTTCAGGTTTCGGGGCTGTCGCTGGGCAATACGGACTTTCAGCTCCCTCCAAAGATTTTCTATTGGGTTCAGGTCTGGAGACTGGCTAGGCCACTCCTGGACCTTGAGATGCTTCTTACGGAGCCACTCCTTAGTTGCCCTGGCTGTGTGTTTCGGGTCGTTGTCATGCTGGAAGACCCAGCCACGACCCATCTTCAATGCTCTTACTGAGGGAAGGCGGTTGTTGGCCAAGATCTCGCGATACATGGCCCCATCCATCCTCCCCTCAATACGGTGCAGTCGTCCTGTCCCCTTTGCAGAAAAGCATCCCCAAAGAATGATGTTTCCACCTCCATGCTTCACGGTTGGGATGGTGTTCTTGGGGTTGTACTCATCGTTCTTCCTCCAAACACGGCGAGTGGAGTTTAGACCAAAAAGCTCTATTTTTGTCTAATCAGACCACATGGCCTTCTCCCATTCCTCCTCTGGATCATCCAGATGGTCATTGGCAAACTTCAGACGGGCCTGGACATGCGCTGGCTTGAGCAGGGGGACCTTGCGTGCGCTGCAGGATTTTAATCCATGACGGCGTAGTGTGTTACTAATGGTTTTCTTTGAGACTGTGGTCCCAGCTCTCTTCAGGTCATTGACCAGGTCCTGCCGTGTAGTTCTGGGCTGATCCCTCACCTTCCTCATGATCATTGATGCCCCACGAGGTGAGATCTTGCATGGTGCCCCAGACCGAGGGAGATTGACCGTCATCTTGAACTTCTTCCATTTTCTAATAATTGCGCCAACAGTTGTTGCCTTCTCACCAAGCTGCTTGCCTATTGTCCTGTAGCCCATCCCAGCCTTGTACAGGTCTACAATTTTATCCCTGATGTCCTTACACAGCTCTCTGGTCTTGGCCATTGTGGAGAGGTTGGAGTCTGTTTGATTGAGTGTGTGGACAGGTGTCTTTTATACAGGTAACGAGTTCAAACAGGTGCAGTTAATACAGGTAATGAGTGGAGAACAGGAGGGCTTCTTAAAGAAAAACTAACAGGTCTGTGAGAGCCGGAATTCTTACTGGTTGGTAGGTGATCAAATACTTATGTCATGCAATAAAATGCAAATTAATTATTTAAAAATCATACAATGTGATTTTCTGGATTTTTGTTTTAGATTCCGTCACTCACAGTTGAAGAGTACCTATGATAAAATTACAGACTTCTACATGCTTTGTAAGTAGGAAACACTGCCGATTTTGCAGGTTATCAAATACTTGTTCTCCCCACTGTACATACTAATCATTATTCATGTGGCCTCGTAATCTTTAGTCAAAATTACTTCCAGTGAAATCTCTTCTCTGATGACATTTACTGGCACGAGGGGGCGGGGCAACCTGTCACTCACATGAGATCGACCAATAGCAAACCACAACCATCCAATCAATTCCCAATGGACAAAATCAAGCCCCGCCCTACATTTGTTCTTGTATGAGAAGCTGTTAAACTCTGATATATACGCCACAACAGAGAAGAAAATACTATCGCAACTTCCGTTTAATGCCAACTACAAGTGATTTTATGGATGTACAGTATGAAGTCAGTTCTCAAGTTCACTCATAGTTCATCACACTAACTATGAATGTGTTCCAATAATGTTTCACAAACACAAAGTGTCACACTCTCTATTGTTTTATCATCTATGCATCTTTTATCATCCTTCTTGAGAAATGCTTTGCTTGAAGTCGTGCTTGTTCTGTCCTTCCTTTCTTGGTTTGATATTTTTGTATCCAATATAATGATTTAATAATTCTAATGTATTTTTAAGTGTGGTTCAAGTTTCCAAAAACTTTTGGAGCCACTATCCCCCTTTATTTTGCAATGCGGAAATAAGCTATTTTAGATGTAAATAACGAAGAATAACATTAAACGGTAAAACTGTTTATAATTATGACAATGCATTAAAATAATATAAGAAATACCAGTTTATAACTGGAAGCTGACCACACCGGAAGCCTCGCACATTTAATTTACAAGCGGCCGCACCTGTTTCTACATTAAAAATAAAGGTGGATATTGTGTTTAAGAAATAGTCATCCACAAATGATAATTCTGTCATCGATTACTCATCCTCTTTCATTCCAAACCTGTATGAAAGGATATTTGGGGGTTGAAACAACATTGGATGCCACTGATTTTTCTTTGTATGAAGGTAATATTGTTGCTCAGGTTTGGAACGACATGAGGGTGAATAAAGGGAACTTTGTTTATTCTGCACAAATATGATCTTGTATAATTAAAGTTTATGAGCGGCTGTAGAGTCAGGTATCTCTATCATTTGCATGATACATCATGTTTCTCAGATATTGTGTGTGTGTGTGAGCGAGGGAGAGACTAATTCCAAATGCAGAACAGAAGAACATGAACTTGGGGGGTGTAAGACAGAGGGCCGAGTCTGTGAAAGAGAGTTAGAGGAGCAATGTTTCTTTGGTTTCCTTTCAGTTGTGGAACAGAGTGGATGGGGCCAGCGAAAGGGAGGGAGGCCGAGAAAATGAAGCAGGACGCTGGAAGGTTTCAGAAAATGTTCAGGAATTTCAGGAGCAGGTGGCGAGTGGTGACATGAAAGGAGGACGTGACAAATGCAACCGACGGGCACTTGAAAAAAAAGGCCCCAAGTTGAATGGTGGCATAGTATCTCCCTTTTTTGCCTTGGTGCCTCATACCCCCCACTCTTTCCCTCACACACACACACACACACACACACACACAAGCTCCAATCTCAGCATTGAGCTGCTCGCTTCCTCGCATGGTTCATGATGTGGATGATAAATGCGCAATTCCTATTCACAGCACAGACAAGAAAGGTTCAGCCACTTCACTCAGATGAAGGGGTGGGGGGGCAGCATGTGGCCATGAGGGAGGCTGCTTGAGTTTTGGCTAGTGTTCATATACTGTATCCGCTAATATAACATTACACTTCTGATGTAAGGATCTCGATGAGCACTGACGACATCAATCTTCATGGTCATTTAACACTGGTTGGGGTCGCTGTAGACCTGAATATGATCATTTGTGTCTTGCAAAATGAATGAAGTTTTAAAAAATAGTAAAATTATTAACTTCATAATATCAGTTTCACCTGGAAGTATTGTTAAATAATCTCCCGAATAAAACAAATAGCAAAACAATGCCTTATGACGTCACCTTATGTAGGTTTTGCGGCTTGCATTTAAAAATAAAGTTTTTGCAATGATGCCAGAAGAATCATTTTTGGTTCCCCAAAGAACCTTTCAGTAAACAGATCATAAAAGAGCCATTTATTTTATTAGTGTGAAATAACCTAAAGAATCTTTTTCCATTATAAAGAAACTTTTGTTGAATGCAAAGATTCCGTGGATGTTAAAGGTTCTAAATGGAACCATCAGTACCAATGAAGAACCGTTATTTGAAGAACATTTTAATTATCTAAAGAAACTTTTTCCATAAAGTACCTTTTGAAAGGTTCCTTGGATGTTTGAATGCCAATAAAGAAGAGGAAGAAACTCCAATCCATCTCACAATCACAACCTGTATGACATACTTTCTTCTGTGGAACATAAAGAAGATATACAGCTGCAAGAAAAAGTTTGTGAACCACTCGCAGAATCTGTGAAAATGTGAATAATTTTAACAAAATAAACGGGATCATACAAAATGCATGTTATTTTTTATTTTGTACTGTCCTGAATAAGGACTTGACCTGTCCTGATATTTTACATAAAAGATTTTTACATATAGTCTACAAGACAAAAACACAGCTGAATTTATTCAAATGACCCCTTCAAAAGTTAATCTAGGCCCCTGTTTACACCTGGTATTAAGATGAGTTTTGGTCGATCAGATCACAAGTGGATGACACTAAATACAGGTGTAAACGGGTCTAAAAGTTTTGAGTTTATCCACTTTTGACCACTTCCAGAGGTAGTTGAAAACACAAGGTAGTTCAAACAGCCACAAAAGACCGTCTTCTCTCTGTCTACTGACCTAATGCGTGAACATTATGGGAAGTGCACTAGAAGACAGGATTTAAACTTTGTCGGCTGGAGACGAAAAACGTACCAAGCACAATGTTCTCTCACCATTCCTGATTTCTAACACACACTCACAGCGTTCGGCTGGTCTTGCGGCTGTCAGAGCAGAAACGAAAGCTGCTGCTCTCCGCGCGTTCATATGTAAATTGTGTGAGGTTATTTCATCCATTAGATTGAAAGTTCTGAAAAAGCCCATACATTTACCCGCCCATAAACCCTCCCCTAGAAGAAATCAGGACAGAAGTGGTTGAAAGTGGACAAAAGAGATGGATTAAAACACCAGGTGTAAACGGGAATGTGTCTCCCTCGTCACCTCATGATCCGATCGACTAAAAATGCATCTTAATACCAGGTGTAAACAGGGCCCTAGATTAATTTGTTTCCTGATGCCAACTGGTTTAATATTTTATCGAATGCAGTCACATTCTTAAATTCATATTTTTTTAAATTTCCAAATACTTTTTGGGATCACTACATAAATTCTGCTTCACCTTTATACTTCAAAAGTCTACTTGCAACTTTGTTTCAAAACACACCACTTATTTCTGTTACAGTACCCAATGCAACAGCTTAAAGTTAAATGTCTTGCTCAAAGACATTGTGGATATTCACTCATAGAATTAAAAAAGTTACAATATTCCACTGACCATAGAAGCCGTTTTACTTAAATTGACCCCGCCCCTAAACTTACCCGTCACTGGGGTTTAAACTGATGAGTGAGAGATTGTACAAATTTGCCACCAATTAAGCAAAACATAAAATAGTTAATAGATCGTGTTGGTGGGGCCAATGTAGGCACGATATGGTACTACATGGGTTTGTTCATGGGTTTCATGTCGTCCCTATCTGAATTAGCTCCAATATGGCCCGACATGGATAATGCCACATAGGGCCATCAAGCCCATATCATGCCTACCCAGCAAAGAGGGAACGTTCTCAGATATTTGGCAAACATTCTGGCAAGGCTCTCTCAAAGTTATGAACAAACTTTCTTCCAGTAGCGTTAATAGAACGTTTGTTCAAAGTTTACTAGGGCCTCATGTAGAAAACTTTCCATAGATTTCATCCTAAAAGTGTGCGTATGCACAAAAGCTAGAACGCCAGAACCTGTGCAAAATTCCCTTTATAAAACGCAGTCAGCAGAAGTTTGCACGTACATGCATCTCCACCCCATCTCCTCCCCGAAATAACCATATATGGAGCTTACAACGCCTACTATGCATAACGTCATCTGCATATCATTTCCATGCATACGTGATACCATGTTTAACAGTACAAGACATTACGAAAATATGAGATACGGACTATGTGCCGTCACATTACATTGCTAAAAATCATTCAGTATCCTTGCCTTGTTTTAGAATAAAGAAATTAAAATTGTATAAAATACATTTCAGAGAAATGCATCCCAGGAAGCAAATTTGCGTTTAAAAGATGTCTAATAGCCGTCCAAACACAGCCCTGATGTCTAGGCTAAAACAAGGCAGAGGTGAAAATGTAATAGACATAGAATAGACTAGTCATCCAGAACATGAACATGTCAAAGAAATGAAACCAAACACCTTGTAATCACTGTTGACTTTGCTTACATGATGGGATATCATACATCTCGCAAGTTATTTTGGCAAAAACGACATGTAACCAAATTCAAGGATATTTTGGCTAGAAGTGGGTTACTCATAGCTGGACTATATCGAGTCTATAGTTAACTGACACAGTGAAATGACAGCTATTGCTTGCTGGGATGTACGCACAATCTTCCGCTGACTGGATTTTATAAAGGGAATTTTCCTCAGGTTCTGGCATATGCATGGTTTTATAAATCTGAAAACTTTAGTGCGTACACAGACTTTTAGGATGAAGATTTATGGAAAGTTTTATACATGAGGCCCCAGATCTTTAATAACTACTTGTACATTATTCATGGAACTTTTTTCTCAGATGTTTTAGTTGGACATTCAGCTAACATTTGTAAATGTTACAGCTTGTTTTAGAATGTTCAGAGAACATTCAAAAGTAACATTCCCATAATGTTAGCAAAATGGAATGTTTCCTTAACGTTCATATAAGCAAGAAAATACCTTTTTAAAACATTTTAAAAACTGGACGTTTTGAACCACAGACTAAAAAAAGATGGACGACGCGCCTTCACTCTCTTCCGTTGACGTAAGTGAAGCCGCCAGTGTCCAAATATGGTGCTGACATCTTGGGTCTCGAATCTGCGCAGTAGTGAGCACGAAGTGGAGCCGCGATATCAAGGTCCCGTCTAATCAACAACTTTTTGTGAAATAAACAATGGAAATGTAGAAATTAAAGTTCAAGCTCCAATCTCCTCCCGAAGTTCCCGAAAAATGTCCGTTGATGCCTCAGTGACGACTTCACTCAGAGAAGCTGTCAATCTCAGCTGTCAATCATGACGTCACACCCCCATTTTTATAGCATCAAATAACTAACTAAAACCAAACTTATTTAAAGAACGAACACTTGAACACATCAGCGTGATAAAAACGGCTTAAAATGACAAACCATCTTTGGAAAAAATTTATTTGAAATGCAATTTGATTGTTTAGTTTGTCTATGTCCCATTACATTTTATGGAGAGGGCGGGGTTTATGACCTATACTGCATCCAGCCACATGGGGGCGATCGAGACGCTTTGGCTTCACTTTTCAGGACTCGTGTGGCACACTTGTTTTGAACATTCAGTACATAATGTTTTCATAATAAAACGTTCTTAAGGCTGGGACACACCAAGCCGACGGTCAGCCAATTTTTGAGTTTTTTCCACATTGTTGGCTCTATAGTCGGATGCCGTTGGGTTTTTTTGGGCTGATTCAGCATGTCGAATCAGTGTCGGGCCGTCGGTGAGAGGGAGAACTCTCATTGGCTGTTCAGTTTAGCGAACCAGTCAGTGCATAAGAATAAAAGTAAAGTGATGAAAGCGAGCATTCGAATGCACGAATATTTTCATAACAACATGAGCCAACTGGAATGAAAAAAAGTGATCAGCATGAATAATATTCAAAATGGTAAGCAAGCGTGGCATTGTTTACAGGTTGTATATCTGCATTCCTAGTTTCGGTTTCCTTTTTTGAATGACGAATGTAGACTATTGATACTGCAGATATTTACTTACACACAGGCACAGAATGCACATGCGAGTTGACAGTCGAGTTTTAGTCCTTTTGGTGTGTTAAAGCGCAGCTTTTTGTCCGAGACGCAGCCAACGAGAGGCGACAACACAGTCAGCTTTCGTCGCTGCTAGTTCTTTGGGCTTTAGAACATATTTTTATTAGCTGTGTACATTGGCCCCACCATGAAAAAGTTGGCTGGGAGTCTACCCACAATATGCACTTTTCACATGTGAACAGAGTTTAGTTTTTGCATGCAGCCACAATGTCAGATCTTGGAAAGGCAAACCTTCGAAAGGTAGCACTTTAGCCTTTGGAACAGTGTGTATGAGGGGAGCAATGTTGCTCCTTCCTCTGAAACCGCAGACACCGAGATGCCAAAAGCCAAAGACACAGTATTATCTCAGACCTCAGTCAGTAGCGAAGGTGCGTGAAATAGCCCGAGTTCTTTCTTTCTTGCAGTCTCCTCACTGATGTCTGCAGTGTGTTTCAAAACACAACATCAAAGAGCGTCTGCCGGGGATGCCAGATAATACTTTGACAATAAAAGAAGGGTAGCTATCACCTGCTTGATACATGAGAGAACAGCGTTTATTTACTCAACAGACCAATCCTTTCTCACCTCAGCAAGCTTCAACATTCACTTCCTCCAGAACGCTGTTCATTTCTGAATCTGTTTAAGCTGTACACAAACATCTTCAATTTCCTGTGTGATTAATATTTAGTGAATCTAAAAGTTTTGAAGCAAAAACAAGAGCGTCCTGTTTCCAGCTGCTCATCTTTGAAAGCTTTTTATACTAAGCAATTGCTGATATTTTTCATATCTTAAGCATTTAATTTCATAGTTCTGCCATAAAATAAGGGCGAATTCAGAGAAATTGGGCCACTTTCCAAGCTAACAAAAATATGTTAGAGCATTTTGCTAAAGTTGCCATTAAGTTATGAAAACATTATTTCAGAATGTTCGCCAAACATTCAAATCGTCCAGTTTTTGTCTTGGTTATGTTAATGTTAAGGAACATTCCATTTTGCAAACATTATGGGAATGTTCGCTAAACATTCCAAACAAGTAGTACAATTTTAACATTTTCCATGAACGGTGTAAAGTGATCAGTTGACTTAACTTAAAAAAATTAAGTAATAAATTGAATGCATTCATACATAAACAAGTTACGTGAACTAATTTCTGAATCTGTTTGCTGTACACATCAAACATTTAGTGAATCTAAAAGTTTTGAAGCCTGTTTCCAGCTGCTCATCTTTGAAAGCTTTTTCTTACTAAGCAATTCCTGATATTTTTCATATCTTAAGCATTTAATTTCATAGTTTTACATGTGCCATAAAATAAGGGCGAATTAAGAGAAATTGGACCACTTTCCAAGCTAACAAAAATATGTCCCAAGAACACTGTAGCAACTCATAATGTAATAACTGAACATAATGTAAAAACTGTATTACATTATTATTGTAATAAAATGTTCATAATGTAATCATTTTCTCAAAAAGTAAAATAAAATCTTGAGCTCATAATGTAATAATAGTTTTTACATTATGAGAAATCTATTACTATCATGCTTTACTTCAATGAAGACAAAGATGACGAGAATAACTAGATAACTCCAAAACAACAGACGACATGCGAAACAGTGTGCTATGCACAAACAATACCAGACAACTGAAGAGTGAACAGACAGCAACTTAAATACATGGTAAATGAGGGAGATAACGATCATAACACCTGTGATGATTAAATGAATTACAATGACAACAAAAAGGTGGCGGGAAAACTGAACAAAGGAAGACATGTGACCAATGAAAACAAACTGAATGTCCATGAAAACTAAAACAAACAGAACATAACTGTGACAATTACATTATAAACTCACCAAAAACATGTCATATTTTCATTATTGTAATAGCTTTTAAAACATAAAAAATATTAGTATTCCCTTACAGTACTTAAAAAATCTAAATCCAGTCTTAAACTACCTGTGAAATGCAACAGATTTAAATATTCATGCTATTCTTCTTCTTCTTATTATTATTATTATTATTAATAAACAAAGCATTGGTATTCCTTTACAGTACATTTTTTTAAAATCTAAATCTAGTCTTAACCTGCCTACAAAATCCACCGGATTACTGATTCTACTACTATAGTAGTAGTTTAAAGGTGCAAAAGTTATCTGGATTTAGATTTTTAAAATGTACTGTAAAGGAATACCAATGCTTTATGTTTAATAAACATATAATAATAATGATAATAATTGCATGAATATTTAAATGTTGCATTTTGCAGGTAGTTTAAGACTGGATTTAGATTTTTAAAAATGTACTAAAAGGGAATACTAATATTTTTTATGTTATAAAAGCTATTACAATAAAGAAAATATAACATGTTTTTGGTGAGTTTATAATGCAATCATTTTCTCATAATGTAAAAATTGTTATTACATTCTGAGAAAATCATTATGGGTTGCTACAAATGTTACAAAAGTTATGAAAACGTTATTTCGGAATGTTCGCCAAATGTTCAAAATGTCCAGTTTCTTTCTTGGTTATGTTAATGTTAAGGAACATTCCATTTTGCAAACATTATGGGAATGTTACATTTGAACGTTCTCTAAACATTCCAAACAAGTAGTAACATTTAAAAATGTTCCATGAACGATGTAATGTGATCAGTTGACTTCACTTTAAAAAAAAGTGAGGAAACCCACTGTCTTAAAGTTATTAAGTAAATAAACTTCATGTGTAATTGAAAAAAATAAGTTATGTGAACTTGGCAATTCAACATAACTTATTTTTTTCAATTATGCATTAAGTTTATTTACTTAATAATTTTAAGGCAACGGGTTTCCTCACTTTTTTTAAGGTAAGTCAACTGATCACATGTTTTTGTGCAAACGTTTTGAGAACATACCAGACAACTTTGAACAAACGTTCTCTTAACGTTTCTGGAAAAACGTTTGTTCATAACTTTGGGAGAACCTTGTCAGAACGTTAACGCTGGGTTAATATTCAGCATTTCTTAAGTAGGTTCTTGTTGGAAGACATTTTTCATGCGTATTAGACCAAAATACATCAGAATACAAATTTTCCACATTTTTAATTCTGGTCGCACTGTATTTTACAGTACGTGCACTTACAGCGTTCTTACCTAAGAAAGTACTGGTTAATATAAGGTGACTACAGAAGTTAAGGTTAGGGTTAGGGTTAGACCTTAATTCAATTAATGACTATCAAACTCATTTGTCTAATAAAACAATAACCCAGACAGCAACGTAGTGTCGGCCAAGATCCGGCCCACATCTGGTACATGTGGAATACGGATTGGATCTTGGCCGACACTACGTTGCTGTCTTAAAGGGATTAATATTAATATTACTTAAAGGGATACACAATGAAAGTCTTTCATTGTATAGACACAAAAACAACATTTTTTGAGATTCAAAATGTGCGGGTGAGTAAATGATGACAGAATTTTCATTTAATACAAATCACGCAAGACGAGTGGTTTTTGAAGCTCAAGTTTTATTCTAGTTAACCTCATGTCTAAGATGGGTCAGCAAGATTGTGCATTTCAGACCAGTGACCGGTTTGTGAACAATAATAAACAAAAAAAAAATCAAACATTGTATTTCAGGATCACCACATTTTGATCCTTGGGAATGAATATCATATTGAACTAAAAGACTACAGGTTTGAGACACACAAGGCCAAGCTTTTATCATGTGGGGATGGGAGGATGCAGTCAATCGCTTCTCGATTCCCCCTAAACACATTCAAGAGAAAAGCTCGGGACCTGCGCGGTCTCCTTTCCTCGATTGCATGACAGTCTCTTGGTGTGTGTGTTTGACAGTCGCACCGATACACATGCTAGTTTTCATCATTCAGTTGAATTTCCACCTTGAGGTAAAAAAAGATTCCTGATACTACAGAGGATAATATATCTGCGTCCCCTGGGTCCCCATCATTCCTAGCTTATCGCCGCATCTCTTTCAGCAAATCACTCAATACAAACATATAGCAGCACCATGTCAAAGGCTGAAGGGAATGAAACTAACGACCGAGTGAAGAATCCCATGAGTACTGAATATGTGGATCTTTACAATTTGATGCAAAAGAAGATGAAGGGAAACATCACTGCTGATTGTAGCTGCGTCACATTTATTGATGGGGACATACCAAGCGTCCTGTGTTCAGAACAAGACAGGCAGCCACTTATACATGAACATCTGCACTGTGTTAAATTACTACAAGACAAAACTATGGCTTTGTAAGTACACAAGGCAGTCACAAACGGTGTCATTTTTCAAATAAAAGCTTCATAAACTCATCAAGATGGGACTTAAGTCTCCTTTAATGAAACAGCTAAAAAACTCCAAAGAGTTTATGGCACCAATTCCATTCAATGTGCTTTCTACTCGCTCGCATCAGGACCCAGTAGGATGATGATTAACATGTTCATTTACATTTTACAACAGGACTAACAGGCACGGTATAAACCGAAGAAACAATCAAATAAAATAACAATAGCACTAAAGAAAAAAATCCCAGACTAAATCAATGCTAAATCACGACTGTAGTTTGAGGTATTGTGGGTATAACAGGAACATTTGACTATTTTTTTCATCTGCTTTTTTGTCGTTTTTTTGTCTTTTTTTGTTGTTTGTTTCTTTGTTTTGGGAATAGCATAGCGTAGAAATCACATTAACAAAAATTGATCACATTAAAAAAAAAAAAAAAAAAAAAACCTACCAAAAAGTTGTCAATAATATCATAATTTTCTATGAGAAAATTAAAACCTATTACATGGCATTGACATTTTATATAAACAAAACCAAAAAATAGCAGCAAAACAAGACAAGAGAAAGAAGCATGTCTTTTTCTTTTTTCTTTTTTTTTGTTGTTTTCCATTTGAAAGTTTCATACTTGCTGGAAATCCCTCCATAGCAGCTAAATATGAGGAGTGTCTTCTCCCAGGTTCTCCTCTTTTTTAATTCCTTTCTTAAAGTTCTGCTTTTTTTACTCTTTGATGTCCAGCCATCACCCTTTTTTGCCTCCCTCTGCCGTCTCTAACACGTCTTCCTCCCCTTCCAGAGATCATCTGACATCTCTGGGTTTGTGCAAAATCTACTTGAAGCCACAACAATTACTAGACAAGAGTACATCAACTCGGGGGGGGGGCGTTAACTATGGTGTCACGAGTTAGCAACTAGCGGGTCATTAGACATACTTCGAACTTAGGTACACTCGGGCATCCGTGCATACTGGCCATAAAGAGGGGAACTGACAAAAATAAATAGTTCTTAATCTTTGATTTAACATCGTAGTGTTTCAAAATGCCTTAAACGCTCCCTCGCATTCAATATCTTCTCAGTGTCCCCCTCTTCTCCTTTCTCTAACCTCAGATAAAGAGACCTGCTCCGTCAACCCTCGCTCCATTCCATTGTTTTAACAACTGTGGATTTCTATCTTTCTTTCTTTCTAAAAGTCAGCCTTAAACGACGGACTGAAAGTGCTTTTTTTCTTTTTTTAAATGGAATGGTTTTTAGATAATACATGAATCTAAACAAAAAGCAGACTGTGGACCGCACTGCAAGCTTTAGGTGCGACATAAGCTTATCGTGTCATGGCAGTGATGACGTTATACATTAATATGGCAGTGAAGTCAAGGCAGTGATTCGAAGGAATGCAATCCACAGCCTTCTAGATCATTACAAAAATACATGCGTACAAAATATATACTACGGTTACATGAACCATTTTGGAAGAGAAGAGAATCTTGTTAGGGAATCTGTCTAGGAATTATAATAAAGTGACTAAACGCATAGCAAGCGGGGATATATTTACACGGCTAGACTGCGGAAAAAGCAGGGAGCACTCAAGTGTAACAAGGTACTATCTATGAGAGAAAGGAATCGGACATACACATAACGTCTCTTCTCTTTCCAAAATAGTTTTTGACATGCTCGAAAACAAAAATACCCAAGGTTGTCTTTTAGCGACAAGTCAAGGCAAGTCACAACTACTGTTGTCGTTTATACAATTTAAAAATCCTAGATACTCTTTTTATTTTTTGACGTAGGGGCCAAAGGAGAGATTTCCCCGCCCTCCGCTGGTGGTGGTCCGGGCCAGTGATAGCCCAATCGTCAAAACCACACGAGGGGATGCCGCTCAGCACTCAACAGTTTGGGCACGCTGAAGGGGCAAGTTGTCGAGGTAATGGTCGGATGGTGGGGTGCAGGTGGGAGCCCGTTTTCCCTCTTGTCCCATGAAGCCTTTGGCCAAAGCCCATACCCAACAGAATCGAAGATGAAGAGACTCGTCACACACACGAGATGAATAGCGATCCGTTCAGATATTAATGTCTCTGACGTCTGTGGGAGTGCAAGAGAGGTCCACTTCCTCCTCCACTCTTTTGGTCTCTGTGGAGATGTTGTGCTGCTGAGCTTGTCTGAGACTAGATTCCAGCAGGGACTCGATCTGCTCCTGACACGATCGCAGGCAGTCCTTTGGAGGAAAACAGGGAAGTTAGCAACGAATTCGACAGATCGGAGTCTTCTGAAATGGTTGCACACTCTCGGAAGGTTATCTTTGTACCTTTTTTACTCCCTTTTGTACCCCTAAAAGAACCTTAGAGTAGCAATATGTACCTTAAGGTACTAATATGAATCTTTTAGGGTTCAAAGATGTCATTTTAAGGGTACTGCCCCACTGACAAGCTGTTGTACCCCTAAAGGTATCATTTTTGCACATTTTCTCTTAAAAATCTTGGGTTATTTTTTCTACCCAAATCCTGGGTTGAGCCTTTTTAAATAATTTTTTGGGGTTATTTTTCAAGTGTTTGGGTAGTCTTTGTGTTACCCAGATCCTGGGTCATACAAAACAACCCAGGGGTTGAGTTATTTATCCCAGACTTTTTGCGACCTTTTCAGGAGAGAGCAGTTCTCAAAAATGCTGGGTTGTTTCAACCCATGTTTGGGTCAAATATGGACAAACCCAACCATTGGGTTTCAAATTTAATTAAAAAATGTAAACCAACAGTTGGGTTTGTCCATATTGGACCCAAACATGGGTTGAAACAACCCAGCATTATTTAGAGTGAAATTGGTGCATGTCTTCTGTAAAATAAATTCGTTATTCTGTATATTAGAGTATACCTTAAGGTACTACTATGAACCTTTTAGGGTTCAAAGGTACAAAGATGTCCAGTGACAAGCTGTTGTAACCCTAAAGGTACAGTTTTTGCACATTTTTTCTGACAGTGCAATCTTAAAAATCTTACATTATTTTTTCTACCCAAATCCTGGGTTGAGCCTTTTTGGTCATTTTTTTGGGGGGTTATTTTTCCAGTGTTTGAGTAGTTTTTGAGTTACCCAGATCCTGGGTCAAACATAACAACCCAGGGGTTAAGTTATTTATCACAGACTTTTTGCGATGTCTTCAGGAGACCATTGGGTTTAAAATTTAATTTAAAAATGTAAACCAACAGTTGGTTTTGTCCATATATGACTCAAACATGGGTTGAAACAACCCAGCATTTTTAGAGTGAAATTAGTGCATGTCTTCGGTAAAATACAGATTTTATCTATGAATTTGTTATTCTGTATATCGTATAATTTTAGGCGAAGCAACATGCGGGGTGTGATGTGAGTCACACAAGTGTCGCGTCAGTCTTTTCACCTGATGCCTTGCATAAAATGTTATGATTTTATCCAAAAAGATACAGAATATAAATGCTTAGGGTGTTAAATGTAGGCAATATGTATATAAAATATGATCGAAAATAAAGGAATTATCATGCAAACCAGTGGTTGTGTGGAGTATTTTAAACAAAAAAAAGCTAGTATTATAGTAAAAATTAACCCATTATGTTCGGTTAAATAAACAACCCAATTTGCTGGGTAAAATTAACCCAACATGTGTTCTGCACCCAAAATGGGTTGTTTTTAACCCAGTGTTTTATGTGCACTTTATTTTACAGTACATGCACTTATGTGTACTTACATAAGAAAGTACAGGGTAACATAAGGTAACTACATGGGTTAAGGTTAGGTTCAGGATTATTACCTAGTTATTACACATTTACTGCAATTACTATAACAAGTACATAGTATGTACATGCAAACAGGACTGTAAATTAAAGTGCAACCAAAATAATGCACGAAAGGTGGCACACTTACAGGGTCGCTTCTGATGACTTGTGAGAGGAAGTTGGTGAGGTTCTGGGATGAGAGGCAACTGTCGGTGCTTTTCAGGTACAAGCCTTGCACCGCTGCCGCAACGCTGCCGGCCGCGATCATGGAGGGTGGGCTCGCGATGAAGTTGACATCTGAAAACAACAAACGGACCTGGTCAGCAAATTCTTAAAAAGTAACTGGAGAGGAATAAAACGAGGAATAGAGAAGCTGGGGTGGGGATTGAGCTCATAATGAAGCATAGCATGACTAAACTATAATGAGAGCACAGTTGGTAGGGGACAGTCCGTGACATTTGGGGCCCGACGCCATTCTGCGGCAGGACTCAAAAGCGGAGGACTTTGCTGTAGGTCCCGGGCCAGCTACCCCCTAGCCTCATTTCCAAAACGTCCCATAAATCATGCCTCTGCATGCACATTGAAGCTAAAAGTGCATTGAAATCTTGGGGTTTTCAAGATATTTCTGACTCCTACTTCAGAAAACACAGGCCACAACTTCTTCAAAACGCCTCATATCTGGAACGGACAATAAGCTCCTAAATCAAAGCCTTATACTCTCACTTTGCGCTTTGGCCCACACATGGTGAATAGAGAATTACAACTGCCTTTTCTCATAGGAAGTCGTCTAGCATTGCTAGCTCAGAGACGAGAGGGCAATTGTCAAGACAAATTGAGCATAAAGGCACGGGAGCCTTCACCCCGGCCCATTCATTTCATTCACCAGCGCCCACCCCCTTCCCAGTATCCGTCCAACCACACTCTCCCTGGCTGAGATCCCAGGCTACTTCCCAAAGAAATGCAGGTCATAAACATAAAAGGGGAGCGAGCTGCGGTGATACCCACCATGTAAATGGAGGGACAAAAAAGAGTATATACCGGAGTAGTTCCTTCCTGGCAGGTGATAAACTCAGTGCTGTAGGTTTGCTCGACAATGAGGTGCAAGGGCAAGAAAGTCAAATGCTCTCATGATATCAAGATGTCTAGACATGGGAAAATAAGCCCTTTTCACGATTAAAACGTCAGTTTCCTCTTTTCAGTTCACATGCACTAGCGGTGGTGTCGTGAAGCAGGCAGGGCGTCTCAGGAGCCGTAGTGCAGTCACAGCAATCACCACAAAAGGAAACAGACTTCCTCTCTCTTGCAGAGGCTCACATTGGTTTACAATAACTGCGAGTGAGGAATTAGGGCAAGCGAGATGGCTCTTTCCATTGCAATAAAGAAGTCCGCACTGGGGGGAGGTTCTGCAAAGCATGTTCACAGTATAGTACTTGTGCTTGGTCAGCAAATTCACATATAACAAAGTGATAATGCACACAAATGGTGAAACATACCTGTTGCACAGAGGGCCACAAAGGTCTGGGCATGCTTGCGCAGTATCTGCTTGGAACTCTGATGTATAGGCAGCTTGGCGAGGAAGTGTTCGATGAAATCGTGCGGTGTCACTGAGGCTAGATCCCACTTCAGTTTATTTAGTGCCAGCAGTTCCATTTGCTGCGAGGGAGATATAAAAAGGCCTGAGTTTACATTAGGGCTCAGACCATTTTCCATGCACGATTTTACACTCTTTGACCGCTAGATGGAGATGTCGATTAATTGCACAGTCACGCAGGGCCTACAATCAATTAACGGGCACATACTGAAAAGTTTGTTGCATGTGCGCTATTTATGCACGTTACACTTGCAGTGCAATCAAATTAGCTTTTAATGCAAGGCTTTCCTGTGCATCTCTTGCATGCTTTATTCACTTGAGTACAGTGATATGAGAAAACAATGAGCTGTATGATTATGCAATGTTGGATAATTACCAATAATTCGCCGGGACGCACGGAGTTGTCCGTGTATATGCACAACTTCTCTGCTGTCAGCGGCACAGTCTCTTTCATTTTAGAGGCCAAAAACATACAAGTTGCTCCTAAAAGCTGCAACCTGGTCTTTTTGGTGGGCTCCACGGATAAAAATCTGTCCAGGTAGTTCATAGCCAATGGAAAAACTTCCTCTTCGCATTTCTGTTCCTCACAGACCTTTAAAGAAAACAAAGTACATGGTATAAAATAAAGATCACCTAAAATTGTCTCTAAAATAATTTTTACACTTCAAGAAAGTAATATTTTCAATTAAATAAACGAAGTGAAAGGATTTTTTTAGCTATGCTTTGATCTAATCGAGTTATCCCACGTGTTTAGCATCTGCTCAGTCGTGCACGTGCAATGGAAAGGGTTAAATTAGAAAAGAGACACGTGCGAATGCTAAAAAGTATATTTAATCAGTTAGTTAATACGCGTCGCACAAAGTATAAATATTGCAATTTGCTGCTGATGCTAGTGGTCGTTGCTTTCCGAGGCAAAAAGGTGGCGTCCAAGCTAGGTCCAGGAAACAATTTTCTAGTTCGTCATCTTTTCAAAAAATATTTAAAAATATAAGAAAATTGTTTCGCTCGACGTAAAACACATGTAAATGTTGTGCGGCGCATGCTTTATTAAACAAGCGCAAAATCCTTCGAATTCATGGACGAAAACGACGTGAAATGAATTGAATTCGAAAGCACCAACATACAAAGACGAGCATGCGACATTTCGGAGAAGCGGGTGTTTCAAAAATTAATATAAATTATTCCAAAGCATTAAATCGAACGTTAAACATCTGTAAATCCAAATTAAGCGATGGGCTACATAATCCGAACGTTTATATCACAATGTTGCATTTAGAAATGTGAAAAATATAATATTTTTAGACCGTCGTGCGGGAGGTATGGCAAACTGAAACAAAACTTTTAAGATACAAAATCTACGTTTTCTTGCAAAAATAGGTTTAAATGATACCCGCAATTTAAAGGACAACTAGTAGGAATTTTTACGCACGCGATGTCAATAATGTTTCCATTTTAGAATTTAGAGATATAAAAAACTTAAGCAAACGACAACAAAGATGGCGTATAATAGGCTACTGGCACGAGTGAGAATGCATACGTGTACATTGGTATTAAATTGAAATAAAAACGAAATTTATTTATATTTTCTTTAGACTATAGGAAACCAAACAGATAAATGGGGAACGATTTAAATAAAAATGCGATGTCGGAAAGCAAAGAAAACGTCTCGTGTCTAAGATTAATATTGGGTTCGTAATAATAAAACATTTTACTTTTTAAAAAAAATCAGCTAATGTGAGTGTGAAAGTTCTGGGATGGATAACTCAAGTTGCATTAAAAAACATATTTAGGCTACGTTTATTACACAGTTCTTGGGGTCCAAAGAGCACGAGCAGAATCAAACTTGTGCAACTAATACAAAAAAGACAACTATTATACCTCGAGCATCCATGTGGCGACGATTTTCCTCATTTTAGGGACAATTTCTTTCTGAACACACTTGAAATAATTTGGTGATGGGAGATAGTTTTCCTCTGCTTTGAGCATTGTCTGTAAAACTCGGTCATTCAACAGGTTGCTGTCTTGGTAAGCTCTTCTTATGGTATCCACTTCGCAGCAAAACAACTGGTGTTCCATGTCTTCAGTGTTTAGCGGTTGAAAAAAGAAGAAAACTGGATCTCGTGTTCGGACACTGGTCCCGTGGATGCTTTGCTGCCTCTGCTGAACCCTCTAAAAGTCTCGCTGCAGCTCCGCTTGACAAAACTCCCCTATGACGTGACTGTTGTTAAGGGAAGATCAAAGCAGCAGCGAGCCTGTGAGAGCGCGCGAGAGGCTGTCTGCTCAGGGCGGAGGATCAGTCTTAAAGAACTATCTTCTCTGGAGTTTGGGCTCCTTCCTTTAGCACTATGGAAATAGGAGGTCCTATGCCGGGCGACGAGGGGGGTAGGCTGGGGCTGGGGTGGGGGTGCAGGGGGCAGGCTGGGTATCGGGGGTGGAAAGGACGGGGTAAAAGGGTCCGAAGATGTGTATTGCTAAAGCATTGGTAGGGGGCGGTATAATAGCCCAAATCAAGGTGTCCAACGCACTGTCGCGTTAAGAAACTCAGCTGCTCTGTCTTTTAGCGCGCATGAGCCAAAGTTTTATTCAGTTCATCTTCAAAGCCTATGTTTACAATCGTTTTCTGCCCTGACACCTTTTTTAGATCGTTTAACAGATTGGGTCTGTCTCACAAGTGGCACAATAGCTTTATGCAACATGTTTCGCAAGTTTTTATTTATGGGCATTGATGGTTCCATGAAGAAAATTGAACGTTCCATAGTGAACAAGAGTTCTAAAGATTTTTTAGAACGTTCACACTAATGAAAAAAACTGACTGAAAGGTTCTTTGGCATTGATTCTAAAACACCCATTTTGGAACCTTTATTTTTAAGAGTGTGTATGAGACAAATGTGTGGTCTGTGGTGGAACAAAAAAAAGTCAACTTTTTTGGGGGTTATCTTAAAAGAAGGAAGCACAAATTAGCCTAAGCCAATGAACGAGAGCACCAGTTGCCAGGCAGAACTGCAGCCCCATCTTAAACTCCTAGTGCAAATGGACAAAATATAGAAGATATCACGGGAAGCCTTCTCCTTGTCAACCATACTTAATAACGAAATTTAATTCCTAAAGTTTCGATAAAAAAGTGCACATTACATATTTCAGAAAATACAATAAAAGGACGGCATTGTGCGTTTTAGAATCCTAAACAAACTCCTTTTAAAGAGTATAGTCAATGGAGTTTAAACACACACAAAGCGTTCACAACACAAATTGTTTGATAGAGTTTGATCAAATAGGGGCGCTCTCACTTTAAAGAGCTCGCTGCCTCACTGCTGTCGCTTCAGGATGAATTGGAGCTTTACAAATTCCACACATTCCATTTTCAGTACCGTAAAACAAGTAGGATTTGGTTGTGCCAAAAACTTTCGTGTTGAAGAGAGAAGCTAGAAATAACAAAGAAATACCTTCTTCACATTACACTGTTTGTTTTCTTTAATTATTTTGTTAAATACAAAGATATCAACGACACACTTATTCCTAATTCATAAAAGCCTTGTAGTAAACAGTAGTTTCCATCTTGAGATCATTTGCTACTGAGAATATTTGCTACAAATACACTTTATTTTAAGGTGACGTAGTTACACGTTACATCATGTACTTACTATAGGCTAGTGATAACAGTAAATTATGCATAATTACAAGTAATTAACCCTAAACCAAACCCTAACCATAACTCTATAGTAAGTAGTACATAGCTATATTACTTAGTACTTATTTGAGTAAGTACAATGTAACTATATCACCTTAAAATAAAGTGTAACCTTATATTTTTAAGATTAAGATCATTTTAAGCGTCCATATCAGAACAAAAAAATCATACAGATACATATATGCAAACATTACTTTTATAAGTGAAATATGATTTACATTTATGTACTTTTACATCATAATAAACTATATGTAAAATATTGTGAACTTATGTTGAACACTTATGTTGAATACTCTTTCAAGAAAACAACTGGAGGAATTTGTAACATGTAGACTATATTAATAATAATAATAATAAAAAAAGAAATAAAGAAGCTGTTATCGCACAAACATTTCCTAAAAAAAGTCTTTTGACCTTTTTTGAGATCCACCTATCAATAACAATGTTGTTTCAGGAAAGTTTCGAAGCTAAACTATTGTAAATGAACGGTGAAGAACTACTTCAACACGACAGAAAGCTATGTTGGGCTACAGAAGTGTTGCTAACAATGAATGACCGACCATGTGAGTTTTCATATGCACCTCTATTACCGCAAATACGGCAAACCAATAGGAAGTTGCAGTGCGCGTGCACAATCGGAACTCGCTCTCTTTTAGCTGCACACAGCGCATGTAGCCTACATTTAAAGTTCGGGTTCACCCTTAAAGACTAGGGAACATGTTAGTCTCACGTTTCTGAATGTTTGGTGAGGATTACTGATGGACTGTGCAAGGTATTCCAAGTGACTGAAAAGATCACAATATATAGGCTATAGCATTTTTCTTCCGCCTCATAGACAACAAGTGCTATAGCTTCGGAGAAAATGAGATTGATCTCATTCTCGATTCTTATACTGAGCTTTTTAGGACCCTTTAGCCTAGCTAAGCATGTTTTAGTGACCAACATGTTAAACTCCCGCAATGAATGCAAGCTATAGGCTACTGACATTTTAAGCGTCCCTCACAGTCATGAAAACCTGGAAATATCAGGGAATATTACATTGGTGTCTTCCAGACGTGGGAAAAAAGTGTTTTAGTTTTAGTTATGTTCATTCTAAATCATGAATGACTAGATAAGTCATTTGTAATAGTCAATGGAAATGGCCTTTTACTAGATTTGAAGAACACTTGTTAAAAGTGTTAAAATAATGTTTTACATTTATGGTATAGCCTATATATACAGTTGCAATCAAAATTATTCAACCCCTCGGAGACTAATAATTAACAAATGTAAGCTTTTCTAAAGATTTATAATAGTTTAGTGGCAAATTAAAAGTGATAATGTCAATATATAATGTAATGCTTTTGAATTATAGGATTTTTTGTAGTACTGTGTCATAATTTTTCAACCCCTATTCAACACTTATTTGTACGGTATGGTACAAAATTGTGTTAAAACACAATTAAGCCTTTGGAAACTCTATAACAAAACTGAATTAGCTTGTGCTGTTACACATGCATACATTTAGCTCATGCATGTGCTAAAGTTGAGTAGCAAATATGGCCAAGTCAAAAGAGCTCTCACAAAAGACATTAGAAAGTCTATGGTTACAAGAAGATTTCCAAAACACTAAGAAGTTCCTATACACAGCTGACAGCCTTATTTATAAGTTTAAGATTTGTTGTACCAGAAAACCATTGAGGGGTTTGAAAAAAAAAAAAAGCACAGTATCATTCAGGGGAATAAAATATTTGATTAGAGCGACTGAGAAAAACCATCAATTTACTGCCAAAGACTTGCAAGATGACCTGATGAAAGGAGGAAAACTAAAAGAACACTAGACAAGCATGGCCTTCATGTTGGGACGTCTTGCCGAATGCCACTCTTGACCAAGAAGAACATAAAAGACTGACTTGAGTATACTAAAATTCATCTGGATAGACCTGTGGATGTCTGGTGCAAAAAAAGGCAAAGTTTATGAGCAGAAGAACAGCATCTCCATAGTCAAACATGGAGGCGGTCCAGTCTTATTATGGGGGTGCTATGCTGTTGCAGGAAGTGAAAATCTTGACTGTATGAAGGACATCATGAATTATTTGAAGTATCAAGCCATTTTGGCAAAGATGGTGATGCCTTGGGTGTAGAGACTAAAGCTTGATGATCAATGGACCTTCCTGCAGGACAGCCGTCCCAAAGTATACATCCAAATCTACTTCAGCTTGGTTCAGGGATCAGTTGTAGAACGTTCTTGAGTGGAAATATTTGGTGAAATCTGAAGAAAGCTGTGGTAATGTGAAAACCAGCGATTATCAGTGATCTGGAAGCTTGTTTAAGTGAGGACTGGGAGATTGCAGTAGAGATGCGACAGAAACTTACAGACAGTTTACTGGAGGTTATAAAGAATAAAAGATTATGCACAAAATGTAACTTTTGGGGGTTGAATCATTTTGTACATGTTTAGAGTCAATTTAATTTTTCATCAACTACACTCTATAATCAACAAACATCTATAATCATTCACTGATGCCTTTGTTGAATTGTTTTCACAAAATTTAGTTCTCAGCAGCAAAAGCTCTTGCAGTTCATGGGGGTTGAATAATTTTGATTGCAACTGTACACTCTCAGAAAAAAAGGCACAAAAGCTGTGACTGGGACGGTACCCTTTAAAAGGTTCTAATATGTACACTTTTGTTACTAATATGCACTCTTTAGGTACAAAGTTGTACCTTTTGAAAGGGCACTACCCCAGTGACAGCTTTTGTACCTTTATTTCTGAGAGTATACATATATATATACAGTGCTGCTTGAAAGTTTGTGAACCCCTTGCAGAATAAGAGGGATCATACAAAATGCATGTTTTTTTTATTTAGTACTGTCCTGAATAAGATATTTTACATAAAAGATGTTAACATACAAACATTTACATGTTTACAGACACGATGCATTAAGAGACTTTTGAACAGGATGTCCAAGATGTCCACATTTTTCTTATTTTGTTTAAATATCTTTTTTTTTTTTTTTTCCATTTAGTACTGTCCTTCAGAAACATCAGAAGATACTTACCTGTTTCCCCGAAGACAAAATAAGTACAATTTACCTTGATCTTCAAATTCAAAAAGTTTTCACCCCTGGCTCTTAATGCGCTGTGTTTCCTTCTGGAGCATCAGTGAATGTTTCAACCTTTTTTAATAGTTGTGTTTGAGTCCCTCAATCGTCCTCAGTGTGAAAAGATGGATCTAAAAATCATACAGTCACTGCTGGAAAGGGTTCAAATATGCAGATGTTGGAAAACTGAAGAATTTGCAGGACCTGGAGGATTTTTCTGAAGAATGTTGGTCAGTTTAACTGCTCAGGACAAACAAGAGACTCAAGAACAACCATCACAAAACACACACACAGCCGTGGATCATCCAGGGAACGACACACAATATTAAGAATCAAGGGTAAGTAAACTTTTGAACAGGGGCATTTTTATAAATTCAGCTATTTTTTTTGTCTTGTGGACTATATGTTAACATCTTTTATGTACAATATTCAGGACAGTACTAAATGAAAAATAGCATGCATTTTGTATGATCCCTCTTATTTTGTTAAAATTATTCACATTTTCACAGATTCTGCAAGGGGTTCACAAACTTTCAATCAGCACTGTATGTATATATATATATACAAACCCGATTCCAAAAAAGTTGGGACACTGTACAAATTGTGAATAAAAAAGGAATGCAATAATTTACAAATCTCATAAACTTATATTTTATTCACAATAGAATATAGATAACATATCAAATGTTGAAAGTGAGACATTTTGAAATGTCATGCCAAATATTGGCTCATTTTGGATTTCATGAGAGCTACACATTCCAAAAAAGTTAGGACAGGTAGCAATAAAAGGCCGGAAAAGTTAAATGTACATATAAGGAACAGCTGGAGGACCAATTTGCAACTTATTAGGTCAATTGGCAACATGATTGGGTATAAAAAGAGCCTCTCAGAGTGGCAGTGTCTCTCAGAAGTCAAGATGGGCAGAGGATCACCAATTCCCCCAATGCGGCGAAAAATAGTGGAGCAATATCAGAAAGGAGTTTCTCAGAGAAAAATTGTAAAGAGTTTGAAGTTATCATCATCTACAGTGCATAATATCATCCAAAGATTCAGAGAATCTGGAACAATCTCTGTGCGTAAGGGTCAAGGCCGGAAAACCATACTGGATGCCCGTGATCTTCGGGCCCTTAGACGGCACTGCATCACATACAGGAATGCTACTGTAATGGAAATCACAACATGGGCTCAGGAATACTTCCAGAAAACATTGTCGGTGAACACAATCCACCGTGCCATTCGCCGTTGCCGGCTAAAACTCTATAGGTCAAAAAAGAAGCCATATCTAAACATGATCCAGAAGCGCAGGCGTTTTCTCTGGGCCAAGGCTCATTTAAAATGGACTGTGGCAAAGTGGAAAACTGTTCTGTTCTTTTTGGAAAACTGGGACGCCATGTCATCCGGACTAAAGAGGACAAGGACAACCCAAGTTGTCATCAGCGCTCAGTTCAGAAGCCTGCATCTCTGATGGTATGGGGTTGCATGAGTGCGTGTGGCATGGGCAGCTTACACATCTGGAAAGGCACCATCAATGCTGAAAGGTATATCCAAGTTCTAGAACAACATATGCTCCCATCCAGACGTCGTCTCTTTCAGGGAAGACCTTGCATTTTCCAACATGACAATGCCAGACCACATACTGCATCAATTACAACATCATGGCTGCGTAGAAGAAGGATCCGGGTACTGAAATGGCCAGCCTGCAGTCCAGATCTTTCACCCATAGAAAACATTTGGCGCATCATAAAGAGGAAGATGTGACAAAGAAGACCTAAGACAGTTGAGCAACTAGAAGCCTATATTAGACAAGAATGGGACAACATTCCTATTCCTAAACTTGAGCAACTTGTCTCCTCAGTCCCCAGACGTTTGCAGACTGTTATAAAAAGAAGAGGGGATGCCACACAGTGATAAACATGGCCTTGTCCCAACTTTTTTGAGATTTGTTGATGCCATGAAATTTAAAATCAACTTATTTGTCCCTTAAAATCATACATTTTCTCAGTTTAAACATTTGATATGTCATCTATGTTGTATTCTGAATAAAATATTGAAATTTGAAACTTCCACATCATTGCATTCTGTTTTTATTCACAATTTGTACAGTGTCCCAACTTTTTTGGAATCGGGTTTGTATATATAAAGGCACAGCTGTAATCTACATACATCATAAGGATCTCCCTAAAAACAACTGTTAAAGGATTTAAAAATGTAACAAAAGAGCAGGTAATGTTCAGGTGGAGTCTTAAGCGCATTAACCATCAGGGAGGTTTAGGGTGAATGTGGATGCCTGCGTATGAATGTAGGGATAAGGGCACAATAAATAACTCTCTCTGGCTACCTAGAGGCAAACGACTCCTGGTGAGCACTGAGATTAAGAAACAAAAGTAGCCAGACAAAGGACTATCTTTTTTCAAGGATTCAAACAGGGTGTCGGTCTATTGCCAATAAGCGCCCGTCTCCTCCCCCAACTTTGGATAATTTATATCTTTAGTTTGACACTCCATCATGCCAACGGCAAGGGCACATAAAGTGTACCATGCATGTATATGCAATTTGCAGTTGTATCTCTTTCAGGAAATATGACATTCATCGTATTACTATACAGCAGCCTGCAATACATCAGGTAATAAATAGTTAAACAAATTGTACTCGTAGCAGTATTGCAATGCTCAGATGTTAGCGTTCAGCTAATGGCTACCTAATGAGCAGATTGCTGGTCATCAATCACTTGAGCTAATCTCTCCACCTATCACTTTTACCTGCAGGCTCTCTCCTCTTCTGTAGTCTTCGTCCTTCTTACCACATACTACCTCTCATTAAGCCCTGGCTATTTGTCCTGTGCCCTCAGGTGTACAAGTACTGATCTTGTCCGTCCTGTAGCAAACAACAGGTAATCTCTAGCTCTTGGGATGGGATGCTTACTTGAACACAAGCATTCAATTCAGGTGCTTTCATTGTGATCTCAAATTTAAATGTGTGTGTGGCACAACAGCTTGGAATGTCAATGAATTGAGAATCTACAATATTGTAAAATAGAGATGATGAACAGGACTTTGTGATGAAGAGTCGTGATGTTTTGCACCATCATGATAAAATCTTTATAAAAAAAACTATAGTGGAAAAACGACATATCACAGGTATCCAAGATGAATAGGTACATAAGCCTGTTATACATTTGTGACCCTGGAGCACAAAACCAGTCATAAGTCGGTATATTTGTGGCAATAGCCAACAATACATTGTATGGGTCAAAATTATCGATTTTTCTTTTATGCCAAAATTCATTAGTATATTAAGTAAACATCATATTCCATGAAGATATTTTGTAAATTTCCTACCGTAAATATATCAAAAATGTATTATTAGTAGTAATATGCATTGCTAAGAACTTCATTTGGACAACTTTAAAGGAGATTTTCTCAGTACTTAGATTTTTTTGCACCCTCAGATTCCAGATTTTCAAATAGTTGTATCTCGGCCAAATATTGTCCTATCATAACATAAAACATTACCCTTTTGACTGATTTTGTGGTTCAGGGTCACATTTCATCACGACCAGATGAAATCCAAGTTGACAGAGTGTGTTAAAGATATAAAATATTCGATGACCTGTAATTTTCTTCTATTAAATTCGGATAAGACTGAGGTATTACTTATTCAAAAACCTGTACACAGAATCTCTTAGAATACAATTAGCATTCAGAAGGATGTACTGTTACTTCATCCTCTACAGTAAAAGACCTGGGTGTTATATCTGACTGCAACTTGTGTTTCGAAAATCATATTTCAAATGTTATCAGCCTTTTTCCACCTCAGAAACATTTCTAAGCTGCGGAACATGCTATCAGTTTCTGATGCAGAAAAGCTAGTTCATGCATTCCTGACCTCTAGACTGGATTACTGTAATGCATTACTAGCTGGTTGTCCTGCATCCTCAATAAACAAGCTACAATTAGTCCAAAATGCAGCTTGCTAGAGTTTTCACTAGCTCAAGAAAATATGATCATATAACACCAATTTATCATCTCTACACTGGTTACCTACACTGTAAAATCTAATTAGTTAGACTTACTTAAAAAAGCATGCAAACCAATTGCCTTAAAAAAACTAAGTAAATTGAAATAGGAATAGTATGTTGTACTGACAAATGATTAGTTAGTATAGTTCACTTACACAAGAGTTCTAGTGACTAAAAAAGAGCGGTAACACTTTATTTTACAGTGTCCTTGTTACATATCTTACATGTACTTACCATAGTAATAACAGTAAATTATGCATAATTACATGCAACTATCCCTCAGCCTAACCCTATAGTAAGTACATGTAGTTAATTAATATTACTCAGTACTTAAATATATAATTACACTGTACCAGTGACACCTTAAAATAAAGTGTAACCAAAAGAGCTGTAGAGAGTACTTGATAATTTACTTTAGATTTACTCTTGACTTAGTATAGCTACTATTGTTGTGTTTTGTCTTTTAATCATGATTTCATTAGTGCCATCTGCTCTTAGCATTTGTGCTAGTTTAAAAGTTTAAAATTGTCAATCCTGTTACCGTCAAACTCAGGGTAGAGTAACAATGTTGACAGTATGTAACATAGTTGACAGTAACAGAGTTGACAAACAATACTATAAATAAATCTGTTTTTTTTTTTTTTTTTTTCATTAAAAGTAAAAAAAAGGAAGTAACTTGTGTTTGGCAAGCACTGAATTATTAAAATTGAATATGTTTTCAATAAGATACTGGAAAGAAATTCTGTTAGTGAACAGTTTTTTTCCTTTTTGAAATGCAAAATGTATCTCCAATTATAGATTCGCTCATATGTACATTTCTGAAATACATAACTTGGACACAGTCACCTCTGATAACAGATGACTCTAAATTCCAAGGTAGACACATGCATTTTCTGTAAAGCTGCTTTGAAATGATATGTATTGTGATAAAGCGCTATACAAATAAATGTGAATTGAATTGAATAATATAATAAGTACATTTTCAGATGTAATGACCATGCTTTGGCTTTTTAAAGTATACAACAACAGTCACTTTTGACACACAGCCTATTCACAAAGTACTTTCAGGGCCCAACAGTGTTCTTTCACAGCTGATTTCTAAATTCAGAAGAAAGGAAGGATGGAGGCTTCCCCTTTTTTTCTGCAAGGTAATCATGATGATATAATCCAAAGATTCCCTTGTTTAGTTCTGCAATCATTTCACACCACTTCCGTAATGCTCTTCTGCACATTTTTTTGAGCAGAACTAACAAAATTTCCATAAAAACAGCCAATCAAGTCAAATGAGGCCCAAGTGGAGTCTCAGCCCCCAAAACCTTTTTGTTGACAGGATCCATTCCGATCCCAAAGCCAGTGCACCAAAGCCTACCTTTTATTCCACTAATGGTGATGAAGATGAATGTGGTGCCAAATGGAAGCAAATGGATTTCCCAACACCCATGCAGAGTGGTAGAGTCACCCTCCAATAAGAAAATAGGAATTTCGAACTCTTTCATGGCATTTTAATCAAAAAATGCATTGTGCACAATGTTGATTTTTGGGGATTCGATATTATGCATGATATACAATGAATTCATGTTTTTAGGTTTGGGGGTGTTATGTAATTCTCCAGAAGCCTTAAAACATGTCTGTGTTCAGTTTTCTGGTCATCTTAACAAAGACAGTCTGTTAAAATGATAACTGGATGCATGGACCCTTGGTCTTTGGAGATATAGCAATGCACATACATAGAGGAAGCATTATCCCATGCCCATTATTTGACACCAGAAGTATCTGTTGGTTCAAGGGGCAAGTCTTGCACTAATGCACTACATACAGTAGCACTGCATTTCATTGGCTACATCCTCCGATCAAGTGAGGAATGCATGCTATCATATATGCATAATTGTATGACTTAAGTCTGTAATTTGCTGGGTGGGTGTTGACAGGGGCACAAGGGGTCACCTTGCACTGCAGAAAAGCCTCTTCAGTGACCAGCTCACAGACAATGCACCGTCTTCTAGTGCAAATGCTTGCCCATGAGATTAGGATTTGAGAGCCTCTTCAAAGAATTCCCGCTTTGGTAAAGCAGTACTTTGCTTTAGCCCATTTATCTGACAATTCTATATTTAAGAATGCTAATAACTGTGTATTTGCAGATCACATAAGCACATACATAAGTCTAATCTCACTTACGAACATGGTTAGAATGGTTAGTTGCGCTGTTTGTAAAAAGTTATAGTGGATATAGAATATGCAAAGTTGCCATGTAACACGCAGTGACTCGGGGGGGGGGTCTGATGTTATTTCATGCATTCTGACTTATTTACACTGTTAAAGAGTTGATTCTCATGCTAAACATGGCCAAAATGTCAAAAAACGAGTTGGATGTATGACGGAGTATTTCTTTGCCAAATACACTCCTTCAGGATTCGAACAAGTTTCGGAAAGTTTTTTCAGATTATGGCCCTGTATGACGTCATAAAGAGCGGAATTACTTGTATGGGCACTTTTCCCGGATGAGCCTGTGCGCACATCAACCAAAGCGAGAGCAAGAGCACGTCCATCAACGAGCTTCATTCGGGTTACGGCAGCCGTCGGCAGCGCTGTCATTTTGTGTTAGACCACAAAATCAACAATGTCACTAAAGAAGTGTGTGTTTGGTTGTGAGGGAAAGATAGCCTTGTTCAGCTTCCCAAATAACCCAGCGTTAAGGAAACAGTGGATGCAGTTTGTGTTTCCGGAGCAGCAACGGAGTTCTGCAGGTGTGTTTGTTTGTTCCTGGTCATGAACCCGCAGGCGGTGAGTGAAACTGCATCAGATGTCTGTGTTTTGTTGCGCAAGTGCATATAATGTCAACAACACGAACGTATAGTGAATCAAAAGTTATCCAGAGATAATGCCATGATGTATTTCGCGCGTGTGTGTGTGTGTGTGTGTGTGTGTGTGTGTGTGTGCTCTTTAGCTCCGCCCACTGCATGGCTCCACAAGTTCGACTGTTTTCGGAAAGAATCTGTACAGCGTATCTGTCTTTTATAAATATGATAAAACTAAAGACTCTTCGGCGATATGAAGGATGCAATACTACTCTATAGGTACTCAAGATTAACATGAGACTGTGTGTGTTATGTACTCTTTAACTTAAAGTAATGAATGTGGTTACACTTTCAATGGTCCACCCAAGACAGCAACATAGTGTCGGCCCAGATCCAGCCCACGTCTGGTATGTGTGGATTCCACGTGTACCAGATATGCATGTCAATTAGCAGTCATTAGAGTATTAGTAGACTGTCTGCTTAATATCGGCTAACATTTTATTTTGATGCCCTCCAACAGACAGTCTACTGACTATAAGTAACTTTGCATCTACATGTCAACTTATTCTAGTAACCGGAATCCTAACATAACAGTCTACTATTATTAATCTACTAATACTCTAATGAGAGCTAATCTACATGTAGTTGCAAAGTTACTTAAAGTTAGTAGAATGCCTAAAGTGTAGCCATGAAGGGTTATTTTGGCCTACTAGTCAATATATAACCATTTGTCCCCAAAGTCTGACCTCTGATCCAACCTCGATTGTTGAGTTGGGGGGAGGTCACTGTCACACTAAGACCATCTTCGGCTTTGAAGTCTTGACTCCTCTTCAAATCTTTGATATGTGCTAAAAAAATGCCCTAGAAATAACAGACACAAAGTTTGGCGGGGTGCTTTTACACCATCAGAATCCTCCCCACCCACTTCCAAGAAAACCCATCAAAAGGAAAGATCGAACAAGAGAAAAAAAAAATGTTCCCCACTGAAAGGGACCCTTTTCTGAAGGCAAGGTGGAACCACAATAGCACATGAAAAGATGGATAGAGTGATTGTCCTGTTTAGTGATCCGCAAATGAAGAGAAACAGGGTTCTGTCGCAGTGCAGGGGTGGCCTGCGTCAGGCCTTCACATGTATTGAAGCCAAGGGCATTGAGAAGAGGAAAAAACCCAGCGCATAATAGAGGTCCTTGGAAGAGACGGCACATCAGCAGCAGGACTGGCCGCCGAGGGCCATGTGAAGACCAAACATAGTAGACAAACCCCCAACACTTCCTTTCCTCTGAAGATTTAGGACATACTTTAAATTTAAAATCACAGTCAAGGTTTATTTTATACATTATTCTGTGATGTCGACTTAAATTAAAGGGGTTTGACTTTTTAAAGGAATTTTTCATGATTTTCAGGGCGCAATTGTTTGAGGTTCATCTTGCATAATGCAAATGTCTTGTGGGATCACATCACCCAACTGTCTTCTATCACCCAATCTATAGTTCCTTTCTTCCTTTCTTCCATCTATCTATCTATCTATCTATCTATCTATCTATCTATCTATCTATCTATCTATCCATTCTTCCTTCCTTGCTTCCTTCCATCTATCTATCTATCTATCTATCTATCTATCTATCTATCTATCTATCTATCTATCTATCTATCTATCTATTCTTCCTTCCTTCCTTCCTTCCTTCCTTCCTTCCTTCCTTCCTTCCTTCCTTCCATCCATCCATCCATATCTATCTATCTATCTATCTATCTATCTATCTATCTATTCTTCCTTCCTTCCTTCCTTCCTTCCTTCCTTCCTTCCTTCCATCCATCCATCCATCCATCCATCCATCCATCCATCCATCCATCCATCCATCCATCCATCTATCTATCTATCTATCTATCTATCTATCTATCTATCTATCTATCCATCCATCCATCCATCCATTCTTCCTTCCTTGCTTCCTTCCATCTATCTATCTATCTATCTATCTATCTATCTATCTATCTATCTATCTATCTATCTATCTATCTATCTATCTATCTATCTATTCTTCCTTCCTTCCTTCCTTCCTTCCATCCATCCATCCCCTATCTATCTATCTATCTATCTATCTATCTATCTATCTATCTATCTATCTATCTATCTATCTATCTATCTATCTATCTATCTTTCTATCTATCTATCTATCTATCTATCTATCTATCTATCTATCTATCTATCTATCTATTGTCGTGGCACAATCTAAGTCCAAATGTTTCTTGATCAATGAAGAAAATCTCTCAGAGTCGAAGTTCCAGGTCTCAGGAAATGTAAACTTTATTGTAAGCACAACAAAGTGAGATGCAGCTGTTCATCTGACTCATTCATAGTAAAACTCCATTTCTTATACTCTTTCTTATCACCTTCTTGTCCAATTAGCTTTCTTCTATGTATCTTTTCTTTTTGGCTCCACCTTACTATTTCGCCACAATTAAATGCAAACCTCTGCAGGTTTCATATTTATTGGTGGAAAATCCCTAGCTTTCTAGTTTTTAAAAAAAAAGCTTTTATATAACACTCATATGACAGTTCCCAGCGCTTCACACTAGTTCCCCATACAACAAACATATTTTCCCATGTTTTCCACACTTTGATGGACAACAGACCTTAATTTTTAGTACACAGCTGAGGCCTACATAAAATGAATTTCTTCCACACTATCTATCTATCTATCTATCTATCTATCTATCTATCTATCTATCTATCTATCATTCCTTTCTTGCTTCCATCCATCCATCCATCCATCTATCCTTCCTTCCTTGCTTCCATCCATCCATCCATCCATTCTTCCTTCCTTCCTTCCTTCCTTCCTTCCTTCCTTCCTTCCTTCCATCCATCCATCCCCTATCTATCCTATCTATCTATCTATTCTTCCTTCCTTCCTTCCATCCATCCATCCATCCCCTATCTATCTATCTATCTATCTATCTATCTATCTATCTATCTATCTATCTATCTATCTATCTATCTATCTATCTATCCATCCATCCATCCATCCATCCATCCATCCATCCATCCATCCATCCATCCTTCCTTCCTTCCTTCCTTCCTTCCTTCCTTCCTTCCATCCATCCCCTATCTATCTATCTATCTATCTATCTATCTATCTATCTATCTATCTAACCTTTTGTTTGGACTTTCATTAGTGGGGTTCAAGCCTTAATTAGGAGTTTCGACACCACCCAAAATTCACACCCTGAACATGGTCATTGAATTTTCCCCAATCATTTCCCCCCAACACATACACACATGAAAACTAAACACACACTCACACAGAGGCACACAGGCCATATTTACACATGTGCTAAAGGGGATCAGTGTTGGCTGATTGATCAGGCAGGCCCATTCTCCCAGTCAGGGTTGCCACCGTTCACTTTCTTCTAGGAATGTTGTTTACGTTGTCACCTCCGAAAGGGCCAGATGGAGAATTAGAACATTCAAAGCCAATTAGAATGGAGGAATGGAATCATCCATCTTGTTTTCCAGTCATCCTGACAATGCCATGGTGGTCTTAAATGGAAATCCCATTTGCATTTGGAGTTTTCAGTGTATTGCAATTTGTTAAATATTGTTGCCATGCTGGGCATGATGTTATATTCTGACATTAATGTGAAACAAACATGACGTGTTGTCAACAGATGTGATCCCCTTTATTAGGTCCAAAAAGTCGTCTTCCCAATCCATCCATCAGAATATTTCAATCTGTCAATAACAATATGATCATTTTGATCACTGTTTTCTAGTGTTCTGTGAGAGAATTTTGAATTCCTCCTTTTGATGTACCGGTCAAAAGTTTTGAAACATTACTATTTTTAATGTTTTTGAACAAAGTCTCTTCTGCTCATCAAGCCTGCATTTATTTGATCAAAAATACAGAAAATTGTAATATTGTGAAATATTATTGCAATTTAAAATAATGGTTTTCTATTTTAATATATTTTAAAATGTAATTTATTCCTGTGATCAAAGCTGAATTTTCAGCATCATTACTCCAGTCTTCAGTGTCACATGATCCTTCAGAAATCATTCTAATATGATGATTTATTATTAATGTTGGAAACAGTTGTGTTGATTAATATTTTTTTTATATCCTGTGAAACTTTTTTTGGGATTCCTTGATGAATAAAAAGTGAAAAAAGAACAGCATTTATTTAAAATAGAAATCTTTTGTAGCAATATACACTACTGTTATTTCTTTCTTTCTTTTTTTTGTTGAAAGAAATTAATACTTTTATTCACCAAGGATGTGTTTAATTGATAAAAGGTGATAGTAAAGATTTATATTGTTAGAAAAGATTTCTATTTTGAAAAAAATGCTGTTCTTTTTAACTTTTTATTCATCAATGAATCCTGAAAAATTAATCACAGATTTCACAAACTGTTGTAATCACAAATTGTAATAATATTTCACAACATTACTGTTTTTTTTTCTGTATTTTTGATCAAATAAATGCAGGCTTGAAAAATCATTAAAAATAGTAATTGTTTCCAAACTTTTGACCAGTACTGTATATATATATATATATATACAGTGGGGAGAACAAGTATTTGATACACTGCCGATTTTGCAGGTTTTCCTACTTACAAAGCATGTAGAAGTCTGTAATTTTTAACATAGGTACTCTTCAACTGTGAGAGACGGAATCTAAAACAAAAATCCAGAAAATCACATTGTATGATTTTTAAATAATTATTTTGCATTTTATTGCATGACATAAGTATTTGATCACCTACCAACCAGTAAGAATTCCGGCTCTCACAGACCTGTTAGTTTTTCTTTAAGAAGCCCTCCTGTTCTCCACTCATTACCTGTATTAACTGCACCTGTTTGAACTTGTTACCTGTATAAAAGACACCTGTCCACACACTCAATCAAACAGACTCCAACCTCTCCACAATGGCCAAGACCAGAGAGCTGTGTAAGGACATCAGGGATAAAATTGTAGACCTGCACAAGGCTGGGATGGGCTACAGGACAATAGGCAAGCAGCTTGGTGAGAAGGCAACAACTGTTGGCGCAATTATTAGAAAATGGAAGAAGTTCAAGATGATGGTCAATCTCCCTCGGTCTGGGGCACCATGCAAGATCTCACCTCGTGGGGCATCAGGGATCAGCCCAGAACTACACGGCAGGACCTGGTCAATGACCTGAAGAGAGCTGGGACCACAGTCTCAAAGAAAACCATTAGTAACACACTACGCCGTCATGGATTAAAATCCTGCAGTGCACGCAAGGTCCCCCTGCTCAAGCCAGCGCATGTCCAGGCCCGTCTGAAGTTTGCCAATGACCATCTGGATGATCCAGAGGAGGAATGGGAGAAGGTCATGTGGTCTGATGAGACAAAAATAGAGCTTTTTGGTCTAAACTCCACTCGCTGTGTTTAGAGAAAGAAGAAGGATGAGTACAACCCCAAGAACACCATCCCAACCGTGAAGCATGGAGGTGGAAACATCATTCTTTGGGGATGCTTTTCTGCAAAGGGGACAGGACGACTGCACCGTATTGAGGGGAGGATGGATGTGGCCATGTATCGCGAGATCTTGGCCAACAACCTCCTTCCCTCAGTAAGAGCATTGAAGATGGGTCGTGGCTGGGTCTTCCAGCATGACAACGACCCGAAACACACAGCCAGGGCAACTAAGGAGTGGCTCCGTAAGAAGCATCTCAAGGTCCTGGAGTGGCATAGCCAGTCTCCAGACCTGAACCCAATAGAAAATCTTTGGAGGGAGCTGAAAGTCCGTATTGCCCAGCGACAGCCCCGAAACCTGAAGGATCTGGAGAAGGTCTGTATGGAGGAGTGGGCCAAAATCTCTGCTGCAGTGTGTGCAAACCTGGTCAAGAACTACAGGAAACGTATGATCTCTGTAATTGCAAACAAAGGTTTCTGTACCAAATATTAAGTTCTGCTTTTCTGATGTATCAAATACTTATGTCATGCAATAAAATGCAAATTAATTATTTAAAAATCATACAATGTGATTTTCTGGATTTTTGATTCCGTCTATCACAGTTGAAGAGTACCTATGATAAAAATTACAGACTTCTACATGCTTTGTAAGTGGGCAAACCTGCAAAATCGGCAGTGTATCAAATACTTGTTCTCCCCACTGTATGCTATATCAATTATGACTTTACTGGGGGAAAACTACTAGTTAATAGTGAATATGTGTAACCTAATCTAAGATGTGGAACCATAAAGACATTAATAGTATAATAATACACAATGTATATTATACATGTATGTATTGTATAATAATGATCAATGTTAAATTATTTTAAATATTAATATCAATGTAGCTCTGAATTGGTTTCAGATGTTTTCTCCTTAAATGAAATAATTAAAATTAATGAATTAATTTTAAATTAATGTTGATATCACAGCTCATTTAATTTGGTTTTAAGCATATTTCTCATTTCCCATTTAATCTCATTGGTTTCTAGGGGAATCACTTGAGCTCTTTTCTTTATGGGACCAGCTGATTTAACAACACCATCCATGAATATCATAGACATCAGACGGTAAGTTGACAAACGACACTGCTTTACTCTTGCGTTTAGATTCTCGCACTGCTCTCTCTCTCTGTCTCTGACAGTCTCTGGACGCCGGTTCTCTGCTCATTTGCTTCTGAATGCCCTTGTAACCCTCTTTTCCCCTGTCTTGAGGTAGACATACAAAGAGCACTCGCATTCTGTCACACACACACAATATGAGCATGCTGGGAGAGGGGGCTGGAGAGCGCTATCACCTGCTCCTTCTCCCAACAGCCATTTGAATGTCCTGCTCAAAGGCTGTCAGTGTGCCCCAGGTGACCTGATAAATCTTCATAGCTCTCTGTCTGCGCCCCCGATATTCAAGAGCCCCGTCGTCTCCAGACTGTATTTACATACATCATTCAGTCTTTGACTTTGGAAGGAAGGAAATGAGCTTCATGGCCATGCTTTATATTGTGTCTTTAACACTATATACTTATATTTAGTTATGTAGAATGTACTTAATGTGTTTTTGTTGTATTGCAAAACACTTTTGCTGCTATTGAGGTGGGATACGGGTAATGTTAAGGTCAGGTTTGGTGGTATGGGTACACTGTAAACCCAAATAAGTTGGCAAAACTCCAAAAAATTTGATTACATCAAATTTTTTAAGTTAAGACATTTAAAGTTTAAGTAAGCAGAACTTGCAAATTTTTATTTTGTAGTCATAATTAATGACTTAATCTTGCACAAAAAGCATTATATAACACATTTACTCCCTTTTGAGTGTCATGGCAAAGCATGCTGGGAAATAGAAATCCCAGCCCAGTTTCAGTTAAATTTAAGTTAGTCTAAATTAAAAGAAACAAGTTTATAAAACTCAAAACAGTAAAACAATTCAGATTGCTTAAAATGTGTCAGTTTTGTGAACTCAAAATAAAAAGAAAGTTCTAAATACTCATAAAAGTTAATTTGATTGAACTAATTTGTTTAATTTGAGTTGGCTTTACTCATACCAATTAATTATTGTGAGCGTTAGGGTTTACAGTGTAGGTTTAAGGAAGGGTTAAGCGGTAAGTGTAAGAGAAGTGTTTAAAGCAGGTCATTATCCATGTTATGAGATAATGCAACCAGATGAAATATGATCAGAGGGGGGAATGTGATGGAAAAAATGTTGATAAACGTCCAATCACAATGTATAATGCTGTGGAGCACATGCACGTCTCATGCAACTTGAGTATTTTTAACTTAATCTGCAAGGTATAAATGTGCATTTTCTGAGTTGACTGACTCTGAAGTGACTTCACACCGACCGCTAATAAACCGTTTAACTGCAAACAGTAACTTGGGAGTGGTGTCTTGAAGGAAGCAAGAGTCTAGCACACACTATGGAAGTTTTAAAGGGATAGTTCACCCAAAAATGAAATTTAATTTACTCACCCTCAAGCCATCCTAGGTGTATGTGACATTCTTCTTTCACACAATCCGAGTTATATTAAAAAATGTCCTGGCTAATCCAAGCTTTATAATGGCAGTGAATGGCAGCCCAAAATTTGAAGCCCAAAAAAGTGCATCCATCCATTATAAAAGTAATCCACACGACTCCGAGGGGTTAATAAAGGCGTTCTGAAGTGAATCGATGCGTTTGTGTAAGAAAAATATCCATATTTAACATGTTATAATGTAAAATATCTAGCTTCCGGCGGACCGCCTTCCGTATTCAACTTAGGAAGAAAGTGTAACGTCTCTCACGGTTCAAACCACTTACGCTACGTCAGACGTCATCGTCGCACCAGTTACACTTTTTCCATAAGCTGAATAGGGAAGGCGGTCTGGCATGTAACATATGTAACAAGGACACTGTAAAATAAAGTGTTACCCTACATAGTAGTTAAAGACACTTAAGCCACGTTTCCACTACAGAAACTAGGAACTAGGGACTTTGGGGTGGTACTCTGTGTGTTTCGACTGCAGGACCAGGGTCTAAATGAAATTCCCCCTCAGAAAGTCCCTGCTCGCGAGGTAGTACTTTTTCAAAGTTCAGGAACTTTTGAGGGTGGGACTTTGGTGCTGAACAGATTTCAGAGTTCACGCAGCATTTTATTTCAACCACAGTTTTTAAAAGTCTGTTGCGGTGCGTGCAGTAAGAGTTGTTTGCTATTCGAATCAACAATGGAGTTTAAAAAATACGACCAATGGACCGACGACGAGGTTCAGGCTTTATTAAGCTTATATGAGGAGGACAAAATCGCGAAAGTCGCGAGCAGTCCTACGTCACCGGACTAATTTGCCTAATCTTCACGGTACTTTAGACCACGGTTTAGGCAGCAACAAGTCTGGGGAAAAAGTTCCTGGGACAAATTGTTTTGGGTAATTTTGTGGAAACTCGGCTTTAGAATAAAGTGGCACCACGTTATTTCATAAACACGAACAGATTGATTATAGAGTCTTTTCATGAAAGAAAAAAGGTTGCACTGTATTTTACAGTACGTGCACTTACAGTGTACTTACCTAAGAAAGTACTGGTTAATATAAGGTGACTACATGGGTTAAGGTTAGGTTTAGGGGTAGGTTCAGGGTTAGTACCTAGTTATTGAACAGTTGAAACATTCTTGTTTTGTGTTCCGCAGAAAGAACGAAAGTGGTTTGGAATGACAGGAGAGTGAGTGAGTAAATAGTTGAACTCTCCCTTTAAACCATACAAATTTTTATGCATAATATCAGTGATTCTCACACTGGTTGACTCAGACCTCAGACCTTGCGAGCGCCGCCCGTCGGGGTGATGTGAGAGATTATCTTCAGCTGAACTCAAATGAAATACAGGCCTCTCTCAGTAGAATTCATTTAGAGCATGGATTTGACTGTGTGGCTGAGGAAATGCAATACCACCGGCGCGCCTCAGGCATAACGAAAGCAGAAAGGAAGAAGAAGACCAGCTTTTGTTTGACCCTTCATAAAAATGTTGAAGCGGTTGTGGCACGTTCCAAGCTGCACATTTGCATAATTTTGCATGCGTTTTGCCTTGGCTGCTTAAAGAATGCAGACCGTTCCTTGATAGTTTATAATGAACTGTTTGAATAACCTTGAAAAGCACCGGGGATACTTCTGTGAGAGATGCGGGCCAAAGCCTCCAGGACAATCAGCCTTTTAGATCTCAAGCAAACGGTTTTTATTGTGTGCACTGCATTCGGGTCAATATGAATTTGAATAAATGCCGCGTAGTTAAAGGGAGTAATTCTTCTTTGTTTAAAAAGGAAGTTTGCTAAGTGTGGAGAACATTCACCATGGTTTTTCTTTTACACAAAGCATAACAAACGGTGAAAGGAGCTTGTTTACTTTGCTATGTGAGTCATATATCAAGTACAGGTGCTCTTGATAAGAATGAAGATTATGACTCACACTAACTGTAGTGAAGATCTATGCAGGATACTCCAAATTGGTGGGATCGTTTCAAATCTACACCCGAGGCTGTTGCTCAAACCATTGGTCTAATTACCAAGATTCAGAGTTCAGCTGCTGCTTTATTTACCTTCTGACTGTTGTTTTGAACACCTGTCTTCCAAAGGAAGTCTTTGTTTGCACAATTGTGCATCTTGATATTGTATTATGAGTGGGTGGGAACGCAAAATGTGTGTTATGCATTACAACTCTATAATAGTTGGCTGTGGTGGTACAGTGTGAGTTATGTAATGAAACGCTCTGACAGCTGTAAACTGGGACTCTTTTGCAGGCACTGAGATGTGGGTATTGTTTGGCATGGGAATGTGCATATTTATATTCAGTCCGAGCAGGCGTGGGCCTCATCTCCTCTATCTCAGATAATGACACTGTGCTCCTCCTGTGATGTGCCCTTTATGAGCCATAACAGGGCATGAAGGTTTGATCTTTCTCTTTCTTCCTCTGAGGCTCCTTTTTCTGCCGATCAGTTCCCACTCTTGTCTTTTTGAGCATGTTCAAGAATGTCAGAAGCGCACCGGACAGGCTCATTATCTTCCCCCTCATTCTGCGATTGTTGCACGGCCATCGGAGAGCGTTCTCGTGGTTCCCTCTCTGTTCACGGGGACGTAATCGCATTTGAACTCCCGCCTGGGTCAGCGACAAAACGCACACACACACACAAAGCATAGGAGCGATGCGTGCCGCTAATCAGGTTAGCGTAGTTCACGGCGCTGCGGGCCGCAGGATGCTGGGACTGCGTCAGATGAGTGCTGTTGCGCTGCGGGGTTTCCATCATCCACCGTCCCATCCCTTTTTATGCCCCGTAATAATGCCCACAATGTGTTTATTAAGAAGACAACCCTCATCGCCACTAATCTCAATTATGTTAATAATCTCAGGATACTGACAAACACTTTTTGTGCTCCCCTCTTGAAAGTAAATCTTCCTCGACACTGGACGCTAATGGAATTTGTATCAAAGAAACATCCTCCCCTGGAAAATAGACCAATGTCCAATGTGATCTCATAATGACATAATGATTTTTAGACTTTATAAACTGCATATTCTATCTCCTAACCCTAAACCTACCCATCACAGAAAACTTTCAGCATTTTTACATTTTTAAAAAAACATCACTTGGTATGATTTACACGCACGCATGCTAACACACACACATGCTCACACACACACACACACACACATTCACACACACAGACATACACACGCTCACACACATGCACACACAGACACACATGGACACACACCGATGGACAAACAAAGACACACACTCTCTCACACACACACACACACACACAGACATACACACATGGACACACAGACACACACCGACGGACAAACACAGACACATTCACAAACACACACTCACAGACACACACGCACATGAGCACACACAGCCACACACACATACAAACATGGACACAAAGACACAGACACATGGACAAACACACACACACCCACGGACAAACACACACAGACACACACACATACAAACATGGACACAGACACACACCCACGGACACACAAACATGGGCACACACAAAAACACACACACATGGGCACACACAAACACACACACACATGGGCACACACAGACACACACACACACACTCACACACACAAACACATGCAAACATGGACAAACAGACACACACACAGACACACATCCACGGACAAACACACACACACCCATGGACAAACACACACACTCTCTCACACTCACACACACAGACACACGGACACACACACATGGGCGACACACACACACATGGACACACACACACAGACAGGCACACATACAAACATAGACACAGACACACACTTGGACACACACCCACGGACACACACACATGGGCACACACAGACACACACACACATGGACACACACACACATACAAACATGGACAAACAGACACACTCTCTCACACTCACACATGCAGACAGACACACACACACGGACACACACACATGGGCACACACACACACACACACACAGATACAAACACATGGACACACACAGGGACACACACACAGGCACACACAGAAACACACACACACATGGGCACACACAGACACATACACGGACACACACGCGGACACACACACACTGGTTTCCATGTTTTATGGGGGCTTACCATAGACATACATTTTTATACACACACATTATTGTTGCTCTGATGTTTCAAACTTTGATGGTAATTCAATTCAGCCATAAAAAAAGTGCAGCTGACTTTACTGTTATTAGTCCCAATAACTTTACCATTTTATCAATTTACCATTAAAAAAGATTCTTCTCCGACAAAGCATTTATGGATAAATGAGAACTCCACTATGGGATCATAATCGAGTATTGGACGACAGACGATCTTCCTCACATCTTCAGATGATTTTTAAAGATTTTTATGTCTGTGAAGTTGTCAATCGTTATGATTCCTCTAACAGTTTCGCGGTAAAAATCCAAATAACTACAAAATCATTCTTCTAGGACATGATTAGATGTATGGCTAGGGGAGTGTGAGTGTGGAAGCGTTAGATAGCACGTCTAACTGGTATTAAACCCTTATAAATATTAATTATTCCAGTCTAAAGCCAGGGAATGTGACCTTTGTCTGTGAATCGCACACACTTTCTCTAAGGAGCAGTTCAGCAATTCAAGAGCCAGTTCCTCTCCCATAAACTTCCATATTTCCAACTTCAGTGCAAACAGTCACCCTCAGAATGTAAAGAGTTGTATTTCTCTGAGCATCTCGCCAGCTTTGCTTACAACACGAGTCTGAGATCACCCATTTGTAATGCAGAGCGACTGATAGTCATTCATGGTCTGGTTGTGTGAAGACTGGAGACTCTCTTAAAAGTGAAATGCTTGTTTGTTTGTTTTCCTTTTACCTTCCTAATTGGAGCCATTGTCACCCAGAGTGAACGCTCACTTGCATTTACATATTGACACGGTAAACATAGGCAGGAGACAGGGATGTGCAGATTTCAGGGTTTTACTGACATTATCATACATTTGGAGAGATTAAGGTGAGAATGGCCGGTCAAGCTTTCCTTCATTTACATTTTGTCCATGCATAATGTGTCAATTGCTTCCCTGTGGTAGAAATTCCAATCAGGATGAGCCGATAGGCAATAGTTTGATTGGGGGTGTAATTCAACAATTATATGTATCTTAATGTGCATGTAATTAGAAAAGGCCTTTACAGTTCTTAGACACATTACACCAAAACTACAATTTGCATGACAACTTTCAATATAAGGGCTCATGTGGTGTAACATAATAGTAACAATATATTATTCTTACACTTTGAATACATATGAGTGCACAAATTGTAATATATATATATATATATATATATATATATATATTGCATTATTAATTAATAAATATCATGACTTTTTTGGGAATTGCTCCACATAGCATTTTGCAACATGATCTAATCAAAGTCAAATTATCTGATATTTTAAAAGACTTAATGACCTTGACACATAGTCATGAGGGTCTATGATGTCATTTCCTGTGACTTTGATCGCTTTGTTTTTTTTTGTTTTTTTTAAGTTTTTGAAGAAGATTGTGAAAGTAAAGCAGTGTGTTAAAAGAAGAACTAATAATTTCGATTCAATTAATTTTTTTTATTGAAAAACAGTTTTTGGACAGTTGCACCACCCTGAAGAGGTTTATTTAAGTTATAATTAATGCTGGGCAATCGATCAATTGCATCCAAAATAAAAGTTTGTGTTTACATAATGTATGTGTGTGTACTGTGTATAATTATTATGTATATTTAAATGCATACATATGCATATATATATATTTAAGAAAAATGTTATATTTATATATAAAATATTTCTATTTATATATAAGTACACACACACATATATTATGTAAACACAAACTATTTTGGATGAATTTTGGATGCGATTAATCGCGATTAGTCGATTGCCCAGCACTAGTTATAATATGTATTGCATTTTTATTTGTTTTTGAAAAAGAGCGCAGTGTCACTGAGCCCAATCCATATATCTATTGGCCTATCGACTCATATTCATATGTATTAGTCTGCAGTGTTTAATATTGTGCTGACAACAGTGTGTGAACATATTTGGGCTTTTGTGGTTTGATGGATGGAAGCTTCTAGAAAAGTTGTGGCATGTTGTAATGGTTGACATTCCCAGGTTCGACCTGTGTCAAAGAGTTCTGGTGTACAAAGAGCGGTGACTTCAGCGGCTTTTATAGTCCATTCTGATGGACTTTTACAGTGTTGAGCACCACAGAGCAGCAGCAGTTAAAGCCATCACAGCTAGAGCGAGGACCCCTCACAGCCTTCAACCTCCAACACAAACGCCGTCTCTGGCAGCAAGAATGAAAAACATTTGCGAGAAAAAAAACATGAATGGGTTTAGTGGTCTCTGACCATACATTTTACACCCTTCTCCATTTGTTCCAACAGCATGAGTGCTCACCATCTTCCAGAGAGAGGAAAACTGTGTTAAACTTCTTCATTCGAGCGCTCAACAGGTCTGGTTCAGTTTCATCTGGACATTAGTTAGTGGTGCTGAGTGGAATACCACAGTAAGCTTAAATTGGCCTGAAGTCCATTAGTCCAATGTCACTGAACTTATTTACAGATTGTGTTATAGACTAAAATTGATCCAAAACCTTGGATAAAAGTAGGATTCCCTGGGAAGCTCTCGTTTGGACACCATCACCAACCAGTTGTGCCAGAGGAGTTTTAATTAAAGGCTCAAACTACAAGCAACGTTGGGACATGAGATCCTTGTAAGGGATTTGAGAGTGAATGACAGCTGGAATATTATTCCTTCTTCATAACGGCTATAGATAGGTATGTGATGTTTCATAAGCATTTAAGTACTAGTGGTATTGTCACATGCATATGTAGTCTGACATATGCACTTATAGAGACGGAAGTTTGAGACCACAGTGAAAATCTGGGAGTTACAATCCAATCAAGGGGATAGTTCATCCAAAAATGAAAATTCATTTACTCACCCTCATGTCGTTTCAAACCCAGTAACCTTTTTATGAAAGATATTTCTCATGAAATCGGACAGATTTCTGGCCCTCCAAACCAGTGTTGGGCAGTAACTAGTTACTAGTAACGCGTTACAGTAATAATATTACTTTCCCTAGTAACTAGTAGTGTAACATTTAAGTAATAATATTACAGTTACCATCCAAAAAATGGCTAGTTACTTTTTGTCACAATCGCTAATGATTTGAAATTAAAAAATCCAATCATCCCTAACAATTTTCATAATTGTTGTTGTGTGTGTACGCATGTGACGTCACCAACGCAACAAGCTAGCTTCGTCGGAAAATGGAGAAGCCCACATCATATAACATTATCTTAATTTTGTAGGAAGAAAGGATGATCAATGTCACAAATAAATGGTGTAGTGGTCTTCTGCGATCAACTCAACCTCAAACCTCCTGAAACACCTTCAACCTACGACAGCACATCAAGTAAAACTTGTTGAAAAAAACCCTGCCAAAGATGAACTTTTTTTGGGGTGTAATGGAAAAGTAATGTAACTAGTAGTGTAACTAATTACTGTTGGCCGGGAGTAATAAGTAAAGTAATAATATTACTTTTGAAAGGAGTAACTAGTAATGAGTAATATATTACATTTTTTGAGTAATGAGCCCAACACTGCTCCAGACTGACACTAGAGGTTGCAGTCTTTAGCGCCCTTGATAGTGTGCCCGCCTCCCATGCTGGAAACTTTGGTCCGAATCCCGTTGGAAGTGGTGCGAGTAGGACCAGTCACATTGGTGCCGTGACTGCATCACAGTGATGCAATGGAAGAGCCATTTTTGGTTCCCCAAAGAACCTTTAAGTGAAAGTACCATTTTTATTTTTTCCAAATTGTAAAAAAGCATTTAAAAATTCTAAAGAACCTTTAGTGCAATGGAAAGATTCTATGAATGTTAAAAGTTCTTCATGGAACCATCGATGCCAATAAAGAACCTTTATTTTTGAGAGTATAGAGGCTGCGGTCTTTAGAGTCCTTGTTAGTGTGCCTGCCTCCCATGTTGAAAACGCTGGTTCAGATCCCGCTCGGACCAGTCACACAAGAACCAATGAGGTTTGTTCTCGCGCATCAAGCAGGTTCGGTTGAGCTTCTGTTTATGTACACTGATAAATGTGTATATATGAATAAAAGCCTAAATTCAATCTGTTCTTCATATAAAGCGACCGAGTCTCTTCAGAAAATTTGGACTAAACCGCTCAATTCATATGGATTGGTTTTACGATCTCTTTATGAACTTTTTGAAGTGTCAAAGTGGTAGTTGCGTAGCTGTCAATAGAGGGACAGAAAGCGCTCAGATTTCATTCAAATATCTTAATTTGTGTTTCCAAAGTATTACGAGTTTGGAACGACATGAGGGTGAGTAAATGATGACAGATTTTTCATCTATCCCCTTAAACTAGAAATCAATAGAAATTTTTCAGAATCTGAACAATCCTAACCCTATCTAACATTCAAAATAATTGTGAACTTTGTACATAAGGTCAGATGTTCTCGAATCATGCTGGAAAACTTGATCATCAGGTTTTGCACAAACTTGTAGAGTTCATGCAGTTTCACTGCTGCTAACCAAAGACATTGTGAAATTCATGTGCAATTAACTCAAACGGTTATGCTGATAATATAATTTTTTTTTAATAAATAAAAACGTTTTTTGCTAGTACACCAATAAAAAGGGTCTAGAAGAATTTTTTACTCAGAAATTGCTAGTTAATTTACAAAGAAACGGCAGGTAACACATTGAATTAAATGTCAAATTTTAAAGTAGAAAGACTGAAATATTTTCTTGTAAAACGGACTCCAGTAATACTTGTTAAATGGCGAACCTATACATGCACACATACAACTCATCTTGATCACAAAATCATTACTCTTTTCAGTTTCCACAAAATGTTACGTACATGTCTTAACTCAGCTCAGCCCAGGTTTAGACCAATGTTCTCCATGTTCCCCAAAAAGGGGCCCTCAAAAAAATGAGGTCGCTGCCAAAAACGTCTGAGGTTGGACGGATGACCTCCGGATGCCACCTGGGCGGTAACTCAGCCATTGCTGGGGGAGGGTCAGTTCGTGAAGGCTGCATGGGCCCCATACTCTGATTATTCTGGCCCCCCAGGGACCCCTGAGCGGGGCTACTGTGAACTGCTGCTGCCCTGCTGAGTTAAACTAGAGTTGGACACCCTAACCATTGCCATAGGGGTAATGTGCCCTTCAATGACATCCGTTTACTTCCATTTTATTAATTGTCCTCTGACTATACACGCATACGTAAGTTGACATGTTTGAATATCCCTAATACTGAAACATTGATCTTCCCCCTACAGTACCACAAAGAAAGCACCCACACAGCGTTCTTCTCTATGCTTAAAATTAAATCAACGACATCAACGTGAATGATTCTCAAAAAACAAGCCCGTACAGGCTACGGTTCTCCAGGGAAACTGGACTTTTGTTATTTTTGGCTGCCACAATCAATCTTACGATATCCTGGCAGACTTAGAAATGGGGGGCCAATATAATGAGACACGTCCAACCCCCCCCAAGAACTCGGTGCTCCTACAGAGTCTGATGGCCTTCTAATGGCGGCTGAGAGCTTTTCATTCTTCTCTGAGTCAACTTTTTTCTCTGGCTCTTTTCCCTTCTCTCTAACACTCACTCACTCACTCATTCCTGGAGCCCCTCTAAGTGGTTTCAGATTTTGTGCAGCGCACAGGGCACAATCTTAATCAGGTTTGGTATGATGAAAGAGAAAAGTCTGGTTCACACAGATCAAGCAGGCGTAGACAGCAGACAAAATGGCCTGTCGCAACGTATGTATTTTCTCATGCCACCCTCTTTTTCGGATCTGTTACACAATGGCTGCAAGCACTACCTGAAATGCAAGTTCAGGTATAATTGGTGTGAAAACCTGTTGTATTTGTATTTCAGTAGAAGGATGTTTGCAAAAGCTGGTCTTTGCATGCACGACAAACCGTAGAAATAAGATAAGACAAGCACAAAAGTAAATTAAAAGCCAATATTTATTCAAATATGCAATTGCAAACACACACAATGCATTTAAGCTTGACTATAACAATCTGCTGTGCAAACGATTTTGAGGATTCATGCTGTATAGTGGACGTTCTCATGAAATAAAATACAAACCCATTGTACTCAATTGTAAACGGTAATGTTTGACCCCAAATGCCTTTGTAAATATCTGTGGTCTTTGAGTCCTTCCTGTCTAAGCAAGGTTTATCCTTGTCATTCAGCTTGAAAGGAAATAAAGGTGTGGGGGCCATGGCTACTGCCACAGGGCTGGTTTACCTGTCACAAAACCACGTCTGACTCTGCTGTGTACTGAAGCTTCTCTGTGCTAAACATCCTCTCCTTGGCAGTTAGACAGATCACTCCCACCAAACGGAGACAATTAGGTCAATACCAGGCTTGACAGAGCTGCCTCCAGGTGCTTGTGGCCTACCCCTGTTCCATCATCATGTCAAAGCTAATGCTAAGCTGTCCTTTTAAAACTCTCTGTTTGGTTCCAAACTATTTTTATATCATTTCATAATTAGCCAATACAGTGGAGCACAATCTCATGGGAATTCGTAACTATTTTATGTTTTAGCGAATTGGTGGCTAATTTGTGATTTCATTCGTATGTTTTCGTACGCCCCAGGGACGGGTATATTTAGGGGTGGGGTTAGGCGTGCTTACTTTTTTCTAATAATCATGCATTTTTGTATGATTCACAACGTACGAATTGCCACCTCGTAAAATAGTTACGTTTTCCCATGAGTTGGACGAATTCACAAAACAGTTTAGCTATTCACCCGCAATGTTTCACGAGGCGCAAAATGCTCTGAAATAGCTCTGCGCCATGACTATTTACATTGTGATTCTTATTCTTTTCAGCATAAACATCCCCTCTTTTCATGTAAATTAGGCTTAGCTTGTATCTCATTACCCGGAGTTATTATCCTGGCGCAATTAGCATTGCACTATCAACGGCCAACAGAATTGCATACTTTTCCAAGTGATCAAGGAAGCAGTAATTCATGAGATGATTAGCATTATAAATAGCACATATCCAGAAATGCATGGTTGCAGTATTTTAAGAACTGGTATAGGTGCCTATTGCCCTGTGTTAAGATGCATTTTAGTCGATCCAAACACGTGGACGACACTAAATACAGGTGTAAACAGGATCTGAAATGTTTTGAGCTTGTCCACTTTCGACCACTTCCAGAGGTAATGGAAAACACATTCTACTGGATTGCTTTCCTAGTAGATGCTCACATGGTCGAATACATTCTAACAGCCACAGAAGACCGCCTACTCGCAGCTGCTTTCTTTATCCTTTTCATTCACTTCCTTTCCCAGTTGCTCATAATCCACATAACAGGTCCACATAAAGTGATTTTGTGCCTCTTTGGGATGGCACCACAAGGTGCCGTTCACTTGCAGAATGCAAGCTTCTGGAGTAATGAGTTTCGGTGTAGGGGTGCAGAGCCAGTGGTTGTTCTGTAGGCAAACATTAGTGCCTTGAATTTGATGCGAGCGGCAATTGGCAACCAGTGCAATTTTATGAAGAGAGGTGTGACGTGCGCTCTCTTCGGCTCGTTAAAGACCACTCTTGCTGCAGCATTCTGAACCAGTTACACAGGTTTGACAGTGCATACTTGAAGGCCTGCCAAGAGAGCATTACAATAGTCCAGTATGGATAGAACAAGAGCTTGGACAAGGAGTTGTGTAGCATCCTCCGATAAGGAAGGGCCTGATCCTCCTAATGTTGTATAAGGCAAATCTGCAGGACTGTGCAGTTCTAGCAATGTGGTCTGTGAAGTTTAACTGATCATCAGTCACAACTCCAAGGTTCCTGGCTGTCCTGGATGAGGTTATAGTTGACGAACCTAGCTGAATGAAGAAGTTGTGATGAAGTGTTGGGTTGGTTCTGAGACCACAAGCAGTTCTGTCTTCGCAAGGTTGAGTTGAAGGTGGTGGTCCTTCATCCAGCAAGAAATGTCTGTCAGACAGGCCGAGATGCGAGCAGCAACCATCTGGTTGGAATGAGAGGTAGAGTTGTGTGTCATCAATGTAGCAGTGATAGGACAAACCATGTTTCTGAATGACAGATCCTACTGATGACATGTAGATGGAGAAGAGAAGTGGTCCAAGCACTGAACCATGAGGCACCCCTCTCCACGAAACCCTGAAGGACCTACCTAAGAGGTAAGACTTGAAGCACTGGAGTATGATTCCTGAAATGCCCTTCATCTTGAGGGTTGACAGGAGGATCTGGTCGTTAACTGTGTCGAAAATTCAGAGCACATAAATGACTGAGCAAGTCGTATTTACAAGTGGGATACTCTGAATTCTAGGTGATACACAAGTTGCTGAGTTGTGACGTTGGAGGAGGCTTGTTGGTTTGAAAGATGGCAGAAACATTGATTTATAAGTAAATCTATAATCTATATAGAGATCTAGCGGAAAGGAAGTCTGTAGTGAATAGGGTTATTAACTCAACTTTCATGGTTTGCTTCACATTTAGTGGTACAAGTGATAGAAATGAATATTTTTTTATTTTCATTTTGAATTCAGATGTAGTTATTTGGGTTTATTGTTCACAACATAATTCTTTTGTTATAATAATAACGAACTTCCGACTTTCGAGTTTCCCGGATTAATTTAAAGTCAGGCTTAATACCAGGTGGAAACAGGGCCTTAATCACATTGTGGGAGTGATCATGTACAGTCTCATTCAAGTATTTCAGATTGTGGTAGTCTGCTGCAACTTGTCCTCAGTATGAAAAATTGTGTCATTACCTGATTTGTATGATTCATCAAATGACTCTAAAACGCAGACAGCCTGTGCAAATAAGCATCACTTTCATTGTAAATTCCCCTAGTATGTTGCTTGGGCTGCAACTGAAGTTTGAGCTAATATGGTGATAATTGTGTATAGTGCTATGTCGAGAGCCTAAGCGACTATTTGAGGCAATTTAAAGGAAGCCATCATCCGGTCTGGTGGAGATACACTATGAGGAGTCTGGACCAGATGAAATCAGAGCTGTTTCTTGTCTTGCTTATCAAAAAATTGCAAAGGCATGTTTTCCAATCAAAACATGTGGATTGCAAACAGACTGTCATATGCTTGATGTTAAGGATTCCTATGTAATCCATACCTTACAAATAAATGCTTGCGGAGATTGAGTCTTTGCGAAAGCAAGCAGCAGATGATCTTCCCATGAACAGGGGGTTATGGTCCTGCCTGTCAGATAGAATTTGCATGTTTTAGCTTCATGCAGTATTGATCTATAATATATGTCTATCAGAGCTGTCCCCGAAACATGCGCATGGCTGTCTCTCGCCTTCATATTCAAGACCATAATCAGGATAATTGGAGCTTCCACATTGTCCTTATTGATTGTCTTTGACTAACGTTTGTCTGTAACTGCCAGCTCCCTCCCCCGTTAACCATGAGTTGAGGCTCCACCCACAAGTGGTGACATCATGCATGGATGATTATGTCAGAGATTAAATAATATAATTTAAGGGAAATGGACAGTGATGTTATTTTGGACAATGTAGATTTATTTTGACTGCTCTGTGCTGATCATGTAGAAGGTGTCAATATGGTGGGCTACACCAAGTCTAGAGCAGGTTAGTGCTGGATATTTACATTTTAAGCACAATTTCCAACACTGAGAGTCTGATTCAGTGTAAATGGATTTAGACTGCTTACAATGGATATTGGCTGATTACAATGGATTACAAAGGATATTGACACCTTTTAATATTTCTAGCAAATTTAACCAAACTATTATTGCCTATAGCAACGTGAGAGGGCCCCGCATGGTTGGGGCCCCATGCTGAATTTTAACTAGGCCATTTGCTCCAAATGCAAGACATGAGGGCCACTGATCTATCTGTTCTAATACGATTAAGTCAAAGGAAGATATTGACTTAACACTGACATTGACGGAGACCATCAAATTGAATTGTATATGTTTGTGTGGGTTTTTTTGTGGTGTAAGAATATGTTGGATATGTTTTGCATTAAGCCAGAATGATGTATAGGGGTTTTTACACTGTCAAAAAAGAAGCCAGGAATAAACTTAGATCTCATACTAATGGTGTAGATCTGGCCAGCTTGCACACTTCATATAAACAATTGTATTTACAGAGGCCTCTTATCGTTAGTCTGGTAACGCTACCATACCACCAGGAAAAATAAACAGTTGCTGCCTCTGAAGAAGGCTATACTAGATGAAAGAGGGCAACACATGCTGTTTTTGAGTCCTTCTGCTTATCCATCTCGTGTGGCTGGAAGAGGAAAAAAAGTCAAGTGTTGCGCCTCATATCGTCTGTCTGAGAGGTTGGTTTAAGAGTGTGGCAGAATGTGAAACACACAGTGGAAGTGTCCCACCAAACATGTGCAAGCAGCAGAGTAGACTGGGTTAGGGTAATGGGGGGTAAATCCTAGAGTGGAAAACGTAATAGCACTGCCTTATAATCTCAGTCCAAGAAACCCAGAGTTGCCGCTGTTTCGTCTGCAACTATTTTGTGGTGCATGCTCAAAGCATGTCATTCTCTTCTCTATTTTTATGCCTTCACTTGTATGGAAAAGTACAGAAGAAACGGTAACCATTATCTTCATGGGTTGTTCCTCTGAATCTGTGCATTCATCAAAATGTGTTTTGAGAAGACCATAAAATAGAAATAGAACAAAGTTTAAGTAATTATTCACTCTCAAATAAAACATTTATGCAACTTGCATGTCAGAACTTGCAGGACCAAATGTCATGACTGAATGCTGGTGTTTCAAAAAATGTTTAAAAAAAGTAAAACTATTGTCCAACTGCATGCAAACACAAGCAACAAAAAAAAAGGTAACACTTTATCTTGATGGTCCACTTAAAGACATTCTACTATAAGTAACTTTGCAACTACACTATATTGCCAAAAGATTTGGGACGCCTGCCTTTACATGCACATGAACTTTAATGACATCCCATTCTTAATCCGTAGGGTTTAATATGGAGTTGGCCCACCCTTTGGAGCTCTAACAGCTTCAACTCTTCTGGGAAGGCTTTCCACAAGGTTTAGAAGTGTGTTTATGGGAATTTTTGACCATTCTTCTAGAAGCGCATTTGTGAGGTCAGGCACTGATGTTGGACGAGAAGGCCTGGCTCGCAGTCTCCGCTCTAATTCATCCCAAAGGTGTTCTATCGGGTTGAGGTCAGGACTCTGTGCAGGCCAGCCAAGTTCCTCCACACCAAACTCACTCATCCATGTCTTTATGGACCTTGCTTTGTGCACTGGTGCGCAGTCATGTTGGTACAGGAATGGGCCATCCCCAAACTGTTCCCACAAAGTTGGGAGCATGAAATTGTCCAAAATGTCTTGGTATGCTGAAACATTAAGAGTTCCTTTCACTGGAACTAAGGGGCCGAGACCAACCCCTGAAAAACAACCCCACACCATAATCCCCCCTCCACCAAACTTTACACTTGGTACAATGCAGTCAGGCAAGTACCGTTCTCCTGCCAACCGCCAAACCCAGACTCGTCCATCGGATTGCCAGACAGAGAAGCGTGATTGGTCACTCCAGAGAACACGTCTCCACTGCTCTAGATTCCAGTGGCGGCATGCTTTACACCACTGCATCCCACGCTTTGCATTGCACTTGGTGATGTAAGGCTTGGATGCAGCTGCTCGGCCATGGAAACCCATTCCATGAAGCTCTCTACACACTGTTCTTGAGCTAATCTGAAGGCCACACAAAGTTTGGAGGTCTGGAGCTATTGACTCTGCAGAAAGTCGGCGACATTTTGCGCTTCAGCATGCACTAACCCCGCTCTGTGATTTTACGTGGCCTACCACTTCGTGGCTGAGTTGCTGTTGTTCCCAATTGCTTCCACTTTGTTTTAACCCTCTAAGTGGCAAGACCATAAAGAGAAATCAGAAAATTAATTAATTGCTATTTTCCATCTTCTTAGGACACAAATAATGCAATTTCATGATTTTTTAAAAAAAACATGACTTTTATTTCATTTATTTTAATGTTTGTATCCCCCAGGATGCGTTGCCAGTTTGGGGGTATAAATTCATTGAAAAAAGAAAGCTTGTTTGGCAATGCATGTTACAAAATTTTAGCCACATTTTTAAAACATTTATTCTCTCATAACTTAAACTAAACATTCTTTGTAAAATTCTGTTGAACAATAAGCATAATGCCTATTTATGAATATATTGTAGCCTACTGTACTTTATTTAATATGCAAATTTCTAGGGCCTATAAATTATCAATGTGACCAAAACTTTGCTGAAAAACCTGTCTTGCTGAAAAACATAATCTACTTCATGCCTTCTGTCTTCTAAATTAATAGTTCAGCCATTTTTTCATGTTAATGTAAATGTAAAATATGACACAACAGGATTTTGGGGAACATTTATTTGTCCATCTCTCAGTTATCATTGATTTGCCATTAATTGCATATATGAGCCATAAAAGCATCACATTATGACCACCCTCCTAATATTGTGTTGGTCCCCCTTTTGCTGCCAATACAGCCCTGACCCGTCGAGGCATGGACTCCACTAGACCCCTGAAGGTGTGCTGTGGTATCTGGCACCAAGATGTTAGCAGCAGATCCTTTAAGTCCTGTAAGTTGCGAGGTGGGGCCTCCATGGATTGGACTTGTTTGTTCAGCACATCCCACAGATGCTCGATTGGATTGAGATCTGGGGAATTTGGAGGCCAAGTCAACACCTCAAACTCGTTGTTGTGCTCCTCAAACCATTCCTGAACTATTTTTTCTTTGTGACGGGGCACATTATCCTGCTGAAAGAGGCCACAGCCACCAGGGAATACCGTTTCCATGAAAGGGTGTACATGGTCTGCAACAATGCTTAGGCAGGTGGTACGTGTCAAAGTAACATCCACATGGATGGCATGACCCAAGGTTTCCCAGCAGAACATTGCCCAAAGCATCACACTGCCTCTGCCGGCTTGCCTTCTTCCCATAGTGGATCCTGGTGCCATGTGTTCCCCAGGTAAGTGACGCACACGCACCCGGCCATCCACGTGACGTAAAAGAAAACGTGATTCATCAGACCAGGCCACCTTCTTCCATTGCTCCGTGGTCCAGTTCTGATGCTTACGTGTCCACTGTTGCCGCTTTCGGCAGTGGACAGGGGTCAGCATGGGCACCCTGACTGGTCTGCGGCTATGCAGCCCCATACGCAACAAACTGCGATGCACTGTGTATTCTGACACCTTTCTATCAGAACCAGCATTAACTTCTTGAGCAATTTGAGCTACAGTAGCTCGTCTGTTTGATCGGACCACACGGGCCAGCCTTCGCTCCCCACGTGCATCAATGAGCCTTGGCCGCCCATGACCCTGACGCCGGTTCACCACTGTTCCTTCCTTGGACCACTTTTGATAGATAATGACCACTGCAGACCGGGAACACCCCACAAGAGCTACAGTTTTGGAGATGCTCTAACCGTCGTCTAGCCATCACAATTTGGCCCTTGTCAAACTCGCTCAAATCCTTATGCTTGCCCATTTTTCCTGCTTCTAACACATCAACTTTGAGGACAAGATGTTAACTTGCTGCCTAATATATCCCACCCACTAACAGGTGCCGTGATGAAGAGATAATCAGTGTTATTCACTTCACCTGTCACCTGATTGGTGTATATATATGCAATTCATTGCAAATCAATGATAACTGAGAGATAGACAAATAAATGTTCTCCAAAATCCTGTTGTGTCATATTTGACATTTACATTAACATGAAAAAATGGCTGAACTATCAATCAGAAGACATAAGGCATGAAGTAGATTGTGCACAACAGGTTTTTCAGCAAAGTTTTGGTCATATTGATAATTTATAGGCCCTAGAATTTTACGTATTAAATATGATACAGTAGGCTATAATATATTCATAAATACAGTATGTCATGCAATAAAATGCAAATTAATTATTTAAAAATCATACAATGTGATTTTCTGGATTTTTGTTTTAGATTCCGTCTCTCACAGTTGAAGAGTACCTATGATAAAAATTACAGACTTCTACATGCTTTGTAAGTGGGCAAACCTGCAAAATCGGCAGTGTATCAAATACTTGTTCTCCCCACTGTAGGCATTATGCTAACTGTTCAACAGAATTTTACAAAGAATGTTTAGTTTTGGCTAAAATGTTGTAACATGCATTGCCAAACAAGCTTTCTATTTTCAATGAATTTATACCCCCAAACTGGCGACGTATCCTGGGGGATACCAACATTTACAGACAGATTATGAAAAATTAAAAAATTTAATTCATAAAATTTCAACATAAATGTAATAAGCTAATGCTTAACAACTTTTTAACTTTTTCAAACTTTTTAAACATATAAGTCCCCTCCAAATATTGTAAATATATGAAATATATATATATATATATCAGCTGATGATAAATAAATTACGTGAGCAGATGATTACTGTCAAACACAGAACTAACTTGATTTGATGATGTTTAGGGTTGAGAATGATGCTTTAAAAGCATCACAGATTCTGAACAAACTGGATTGACACAAGGGAATAAAACATCTCTCTTTTTCTTTGAAGGTTTGGCTTTCAGCATCACTTTCCCTTTTATGGAATCAGACAATGGCCCTGTTTACACCTGGTATTAAGATGTGTTTTGGTCGATCAGATCACAAGTAGACGAGGGAGACATTCCCGTTTACACCTGGTGTTTTAATCTGTCTCTTTTGTCTACTTTCAACCACTTCTGTCCTGATTTCTTCGAGGGGAGGGTCTATGGATGGGTAAATGTATGGGCTTTTTCAGATCTTTCCATCTAATGGACAAAATAAGCTCACACAATTTACATATGAACACGACTGGAGAAGACGGAAAAACATACGGAAAGCACCAGCTTCTGTTTCTGCTTTGACAGCCGCAAGACCAGCTGATCGAAAGTGGACAAGCTCAAAATGTTTTAGACCCGTTTACACCTGTATTTAGTGTCGTCCACTTGTGATCCAATCGACCAAAACACATCCCTGACCAAGAGTTTGGAAAGGCTTGCGGTGTCCAAGTGGGCTGACAGTGACCTTTTGACCTGTGGGGCCTGTCTTTTCCTACGTGGGTCATACGTCTTCTCCTACATGGTCATGCCTGACCCTTCTTGCACTCCATATTGCACATCTCAAATGGGAATACTTGACAAGACATGAATGTTCTCTTCAATGCTCAAGCATTTTGGTTTTAAAACGAAGTCATATCAAAACAAAAATAAATCTTTTAACACATCAGTACAATACAGTATTCGAATGCATCAGAAACCAAATACAGCTTGTATTCAAAGATGTGAATGCAACCAGAGCGCATTAGTAACCGAATCTAAAAGAAAACACGGCATTGCTAATCTGAGCTAAGCATATTGTTGAAGGATCGCATTGTTGCATAAGAAACAAACCACATCTGGCAGTGCAGTTCAATAGGCATCCGTCATGATGGAGTGATGTCATTTAGTGGGAGGGCTGGGTTGGAGAAAGCACAATGCTTAAAGTGAAAAAAGTAAAAGTAAAAAATGATCCTGACCTAACATCCGCACAAAGTTAAACCAACATCTAAAAAAAGTAAACTGGGGCGAGTAGAGGCCGTCATGCCTTGTGAGGGAAAAGAAAATGGTTGAACTTTCTTCCAGAGCACATCTCAGATACTGTAGCAAAGGGGAGAGTTGATTATAATAACATTTTCTACAACGTGCACTCCTCCTCCTCCTCCTCCTCGCCTCCCACCCCCATTTTTTATGATTTGTTTCTGTTTCTGGGAGCCGTTTCAATAGTAACAACTAGACGGCCCAGAATGCCTGTGGCGGGCCCACTTCCTCCCTGGGTGCCCCTAACTCATCACTGATTGGCCCTGCCGCCTTTCATCTGGGCTCATGCCCTAATCAGAGAGGCTTGTGTGTTTTTGCTTTTTTTTCTTGCCTCTCTCTTTTGGAAATGAGGTTTGTGTTCTGCTTCCAGCAGTCCGGCCTGCTTGGGGGGCCAGCCAGCCGCCACGCTCCCCTAACACACTCTCACAGATTTGGCAGCAGAGCCTGGTGACATCACACACTCACACAAACACACACATACTCAGACTGCCAGTGAAAATGAGCTCTGCTTATGTAGTGCCTCCATTCCTCCTTTATCCTCCTGTTCTTTTAGCTTCTCCGTCTCTCTCACACTTGTTTCTTCCTAGCATGCTCCGAAAAGTATGGAAGCTTGTTTCCACTACTGAATAAAATAATTTAAAAGATAATCGCAACTTTTTTTCAACTGACTTTATATCACGCAATTCTGACTTTATTTCACGCAATTCTGACTTTATATCTCTTAATTCTGACTTTATATCTCTTAATTCTGACTTTATATCACACAATTCTGACTTTATATCACTCAATTCTGACTTTATATCTCACAATTCTGACTTTATATCTCTCAATTCTGACTTTATATCTCTTAATTCTGACTTTATATCTCGCAATTCTGACTTTATATCACGCAATTCTGACTTTATAACTCGCAATTCTGACTTTATATCTCTCAATTCTGACTTTATATCTCGCAATTCTGACTTTATATCACACAATTCTGACTTTATATCTCTCAATTCTGACTTTATATCTCGCAATTCTGACTTTATATCACACAATTCTGACTTTATATCTCTCAATTCTGACTTTATATCTCGCAATTCTGACTTTATATCTCACAATTCTGACTTTATAACTCGCAATTCTGACTTTATATCTCTCAATTCTGACTTTATATCTCGCAATTCTGACTTTATATCTCGCAATTCTGACTTTATATCTCTCAATTCTGACTTTATATCTCGCAATTCTGACTTTATAACTCGCAATTCTGACTTTATATCTCTCAATTCTGACTTTATATCTCGCAATTCTGACTTTATAACTCGCAATTCTGACTTTATATCTCTCAATTCTGACTTTATATCTCGCAATTCTGACTTTATATCACACAATTCTGACTTTATATCTCTCAATTCTGACTTTATATCTCGCAATTCTGACTTTATATCTCTCAATTCTGACTTTATATCTCGCAATTCTGACTTTATAACTCGCAATTCTGACTTTATATCTCTCAATTCTGACTTTATATCTCGCAATTCTGACTTTATATCACACAATTCTGACTTTATATCTCTCAATTCTGACTTTATATCTCGCAATTCTGACTTTATATCACACAATTCTGACTTTATATCTCTCAATTCTGACTTTATATCTCGCAATTCTGACTTTATATCTCACAATTCTGACTTTATAACTCGCAATTCTGACTTTATATCTCTCAATTCTGACTTTATATCTCGCAATTCTGACTTTATATCTCGCAATTCTGACTTTATATCTCTCAATTCTGACTTTATATCTCGCAATTCTGACTTTATAACTCGCAATTCTGACTTTATATCTCTCAATTCTGACTTTATATCTCGCAATTCTGACTTTATAACTCGCAATTCTGACTTTATATCTCTCAATTCTGACTTTATATCTCGCAATTCTGACTTTATATCACACAATTCTGACTTTATATCTCTCAATTCTGACTTTATATCTCGCAATTCTGACTTTATATCTCGCAATTCTGACTTTATATCTCTCAATTCTGACTTTATATCTCGCAATTCTGACTTTATATCACGCAATTCTGACTTTATATCTCTCAATTCTGACTTTATATCTCGCAATTCTGACTTTATAACTCGCAATTCTGACTTTATATCTCTCAATTCTGACTTTATATCTCGCAATTCTGACTTTATATCACGCAATTCTGACTTTATATCTCTCAATTCTGACTTTATATCACGCAATTCTGACTTTATATCTCTCAATTCTGACTTTATATCTCTCAATTCTGACTTTATATCTCGCAATTCTGACTTTATATCTCTCAATTCTGACTTTATATCTCGCAATTCTGACTTTATATCACGCAATTCTGACTTTATATCTCTCAATTCTGACTTTATATCTCGCAATTCTGACTTTATAACTCGCAATTCTGACTTTATATCTCTCAATTCTGACTTTATATCTCGCAATTCTGACTTTATATCACACAATTCTGACTTTATATCACACAATTCTGACTTTATATCTCTTAATTCTGACTTTATATCACACAATTCTGACTTTATATCACGCAATTCTGACTTTATAACTCGCAATTCTGACTTTATATCTCTCAATTCTGACTTTATATCTCGCAATTCTGACTTTATATCACACAATTCTGACTTTATATCACACAATTCTGACTTTATATCTCTTAATTCTGACTTTATATCACACAATTCTGACTTTATATCACGCAATTCTGACTTTATAACTCACATTTCTGACTTTATATCTCTCAATTCTGACTTTATATCTCACAATTCTGACTTTATATCACGCAATTCTGACTTTATATCTCGCAATTCTGACTTTATATCACACAATTCTGACTTTATATCTCACAATTCTGACTTTATATCACACAATTCTGACTTTATATCTCGCAATTCTGACTTTATATCTCTCAATTCTGACTTTATAACTCGCAATTCTGACTTTATATCTCTCAATTCTGACTTTATATCTCTCAATTCTGACTTTATAACTCGCAATTCTGACTTTATATCACACAATTCTGACTTTATATCACACAATTCTGACTTTATATCTCACAATTCTGACTTTATATCTCTCAATTCTGACTTTATATCACACAATTCTGACTTTATATCACACAATTCTGACTTTATATCTCTCGATTCTGACTTTATAACTCGCAATTCTGACTTTATATCTCTCAATTCTGACTTTATATCACACAATTCTGACTTTATATCTCACAATTCTGACTTTATATCTCTCAATTCTGACTTTATATCTCTCAATTCTGACTTTATATCTCTCAATTCTGACTTTATATCTCGCAATTCTGACTTTATATCTCACAATTCTGACTTTATATCACACAATTCTGACTTTATATCACGCAATTCTGACTTTATAACTCGCAATTCTGACTTTATATCACGCAATTCTGACTTTATATCACGCAATTCTGACTTTATATCTCTTAATTCTGACTTTATATCTCACAGTTCTGACTTTATATCTCGCAATTGCATGTTATGAAGTCAGAATTGCAAGATGTAAACTGGCAATTAACTTTTTTATTTTTTATTCTGTGGCGGAAACAAGCTTCCATAGAAAAGTCATTGTAACAGCTCCAGCTTTAAAATAATGACATTGCAGGTGTAAAGATGACAAAAGAATAAGTCAGCACAAGCGCGCCTATCACACTGGAATCGGAAGGCATTGCACAAACCAGACAACGTAGTCAAATCATTAAGAACGCTAAAGTGCACTTCTTTTTCACAAGGCATTACATGTCTGCTTTATAGCTTGATTAAGTTTCTCCAAAGAATTTGTCAGACACGGTCATGATGGAACTGCTTCCTGTTTAGGGAAATACTAAATATGCCATTTGATTGTCTGTCAAATTTCAATTGGCTAAAAACAACAAAAGCTAATTCTTGCTAATAATGACTTAAAATCAACAAAATAATAAGAACAATACAATGAATACAGCATTTGTTCTCAATTCAGACAAGTTTTTCTGCCATTTAACTCATTATAAGTGTGGGAAACAGTACTTTTCTAAAACTTACCTTTGAGTTTGTCTCGCAATATGTACATCTGTTTGTTCAAACCGCATAGTACACACTACTTGTGTGCAATCAGTGTTGAGAACTTATTTAAGTAAATATAAGTACACTGTTACAAGTACATAGAACTTCAGTAGTTCAGTTGGGATGGCCTGACAATATCTGAACTTTTATATTTGCATTACATAATATAATCATTTTTGTTAATGTTTAGTTAACATAAAGTGCTACCAAACTTTCATCCATCAGTGACTGCACCCTTGCAGTACACTTTAGCATAAAAGAGCACTTATTACGGATATAATATACTTTAAAAGAATCTTTAAGTGCGAACTGAATATGTTTTCTTATTTACAATTGGATTAAAGCATATCATAGTTTAAATTTATATTTAATGCAATTATTTGAAAGTGTATTTTTTGACCCACTTAAGTAGGACTTATCTTTATATGTAATTTCATAATTACTTCTATTGTCTTGAAATATGGTTAAAGTGTACTACCAAATGTACTGACAAGCATTTATGGTTAACTAAAATATACTTTAAAGACGGCATGAAATGGAAGTTGTCTTTTCTTCCCTATTGTGACGTATATCTGAGTGAAACGGCTTCTCAGACAAGAACAAATGTAGGGCGGGGCTTGGTTTTGTCCAGAGGGAATGGATTGGATGGTTGTGGTTTGCTGTTGGTGGATCTCATGTGAGTGACAGGTTGCCCCGCCCCCTCGCTCTAGTAAACACGTCATCAGAAAAGAGATGTCGCTGCAAGAGGAAGCGGAGGTTATTTTCATTAAAGGTTACGATGGCACATTAATTAAAAAAAATAAAATGATGGATAAATAATTTATAATAAACACGGCAATCTTCCATAAAAAAACCCCAGAATGGTCAATTTTGATTTCATGGTGACTTTATTTCAATTGAAACGTATATGTCATTTATAACTTTAAGCATTTGTTTAACTTTACATGTGCTTTAGTTTGTTAGTCAGCACATCAAAATATGTGTACTTCTTTAAAGCATGACTAAAGAATATTAAAACACAAAGATTTAATATGTACTTTGAAGTTAATTTGCCGTTTTTTTTAAAGTTTTTTTTTTTTACAAAGTGCTGTTTTTAAAAGTGTGTCATGAAAGTGCACTCTCTTTAAGTACCCTTACGTAGACTTTTATTTCATTAATGTTATATTATGTGCAAATAAAGATTATAAAAAGGTTAAAAATAGACTTTTAAACTGTAAGTACACATTCAGTGCAATTAAGTGCACTTATTTTTCACAAGGGCAGGTACAAAGGCACGTTTGGTTCTCAGTGATGCAGAATTCATATTCGGTATTGTAAGACACATGACCCAGCATGTTGTTTTGTGGGCAGTATATGTGTCTTTGGTGAGGTCAGAAGGGCAGGGTGACTATCCAGTGACAGGTCGTGGACTGAGGCCTGAGTGACCCCGACCACCCCACCCCCCCACACACACACACCAGTTAGATGAGCCCCATAATTTCAGTGTCCATCTTCCCATCCAGCCACTAATAGGATCAAACACTAAGGTCAACGGCAAAAATCTGCTATGGCATTAGTGCTTACTGCTCACCCCGTGCCCAGAGCGCGCCAACCTATCCCATCTGCCCCAGACACGGGCCTAAATCATCCCAAGGGGATTAGGGAGGGATGTGGTGAGTCCCTTTTGAGTGTGTGTGCGTGTGGACTGTGGCTGACATTGAGGATGCAGATGGATAACTCCTCCACTTCATCATCGTTTAATTTGCATTGTTCCCTCTCTCGCCTTTTGAGGTGAGACGACCAGGTGGAAAAGCTAGTTATCCCCTCTTCCCTCCCTTTAGCCAGAATGTCCCCACCATCTGGGAAGTGTGGCGCACATCTAGTGACTTAATCCCTGTCATGCGCCAAAAACACTTGTGTCAGCACATTCACGCCAAACTGATGGCCATACTGTGTCTGATGAATGCAAAGCTGAAATAAAGATCGCCACAGGAACACTTTTGAATGCAATATGTTATTCCACATTATTCTGTTTGGTTGACAGATATTCTAAGTTGCTGATTCATTGAAAATAACTGCATGACCATGAAATAGATGCAGGATTGTTTTCTGGATTATAGTTCCAAATCACTTTGTGAAATTATGAGCCATACAGATTTTTGAATTAAAGGCAATTCTAATTAAAATGGTCAAACACTTTAGATTTTTATTTTATAAAAATATTTGGTAACACTTTAGTTTAGGGTTCAATTCTCACTATTAACTAGTTGCTTATTATCATGCACATTACTAGGATATTGGCTGTTTATTAGTACTCATAAAGCACATATTAATGCCTTATTCTGCATGACCATATTCTACATCCCTTAATCCTAAACTTAACCACTACCCTACTAACTATTAATAATTAAGAGTTTATTAGGGCAAAAGTCATAGTTAATAGTGAGAATTGGACCCTAATCTAAAGTGTGGCCAAATATTTTATTTAAAAAATATTAAACGTTTTCCACATCACAATTATGACATTTTTATGAAATTATTTTTAGATGTTTTATTATATTTTCACACATATTTTTTTTTTATAATAACTTTAATATTTACTTGTTTACAATATTTATGGAAATGTCAATTTCAGTAGAAACACAACCTTTTCATCTATAGTAACCTGCTTTTTTAACATTTAAACATTTAAACATTACACGTTATTTGGTAACACTTTATTTTACAGTGTCCCTGTTACACTTTACATGTAGTTACTGTAGTAATAACAGTCAATTACGCATAGTTACATGCAACTAACCCTAAACCAAACCTTAACCCTAATTATATAGTAAGTACATGTATAGTATGTAACAATGTCACCTTTAAATAAAGTGTTACCCTTTCTTTTCAGGTGTCTTTGTTACAGTGTAATTACACAAATAAGAACTGAGGGTACACTTTATTTTACAGTGTTCGTGTTACATATGTTACATGTACTTACCATAATAATAACAGTAAATCATGCATATTTACATGCAACTAACCCTCAACCAAACCCGGTAACACTTTATTTTACAGTGTCATTGTTACATATGTAGTTACTATAGTAATAACTATACATTTTGCATAATTGCATGCAGCTAACCCTAAACCAAACCTAATCCTAACTCTTACTCAGTACTTTAATGTATAATTACAGTGTAACAAATATTATTTTTTATAATAACTTTAAGATTTACTTATTATTATATTAATTTAATATCTATGAAAATGTCAATTTCAGCAGAAACACAGAACCTTTTTATCTATGGTAACCCGCTGCTACTAATAAAATAACTAATGAAATACAATAAACCGTTACACTTTATTTTCGTGTCTTTGTTACAGTGTAATTACACAATAAGAACTGAGTAATATTAATTAACTACATGTACTTACTATGGGGTTAGGGTTTGGTTTAGGGTTAATTACTTGTAATTATGCACAATTTAATGTTATTACTGTAGTACATGCAACATGTGTAACTGCGTGAATGTAAAATAAAGTGGGTTACACTTTATTTTAAGGTGCCTTTGTTACACTGTAATTATACATTTAAGTACAGTGTAATATTACGTTATTACATGTACTTACTATAGGGTTAGGATTAGGGTTACTTGCATGTAATTAACTACATGTAACATATGTAACAATGACACTGTAAAATAAAGTGTACCGTTTCTGTAACTAAACTAATGGCTTTGCCTAGCAATGCTGAGAGCTGCAGCAGACGCAGATAAACACACATGCTCGATTGCTCTCTTTCTCACACAAACACAAGATTGTTACTCCAATAATTAATTAGTGTGAGATCTAAGCACTTAAACAGTGGCATAAGAAAGTTTGGTAACACTTTATTTTACAACGTCATTGTTACATGTAGTTACTGTAATACTAACTATAAATTATGCATAATTACATGCGACTAACCCTAAACCAAACCCTAATCCTACCCTAACCCTATAGTAAGTACATGTAGTACATGGAGAGCGGGGCACAACCTAACACTTTTTGACTTTCTCAGCTGGTTAGATCAGCATTAAAGAACTCTCTCAACTGTTAAATAACAGATATAAGATTCAAATGATATCAGATTTGTCTAGTTTAAAATAAACACAAAAAACTGAGATGAAAAATTAACTTCAGTAAGAAATTTACTTTTGCTATGGTTAAATAAATGTTCTGTGATATCTTCCAAAGATTTTTGAATTTTGGTGCAATTTTTTTTCTATATATTATTAATATGGTAACTAGTAAATACACTAAGATTCGTCATGCTGGCATGTGTGGAAAGTTTAAACCATGTGTGTTACAACTTACCCCGCGTTAGGTTGTGCCCCGCTCACCAATTACTCAGTACATAAATGTATAATTACACAGTAACAAAGACACCTTAAAATAAAGTGTAACCGAAAGTTTTTAGACACTTTATATGCTTTACTCAACTCAACTTGAGGTAACCAATTAACTGAAAATGAACGCACACCTGAGGTGTTTCGTGACATGTCTGCATTGCTACCTCCGCGTGTGCATTAATTTTGAATAATTCACCTGTCTGTCCTCTTTCCTTACATTGCACCTTTTTAAAGCAAATTGTCTGCAAAGATTCCGTTCCAACATTCTCCACGCCACTCCTTGCTTAACTAGAGCAATATAAACTAAACGACAAGTGAGTGCACGACCAACATCTTACTCTAGTGTGATAATTGCACTGCCATATGGACCGAGTGTGATATGAGACACAGAGGAAAAGACTGTGGGGGAGAGGGGCGTCTTGGGAAAGCGGAAGAATGTGAAGTGAACACTTGTCGGAAACATGCTCCCTGTTCTTCTTTACTCTCTGCCCTTCAGAGGAGCTTGTTCCCTGGCCATTGTTGAGAGTTCCTTGGCGCTTTTTTTCCACTGGCCCGGTGCTATGTGGCCCCTGACCTGCTCTGTCTTTGTGCCTGTGAGCTGTGTTTATAGTCCGGGTGCCTCTGAACTAGCAGCTCTCTTTATCACATATTTTCCCACTAGAGGATGATAAAAGAGAAGGGAAGCACTTCTCTGTTTTCTCCCCCTCCTCTTCTTTCCAGTTGGCTCACCTCCAGGGGCTTCCACACACACACACACACACACACACACACACACAGGCACTGATGCAAAAAAGAAAATAAATAAGGATGCCAAGATAAAGATGTAGAGATGATAAGAGGTGAGCTGCTCCACCAGGACTGGATGGTAACGTACGGAAGTCCTTAGCATGCAGCGTATGTTTATGAAAGCAAATATTTGGGGTATGGTGAGATCGCTGCTAGGTCGCTTTACTAGTTTTTCTCAGGCGCTATCTAAAAGGATGTTTTCTTAACAAACTTTCCTGTCCTCCCAACACAATCTTTTTATCATTAAAACACACTCGGCAGTCTGACGAACAACACCCAGCGGTGTCATTGTTTCCCATTGGCTTTAGTGTCCAATCTAGTGACACTGAGGAAAAAATGAATCCTTAAACACCCTTTGTTAATTGTCAAAGTGCATATTTATTTATTATTTGACTCAACTAAAAGTGAGTGAGTCATTTGTGTGTCAGAAACTTAGCGATTGAGTCTCACATCAACGTTTTGGAAACTCTAAAGGCCCGTTTACACCGAGAACAATAAATATAACAATAACTGTCCACACCGGGAGACAATATTGTTCTGTTTATTTATGCTCAAGCGATTTAAAGCAGGATGGATTCTGATTGGCTGTCATTGTTTTTATCGCCCATCAGCATGAAAAAAAAAAACGCTCTAAAAGTGATTCTAAGCAAGTGATTATATTGTTTCTCTATACCATTATCGTTAGTTGTGATGTGGACTCTGCTATTCTTTTATATTTAGAACAAATTTTCGAACTAAATCTTTATCGCAATCGTAATACTCATCGTTATTGGTGTGAACGGGCCTTAAGGCTAATCCAGATACAAAATGGAGCGAAGATTGAGCTTTTTGAAGACGCTCTCTCAAATGGATACGTTTGATGCTGTTTTCATGTTGTAGTGTCGACCGTAAAAATGGAAGTATTTGAAAATGATGACGCATGTTTAACTTTTCCACGCCATTGGCAGAATTTTCCGTCTTTCCGTGTTTTCACTGTTATACGCTAGGGGGCGCTATTACACATCTTCTGAAAGAGTACAGAATCTCCTGATCAAAACACATCTGAAGAAGAATCAGAAGCATGCAATATCATATGTAATCATATGCATATGTAAAATAACGCGATCACCAACATTTAACAGCATATAAATCAAAACTGCCTAATGTTACTGAATGAAATGTCGACCCAGGATGAGCTATAGGACTGTGAAGCGTTGGGGGTGTTGATGGACTCCATCTACTCCATCTGTGTTTTGACCATCGTTCTGAATCTGATCCAGATGTAGTCTTTGACAAAAACACGATTTATCAGCCTTTTGCTCAAAATGGTGCTTTTTTATGAAACTTACCCACATTCAAGTGTTGATAAAAAAAGAATGCATGAAGCTAGAATAAAACGGGCTCTTTTGTTTAAAAGCAGAGGCTCTGTTCTTTCTTTTGACATATTGCATGGCCATGAAAATTTTGCCATGAAAAGTTTGTGAAAATGAAAAATTTGGCTGGCAACTTTAAAAAAAAAAAACGCTGGCAGGGAAAGAGTTAATCATGAGACACATATTGTACTGACAGATATGTGCTATTCACTTTCACAGTGTTCCTAAAGATAAATGTTGCTTTGTACAATCTTCATTTTACATTCCTGCGAAGGTGACAGAAAATGTACTCGCAATTGCTGTCCTGCGGCAAAACGTGAGGGCGATTGTGTTTTAGACCATAAATGGAATGGCGATTGAGTGCGACCTGGATGCACCAGTGGGATATTTTGCTAATAAAATGATCATGCCTGAAGAATATCAAGAGAACTTTATTATGTCAGGTCTCTCTGTATCATCTCAGTAACATTTTATGCATGATTTTAGCATTTCAGTGAGAATGAGATTGAAAACGTGAGCGTGTTCTGAAACAGTTAATTATGCCGATGAAAGTAGACGTAACCTAAATGAGTTTGATCTCCCTACATGAATCGTTTGAGCCTGATAAAGGTGACATCAGTGAGCATAAAGACCTGTGTTCTGGGCTCAGCGTGCCCTGTGTGGAGCGGTGGTCTTCCACGAGGGCATGCGGCTGGTGAGAGTTGACCCTTTGCCTCCCTCACTCTTCTCTGTGTGAGGGGGTGGCTTTGGGGACAATGGTGTCTCTCTCTCAGGCCTTGCATGGCTCACGTTCGGCCCACATTCCTCTTGCCCACACCCCACCCAAGGCGAACAATGCCTGTCCTTTTTACAGACCCCCTCAGACCGTTGTCTTCAATGGACCAGCCAACGTTAATGATGGCACCATACTCTCAGCAGGGAGTGCTTCAAAGGTCTACATCTCTTTAGCCACAAGGGCAAAACTTACAAAAGCCTCCATCAAACTAAAATAACTTCATAAGAACTGAAAGTAATGTCAGAGTTGACAGTCTAAACTAGCAGATACGCAATCAATCATTATCAAACCCAACTTGAAGACATGCAAGGAAACGTAGACAGTAGAAAGCATCTTCTTGTTTAATAAAAATGAAAATAAAAGTAATTTTATGCCACCAACCTCAGCTAGTTCACAATAGTGTATCCTTTCTATTAACAAGCTAGGTGTAGCGTGACTAAACGTTTAATGTCTGATTGAATAATTAAACGCTCACCTTAATGGTCTTCTCTCTCATATGTAATGTTGAAAGGTCTGATGCATTCTGGTTCATTAGAACGACTCATTTAAATGAACAGATTTACAAAAATAGGGCATTTTTGTAGTATTTAGTATAAATTTACCTGTTCAAGTTTGACATGTCATACTAACTGATGTTCATTTATTTAAAACCCCTCATAAAAAAAATACAACTACAAATCATACGCTGAACAGTTATATTTTTAACTTTTACTTTCTTTCTTTGCTTCCGCAGAACATTATATTTTGAAGAATGTTTGTAACCAAACAGTTTCGGCGACCATTGACTTCCACTGTATGGGGGAAAAAGCCCTCGAGACATTTCCCAAAATATCTTCTTTTATGTTCCACAGAAGAAAGCAAGTCATACCAGTTTGGAATGACTTGAGCATGAGTAAATGAAGACAGAAATGTCATTTTTGGCTGAACTAACTTTCTTTCAAGGCACTGACAGTCGTTGAAAATATACATCAAATGATTAACTTGGCAAGCGACACTTTCAAAGTAGCTTCCACAATACTACGCTCTAGATACCTGTATGATTTTCACATTGTGTCAATGTATGAAGATTGTATTATAAGTTACCTGTCCTGATAGTGACGTAATGCTGTGGATTCTTATACAACAATCAGAAGTCATTTTGGCTTGGAGCACTTGCTGTTTACATCCCCATGTTCTAACAATACCAATCTGACAATCAAAGGAAGGTGAAAGATCTTGTTCTATGACTTCCTTCATACATTTATGGTTTATACAGATGGCCACCTGAATATCATCCGTTGTGCAAGCTTCAACTTTAGAAAGAGACAAAATGTGTCAAACTAAAAAAGGAAGTGAGGGGAAGAGATGCTGTGTTTACGGCTGCGTCCAAAAACTTAGGCAGTTGCCTCGCTGCCCTACAAGGCAATGACTTTAGGCAGTGTTTGTGCATGAAGGCACCTCACGAAACTGATTTCGGACAGGCAGCATAACGGTTTAATGATCTACAGCAAAGTAGAGAGAGCTTTGGTGATAACTAAGCAAATATTTAATTACTATAATAGTAATTTCTCACTAGAAATGAGTGGAAAATGTTGGTCAAAAACATACAGTTACACACAAACTGACCACCAACTGCAACTTTCAGATGTTTCTTTTTTTAAAGGCTCTTTCACACTGTAAGCAAAACGATTGATTGACTTCAGCTAATTCATGCCTGCACGATAGGTGGCGCTGATCGAGAATACATTTTTCCTCATGTATGTATCTCGTAGGTTTTCCCTTTTGGCTTTAACCTCGTCCGCTGCACAACATACAACATACAATATATTAAGATAAATAAAGTCTGGTACTACACAGAAACCATCATCGAATGCGTGTAATAACTTCCGACTCTGATCTAAAGTGGATTTTGATTAAATACGTGGGCAGACGTGCATTATTTGTAGTGTTTTATAATAAACTGAATGCTACACCTGCTTAGCATTTCTCATGTAAACATTTCTCATTCTTTATTGTTATAAAAAGCTGCACGAAAAATTCATACAGAACATATATTGTTGTAATCATTTACTTGGGTTCATGTTTCATCTGTAGAAACGTTTCTCTCAGTTGTTTATGTACAGAACCGTGTGGAACTAGCAAATGAACACAACGCCGTCATTTGGAAGGGCGGGAGTTATGATCACATGATATGATTGACAGCTCAAGAGCGAATGAGCTCTCTGACTCATAACAGACACGCACGGAAGAAAACAGCCGTTTCAAGCTCTTCAGATCGCATTATTAAGTGGAAAATGAATAAAAATGAATAAATCTGTTCTTAGACACCAATGATAACAATCTCTTCTGTCTTCCGGAATACTTTTCTTCGGTGTTTACCACCGTGCAATAGCAGCTCAAGTCTAATTGGACAGCTCATTTCATCGCAGGGCGACGGGGAAAAAAAATCGACACACTGGTTGAAAAAAAAAATCTTGCTTTGTCGCGCTGCGGTTGATCGTGGCCAGTGTGAATAGCTCCATAGGGATCTATTGTTTTGATTCAAGAGCGTCATCGCAAAGTACATTTGCGCCGTTTAATTGCAATCAGTGTGAAAGACCCTTAACTGTCACCAATAGAAGTTATGGAATGCACAGGATTGTGGGATATCAAAGGCAGCGAAGGATGCATCTATGCTGCCTTCAAAAATCAATCAGTTGAAGGTATCTCAGGAGACAGGAAGTGACACTGGATATGGACATGCCTTGATGCCTTCCTACGTTGGAATGCGTCGTCCGAAGGCAGCATTTTTAAGATTTCGGATGCAGCCCATGTCACGGACACACCCACACAACGCTCCCTAATCACCTGTCCCTCATCATTGCAGCACTCAACACCTGTACAAAAGCACACACCTCTCAGTCACTCGTTGTCTGGCCCCGAATGTGGAAATAGATTCCTTACCTGCTCTACTTACCTTGGTGGTTTAGCTCGTAAGCCCCACGCATCTCCCATGTTATTCTCCTGTGAATCTCCTTCGTTGCTCCTACGATCTCATTTGTCTTCTTCGTGCCTGTAAAGAATTGCCTGCAAACTCACCTTGCTCAGACAGAGGTGTGTGCTATCCTCTCACAACCTGGGGTGCGTTTCCCAAAAGCATCATTTGCCAATGGTCCCAAGTTCTGTCGTTATCAGCATAGTTCAACGAGTCAGTGTTTCCCGAAACTATCGTTCCAACGAACATTTGCAAACAGCATCAACTTTGCAAACAAAGTTGTGTGTTTGGAACGACAGCTCTCGAGCTGTGGTTAGAAGCTCAGTTTCTTGTTTGCACGACATGTGGACTTAATAAATCCTTATCTTGAGCAAAATAAGCAAGCTGACATTCAGTACAATCTATAACTTTTATTTAGAATATATACAAATGTCATTTACGTCTTTTAGTTTGTCAAGAGATTTAAAGCGTTGTTTTTGAAGAGTGTGCATGTGCATATGTCCTCTAGTTCGTAAGAACGAGCTTATGATTGCTGAGAACTGAGTAAAATAACAGAAAAATGAGAATTAGTCCTCAGATGCCATGTCCATAATTTATAACAAAAAATCTAGGATTAATTCGATCTCAAACGGATTCATTATAAGAAGTTATTATTCCACCACCTGCGTGACATCATTAACCAACGTGGTTGAACGACAAATTTGCGGCAATATGGTTTCAGGAAACAGTCGACTAGCGAGTTGATTTCTTCAACGATGCAATGTATTTTGGTAGTTAAGCAGCGAGTTATGTCATTGTACGAGAAACGCACTAATGGTAAAGAAGAAAACTCAAGTTATCTGCCAACCAATATTCAAGAGCTGTCATTAAGATATCTACTCACCTACATTTCTCCATTTAGTTTTTTCACAATAACTGTCTGGGTTCGATAATCTGTCTCTGAGTCTGGTTTATCCTGACAGTTTAAAAGGGTCATGAACTGAGCAATCAAATTTTCCTTGAGCTTTTGACATATAAGAGGTCATCATACTATAAGAATATCCTGTAAATTTCAGTACTGAAAACTTCCTTGTTAGTCCAAAAACAGCTGTTATTGAAACCAAGCCCAGCGAATGACTAGTTATGGAATGTTCCTATAGGTGAAAGACTGCCTCTGCAGAAGAAGATCAACGCCCACTTCATCATTGCAACTTTGGCCCCGCCCACTGGAGTGTTAGTGAGATTACGAGGAGAGGAGAGCTATACAGGATGGACTACATTACCATCCCAAGGATCCTAATGCTAGGAATGTGGTTATTTATTTTCAACAATGTGAATGTCTTAGTTGAGTATTATTTATTTGTATTCGGTCCTTTTCACTGTGGATTCTTTGGTAAATCAAGCAACTTCGCCGCAGGCTTTGTAAACAGACTTTTACTATACAGACTCGACAGTAATGCCACAACATGTAAGTAACCGTGTTAATTCTAATGCCTGATCTGTGAGTGCTAAAAGTTTTCTGGAGTTCCACATGTAATACTATTTCATATGCAAAGATGTTAGCCAATCACAGCAGTGGGCATTTACACTGAAGTCTCACAGCAGCCAACCACAGCAGTGGGCGTTTACACTGAAGTCTCACAGCAGCCAATCACAGCAGTGGGCGTTTACACTGAAGTCTCACAGCAGTCAATCACAGCAGTGGGCGTTTACACTGAAGTCTCACAGCAGCCAATCACAGCAGTGGGCGTTTACACTGAAGTCTCACAGCAGCCAATCACAGCAGTGGGCGTTTACACTGAAGTCTCACAGCAGCCAATCACAGCAGTGGCCGTTTACACTGAAGTCTCACAGCAGCCAATCACAGCAGTGGGCGTTTACACTGAAGTCTCACAGCAGCCAATCACAGCAGTGGGCGTTTACACTGAAGTCTCACAGCAGCCACGCCCCTTCAAACAGAGCGTTCAAATCAGAGGCTAAAATCAGGGTAGGAAAAATGCCTTTTATTTCTAAATTATGACATACTAACATTATAAGTGCACCACAGGAAACATCATAAAACAATAGAACAATGCAGTTCATGACCCCTTTAAGGCTTTTTGAACAGCTTAGATCACACTTTATATTAAGTGGCTTTACTATACTATGTATGACGCTTATAATATACTTTTTAAATATGCATGTCGGTGCATTATAAATACGTACTTGCATTGAAATTAACATTTATTGTTACACTGTTAACTTTACCCCTAACCCAAACCCAACCCTTTAGGCCCGTTCACACCAAGGACGATAACTATAACGATAATGATACAAACCCGATTCCAAAAAAGTTGGGACACTGTACAAATTGTGAATAAAAATAGAATGCAATGATGTGGAAGTTTCAAATTTCAATATTTTATTCAGAATACAACATAGATGACATATCAAATGTTTAAATTGAGAACATGTATCATTTTAAGGGAAAAATAAGTTGATTTTAAATTTCATGGCATCAACACATCTCAAAAAAGTTGGGACAAGGCCATGTTTACCACTGTGTGGCATCCCCTCTTCTTTTTATAACAGTCTGCAAACGTCTGGGGACTGAGGAGACAAGTTGCTCAAGTTTAGGAATAGGAATGTTGTCCCATTCTTGTCTAATACAGGCTTCTAGTTGCTCAACTGTCTTAGGTCTTCTTTGTCGCATCTTCCTCTTTATGATGCGCCAAATGTTTTCTATGGGTGAAAGATCTGGACTGCAGGCTGGCCATTTCAGTACCCGGATCCTTCTTCTACGCAGCCATGATGTTGTAATTGATGCAGTATGTGGTCTGGCATTGTCATGTTGGAAAATGCAAGGTCTTCCCTGAAAGAGACGACGTCTGGACGGGAGCATATGTTGTTCTAGAACTTGGATATACCTTTCAGCATTGATGGTGCCTTTCCAGATGTGTAAGCTGCCCATGCCACATGCACTCATGCAACCCCATACCATCAGAGATGCAGGCTTCTGAACTGAGCGCTGATAACAACTTGGGTTGTCCTTGTCCTCTTTAGTCCGGATGACATGGCGTCCCAGTTTTCCAAAAAGAACTTAAAATTTTGATTCGTCTGACCACAGAACAGTTTTCCACTTTGCCACAGTCCATTTTAAATGAGCCTTGGCCCAGAGAAAACGCCTGCGCTTCTGGATCATGTTTAGATATGGCTTCTTTTTTGACCTATGGCACGGTGGATTGTGTTCACCGACAATGTTTTCTGGAAGTATTCCTGAGCCCATGTTGTGATTTCCATTACAGTAGCATTCCTGTATGTGATGCAGTGCCGTCTAAGGGCCCGAAGATCACGGGCATCCAGTATGGTTTTCCGGCCTTGACCCTTACACACAGAGATTGTTCCAGATTCTCTGAATCTTTGGATGATATTATGCACTGTAGATGATGATAACTTCAAACTCTTTGCAAACTCCTTTCTGATATTGCTCCACTATTTTTCGCCGCAGCATTGGGGGAATTGGTGATCCTCTGCCCATCTTGACTTCTGAGAGACACTGCCACTCTGAGAGGCTCTTTTTATACCCAATCATGTTGCCAATTGACCTAATAAGTTGCAAATTGGTCCTCCAGCTGTTCCTTATATGTACATTTAACTTTTCCGGCCTCTTATTGCTACCTGTCCCAACTTTTTTGGAATGTGTAGCTCTCATGAAATCCAAAATGAGCCAATATTTTGCATGACGTTTCAAAATGTCTCACTTTCAACATTTGATATGTTATCTATATTCTATTGTGAATAAAATATAAGTTTATGAGATTTGTAAATTATTGCATTCCTTTTTTATTCACAATTTGTACAGTGTCCCAACTTTTTTGGAATCAGGTTTGTAGAAATATAGTTCTAAAAATCATTCTAAATATAAGAGTTCACACTACAATTATAACGATAACGGCTCAGAGAAACAACACAATTGGAATCATTGAGAGCCAATCAGAATCCATCCTGCTTTCAGAGCTTGAGCATTATTATAAGCGCGTGCTTATAATTAACAGAGCATTATCGTTCACTAATATAGTTATTGTTATAGTTATCGTTCTTGGTGTGAACGTGCCTTTACTCCTAAACCCAACCATACTATTTTTATAGAGACCTGATTTTAAAGTTTAACATCAATTGATCTGAAATTATTCAGGCTTTTCAACTAAACCAAGGTTTTATCTAAAGTCTATGCTCTGTTTCACATTACTCATGCATAGTCTGTTTTAGTTACATTATGATCCAGCCCCTATTGTCAAGATATTTCAACATTTAAACAGTCTACTTTTTTTTTTTTTTTTTTTTCCCCATGGCACATATTTCAGATCCTAGATTATTTTAAACAGTTCAACAATGGTAGTTGGAAACAATTCCGTGCTTTGTGAATTTGTAATGATTTACACACTACTGACAACTGACTGATATAACACTGCAACAACAAAGAACAAAGAATTATATATTTAGACTGTGATGTGTGTAATAAAAATATGCTCTTCCAGAAATAGCGTCTGAGTCAGCTCATTGTTTCTACTGCGTTAGATATGAGGCTCTGTAACAATAATTTTAGCACTGTGTTTCATACTTTGGTCGAGTCTTAGTTGCAATGTGCATATCCTTTGCTTTCCTTTACATCCTTGCATATTAGAGATAACGGTAACACTTTATTTTACAGTGTGTTACATGTACTTAGTACATAGTAATAACAGTAAATTATGCATAATTACATGCAACTAACCCTCAACCAAACCCTAATCCTAACCCTAACCCTATAGTAAGTACATGTAGTTACTAAATATTACTCAGTACTTACATGTATAATTACACTGTAACAATGACACCTTAAAATAAAGTCTAACCGAGATAACAAACTTACACAGCACTAAAACCAATGTGAGCCTGTGTGCTGTATTAGTTTTGCAAACTGTTTAAACTCACTTAAGTCATTCATGTTTTTAATAAGCGAGTAGATGTTGCTGAACCAGAGGCAGTTTTTTTTCCCTTGCAGACCGGACCTTGGCTTAATTAATTATATTATTGGCAGGAATCAGTTAAAGCGCATTAAAGTGTTCACTGAAGGAGATTTAAGTATTTTACTACAGGCTCTATGGCTGTCAGCCACATTGATTATTTAATTAGAAATATCACTGTGCTAATTGCTAACTCGGATGCACAAATTAGCTCATTGCAATCCATATCATTACATTATGTCCTCTAAAACTAACCCTAATACACAGATGCCAGACTTATTGATTATCACACGTCTATCAGTTAACTCCTAAATATCCTGCAGGACGCGCCTGTTTTAGTCCCTCTAATCCGGGATCATGAGGTAAAGTGGGGTATTGAATGGACAAGGTTTAGAGGGCTTATGTGCTCGCTAAAACAAAAGCAAACAAATACGGTTTTATTCTTTGATTATCTCAGTTCGAGATTAGGAAATGGGGGTTATCGGTAGGTTGGGATTTGGGCTGTCTGTTGTACACTTATGGACTATAACATTATTTATTTGAAAGAAAAATGTTACTCTTTTTGAGTTACTTATAGTGTCACTTCTTGTTATCCCATAGTTAGAGTCCTTCTTTGTTCAATAAGTAGATATTATAATTCTAAGTTAAATAATTAATTACCCAGGTCTGATCATTTTCCATAAAACAAATTTGTGGGCTACCAAGCTCTATGTCATATTAATGTGACAGTTGTCCAAAACCAAACATGCGGACATTTATCTCGATTCGGTTAGCATGATAACATACAAACCCGATTCCAAAAAAGTTGGGACACTGTACAAATTGTGAATAAAAATAGAATGCAATGATGTGGAAGTTTCAAATTTCAATATTTTATTCAGAATACAACATAGATGACATATCAAATGTTTAAACTGAGAAAATGTATCATTTTAAGGGAAAAATAAGTTGATTTTAAATTTCATGGCATCAACACATCTCAAAAAAGTTGGGACAAGGCCATGTTTACCACTGTGTGGCATCCCCTCTTCTTTTTATAACAGTCTGCAAACGTCTGGGGACTGAGGAGACAAGTTGCTCAAGTTTAGGAATAGGAATGTTGTCCCATTCTTGTCTAATACAGGCTTCTAGTTGCTCAACTGTCTTAGGTCTTCTTTGTCGCATCTTCCTCTTTATGATGTGCCAAATGTTTTCTATGGGTGAAAGATCTGGACTGCAGGCTGGCCATTTCAGTACCCGGATCCTTCTTCTATGCAGCCATGATGTTGTAATTGATGCAGTATGTGGTCTGGCATTGTCATGCTGGAAAATGCAAGGTCTTCCCTGAAAGAGACGACGTCTGGATGGGAGCATATGTTGTTCTAGAACTTGGATATACCTTTCAGCATTGATGGTGCCTTTCCAGATGTGTAAGCTGCCCATGCCACACGCACTCATGCAACCCCATACCATCAGAGATGCAGGCTTCTGAACTGAGCGCTGATAACAACTTGGGTTGTCCTTGTCCTCTTTAGTCCGGATGACATGGCGTCCCAGTTTTCCAAAAAGAACTTCAAATTTTGATTCGTCTGACCACAGAACAGTTTTCCACTTTGCCACAGTCCATTTTAAATGAGCCTTGGCCCAGAGAAAACGCCTGTGCTTCTGGATCATGTTTAGATATGGCTTCTTTTTGGACCTATAGAGTTTTAGCCGGCAACAGCGAATGGCACGGTGGATTGTGTTCACCGACAATGTTTTCTGGAAGTATTCCTGAGCCCATGTTGTGATTTCCATTACAGTAGCATTCCTGTATGTGATGCAGTGCCGTCTAAGGGCCCGAAGATCACGGGCATCCAGTATGGTTTTCCGGCCTTGACCCTTACGCACAGAGATTGTTCCAGATTCTCTGAATCTTTGGATGATATTATGCACTGTAGATGATGATAACTTCAAACACTTTGCAATTTTTCTCTGAGAAACTCCTTTCTGATATTGCTCCACTATTTTTCGCCGCAGCATTGGGGGAATTGGTGATCCTCTGCCCATCTTGACTTCTGAGAGACACTGCCACTCTGAGAGGCTCTTTTTATACCCAATCATGTTGCCAATTGACCTAATAAGTTGCAAATTGGTCCTCCAGCTGTTCCTTATATGTACATTTAACTTTTCCGGCCTCTTATTGCTACCTGTCCCAACTTTTTTGGAATGTGTAGCTCTCATGAAATCCAAAATGAGCCAATATTTGGCATGACATTTCAAAATGTCTCACTTTCAACATTTGATATATCATCTATATTCTATTGTGAATAAAATATGTTTATGAGATTTGTAAATTATTGCATTCCTTTTTTATTCACAATTTGTACAGTGTCCCAACTTTTTTGGAATCGGGTTTGTATGCAAAAAAAAATGTTGTCCTTATAATAATAATGGAATATGTGTGAATGTGATAAGGCCATACAAATTTTTGCAGGGTTTTTTTTCTTTATTTAAACCATATAGAAGAAAATCATAAAAACATGGCAAACATCAACATTGTTTTGAATGACAGGTAATAAGGCTAAACTTTATAAAAAATAAATAAAAATAAATAAATAAAACAAAACAAAACAATAATAAAAAATACAATAAAATAAAAAATAAATATATAAAGTTAAGTAAATAAATAATAAAATAAATAAAAGCTTTCGCTCACTCTATATATACACATGTAAATAAAATAAAATAATAAATAAAAAAACAAAAAATAAAAAAAGAATAAAATTAAATATAAAATTATTTAATAAAATAAATTAATAAATAATAAAATAATATAAATAAAACAAAATAAAATAATAAACAAAACAAAAATAAAATAAAATAAAATAAAATAAAATAAAATAAAATAAAATAAAATACAGTTGCAAGAAAAAGTATGTGAACCGCATGCAGAATCTGTGAAATGTGAATAATTTTAACTAAATAAGAGGGATCATACAAAATGCATGTTATTTTTTATTTAGTGCTGTCCTGAATAAGATATTTTACATAAAAAAATGTTTACATATAGTCCACAAGACAAAAAAATAGCTGAATTTATTAAAATGACCCCATTCAAAAGTTTACTTACCCTTGATTCTCAATACTGTGTGTCGTTCCCTGGATGATCCACGGCTGTTAGTGTGTTTTGTGATGGTTGTTTGTCCTGATCAGTTAAACTGACCAACGTTCTTCAGAAAAATCCTCCAGGTCCCGAAAATTCTTCAGTTTTCCAGCATCTTTTGCATATTTGAACCCTTTCCAGCAGTGACTGTATGATTCTGAGATCCATGTTCGAGTTCCTCAATCGTCCTCAGTGTGAAAAGATGGATCTAAAAATCATACAGTCACTGCTGGAAAGGGTTCAAATATGCAGATGTTGGAAAACTGAAGAATTTTCAGGACCTGGAGGATTTTTCTGAAGAACGTTGGTCAGTTGGGGAGAACAAGTATTTGATACACTGCCGATTTTGCAGGTTTGCCCACTTACAAAGCATGTAGAAGTCTGTAATTTTTATCATAGGTACACTTCAGCTGTGAGAGACGGAATCTGAAACAAAAATCCAGAAAATCACATTGTATGATTTTTAAGTAATTAATTTGCATTTTATTGCATGACATAAGTATTTGATACATCAGAAAAGCAGAACTTAATCTTTGGTACAGAAACCTTTGTTTGCAATTACAGAGATCATACGTTTCCTGTAGTTCTTGACCAGGTTTGCACAGATTTTGGCCCACTCCTCCATACAGACCTTCTCCAGATCCTTCAGGTTTCGGGGCTGTCGCTGGGCAATACGGACTTTCAGCTCCCTCCAAAGATTTTCTATTGGGTTCAGGTCTGGAGACTGGTCGTGGCTGGGTCTTCCAGCATGACAACGACCCGAAACACACAGCCAGGGCAACTAAGGAGTGGCTCCGTAAGAAGCATCTCAAGGTCCTGGAGTGGCCTAGCCAGTCTCCAGACCTGAACCCAATAGAAAATCTTTGGAGGGAGCTGAAAGTCCGTATTGCCCAGCGACAGCCCCGAAACCTGAAGGATCTGGAGAAGGTCTGTATGGAGGAGTGGGCCAAAATCCCTGCTGCAGTGTGTGCAAACCTGGTCAAGAACTACAGGAAACGTATGATCTCTGTAATTGCAAACAAAGGTTTCTGTACCAAATATTAAGTTTTGCTTTTCTGATGTATCAAATACTTATGTCATGCAATAAAATGCAAATTAATTACTTAAAAATCATACAATGTGATTTTCTGGATTTTTGTTTTAGATTCCGTCACTCACAGTTGAAGAGTACCTATGATAAAAATTACAGACCTCTACATGCTTTGTAAGTGGGCAAACCTGCAAAATCGGCAGTGTATCAAATACTTGTTCTCCCCACTGTATGTCTGTTTTAGAGCCGTCATGTTGTTTACATGTTTGAGTAGTTTTCTCCATGTGTGTATGTAAATGCATCATGTTAGCGATCACCTTTTGTTTCCTGATTTTTCATCTGAGAGCATTTACACAATGGTCTCCTTTTTTCCATACAATTCTGTGGCCGGTCCATATTGTTTCCTATGGGTTGCCATACAGTTACATAATAATAAGCTCCATATGCCCACCATCACTAATTACATCCTTGGATGAACTGCAGATTAACTATGGCAACATGGGATTTTCAGGCTTGTGTCCCTCTATATGCTTAGCCATATTTTTAAACCACATTACCCCTCCTTTTTCAATCAATCTACAGCTCAAATTGATTCTGATAGCACAGGCCCTTGACCTAGTTTGGAAACAAAAGACAAGGGTCCAAAATTTACGGATCGAGGAGCACATTGCAACTGCTCCTGTGTCCAATCCTGATGGCAAATATGACCTCTGTTCTCCCTAAAGTGCCTACCCTGCTCCCTCAGACGCCTGCCTTGCTCCTGCCATCAGCCCTGCTGAGCAGTGACGCAGTCTGACAGGTGAATGGCAACCATGTTTGTGCGGCCATTTCACCATCCAGGCCCACTAATGAGCACTGGAACTTAAAGCAAGGACAATATCCCTCAAAGACAAACACTTTCTTCCTTTGAAAAGTGGGTTTTAGCATTTTGGGTGATGGTGAGGGTTCATCTGCTCATCTGTTTGCTCAAATATCCACAATTGGAACCAAGTATCCAGTGGAACTCTTGAATATCGATCCAATCAGGAACTGAGGGGCGCCTCTTAGGATATGTCCACACTAGTGCGTTTTAATTTTAACACAGCGTTTTAAAATGAAAACAATCCTCGTCCATACTGCCGTTTCCACTACGTTTCGGAAAAGATCTCCGTATGCACACTGGGCATGCTCATAGTGTAAACAGTTGCCGATTGCTTTAATAATAGCTTGCCTCTTGCAGTATTATAAAATGCACAGTTTAACTGCACAATGGCTACTAAAAAGGACAACAAAGTCAGCAAAGCTTGCAGTTCCGTCTCCATGTTATCGTTTACATGCTCGTTGAGGCTGGTCTGTTATTGTCGCCTTCCGGTAGTGTAATGGTCATATGATAGAGGCTTAACGAATCAGGGAAGGTTACGCAATGATCCAGAAGACCCAATCAGGGAGCGAATATGGCCAGCTACGCCTTCGCTTTCAAAAGTCTCCGTTTTGGTCCGTCTGAACTAAAACATCCCCGGATTTTCAAACTAATACAGGGTTTGCAGCGTTTTCAAAAGTCTATGTTTTCGAGGGTCGAAAACTCAGGAGTAGTGTGGAGGCCAGGCGTAGTCATTATGGGCCCTATCATACACCCGGCGCAATGTGACGGCAAGCGCGACGCAAGTGTTTTTTGCTAGTTTCAGCCCGACGCAGTTATCATTTTCACGTCCAGCGCGACGTTTAAATAGCAAATGCACTCGCGCCATCTGTTAGTGAATCCGCCATGGTGCAAGCGTAACTGGCTTTTAAAGGGAATGGGAGATGAGACTCTGATTGGTTTATTGCACGTTACGCCCAAAGCACACCCATGACTCATTAAGAGACTAGGTACAACCCTTTTGGACCATGCGCCACTTTTTCAGTCGTTAAACTAGCAAAAGTGGATTCGGACATGCGCTCAGATCGGTAAAATAGGGCCCTGTGTGTTTTAAAACGAAAACGCACAGGGCCTAAGATTCTCTCATAATTATGAACAAACTTTCTTCCAGTAATGTTGATAGAACGCTTGTTCAAAGTTACCTGATCTTTAATAACGTTCTCAAAACGTTATTTATACTGTCCATTGAGCTTTTTTCTGAAATGCTTTAGTTGGACGTTTGTGTAACTTTTTTTTTTTTTTAAATGTTACTACTGTCAGAATGTTCAGAATGTTTTTTTAAACATTTAGAATGTTTCAGAATGTTCAACAAACATTCAAACGCAACATTCCCACTGCTTAGAGAAAGATGACATATAGTGTTCCCTAATGTTCACATAACCAAGAATTTTTTTTTTTTTAACGATCAGAGAACATTTCGAAATAACTTTTTCTTAAATTAAATGGACTGTTAGCAAAACATTCTTAGAACATATTTTCGTTAGCTGTACATCACAGAGAGGCAAAATTACTTTCCAGAACGTTCTCATTCATCTTCCTAACCCTATCCGGACAGCCGCATCCCTAAAAATATTCAAGCTGAAAACTCATCTCTTCCACGAGAACTTAATTGCTTAATGCTTTCACTATTTCTTAATCCCTCCCTGCTCTAGCTTCTACTGTTTCCCAAAAGCATCGTAAGCCTAAATTGATCGTAGAACAATTTCCACCAATGGTCTCGACGATCTACTTAGGCTTACGATGCTTTTGGGAAACGCAGCCCAGAACGATGTTTAAAACTTTGCATTGCAAGCACTTCCTGTGTTAATGCCTCATTAAGATGAAACGATTGTTGCATTCTTCATTTGTAAGTCACTTTGGATAAAAGTGTTTGCTAAATGAATAAATGTAAATGCAATCACAAAATTCTCTGGGAGAGTCTCAATTGAAGGCTACCAGTCAGTCAATTAATTTTTCGATGGTTGGCGTGATTTTGTCAAGTTAGACGTGTTCCTGGATCAACATATTTTGTTGATCCTGAAACAACAATCCAGTTTGAAAATGTAGTCCTATCCCTACCCCTAAATGTAACCCATAATGTCTCTTCCTTATCCTGAGGTTACCGTAGCCGAATCCGATTTATATCACGATGCAGACGATTACATCTTTACAACAAAACTGAATCAACACTGAACTGACTTGAAATGCATCATTTTCCTGTTATCACTGTAAAGCTGCTTTGAAACACTCTGTATTGTATAAAGCGCTACATAAATAAAGGTGTCTTGACTTCACCATTTTGGAGACAGGCTTGCTCCAGAGTTTCATGACATCTAACAAGTTTAAGTGAGCTTTAGGCATAACCATGCAAATATTTAGACACTACAATCTGTAGAAATAAAACAAAAATGCATATATGACTACATTTATGTTAAATTCCATCAGATGGCTTCCTATTTGAATGCAATCTCTGTCTCTCTAATTGCTTTGTGTGGTGTCTCAAAAGAGCAGATAACAATTTGTATATATTTACAATATTTTGTTTTGCCTCAATTCAGTTCTGTGAGGACCGTGCTATGTAAGTCTGGATGTGGCATCCTGCAGCCAGACTGGAATTCCTGTAGTTTAAAGTTTGTCTGTGATCGCACCATCTGGATGTGTGATTTTGGCAATAATTATGTCATTAGAGGGCAGGTCTTACGAGTGTGGTTATTTTGTTTACACCCTTAAAGAGTCTTTGAACCTAACATGCTGTCAATCCGACAACTGTCACGATCATGTCTAGTTTAGTGTTATTATCTTGTTCTTTTTAGTTTCTATGTCATGGTTTTCATTGTCATTTTTTCACGCCATGCTGTAATTACCATAATTTTGAGATGACAACATATGACTCGGAGCTGTTCACATCGTCGGACTGGGAATTATGCATTAGTCGTTACGTGGTACAAGTAGGAGCTCTCAGAAAATTCCCAGCTTACAAGTTGACAACGTTGTCCTAAAACGCAAAGGAAAAACTTTACAAAAACAGTACATCGTTGTCATGTAAACGTACACTAATGCTGTTTTCTTTTTAAATCAAAAACAGTAAAAGCAACAGTATTGTGAAATATTTTTTACCGTTTCAAATAAACGTTTATATTTTAATGTATTTCAAAATGTATTTTATTCATGTGATGGCAATGTTAAATTTTCCTCAGTGTCACATGATCCTTCAGAAATCATTCTAATATCCTGATTTTGTACTCAAGAAATATTTCTTATTATTATCAGTGTTGAAAACAGTTGTGCTGTTTAATATTTTTGTGGTTCCTTGATGAATAGAAAGTTCAAAAGAACAGCATTTATTTGAAACAGAAATCAGTTGTAGCATTATAAATGTCTTTACTGTCACTTTTGATCATTTGAATGCATCCTTCTTGAATAAAAGTATTAATTTCTTTCAATCAAAACTTTTTTTAAGGTTACAGTATAATTATACATTTAGGTACTGAGTAATATTAATTAACCATGTACTTACTATAGAGTTAGGGTTAGGATTAGGGTTTGGTTTAGGTTACTTTCATGTAATTATTCATAATTTATTGTTATTACTACAGTAACTACATTTAACATATGTAACAAGGACACTGTAAAATAAAGTGTTACCAAAAATCTTATATATGCTTTTTGCTCAGTTTTACTGATGTAGTAGGACTTTAGGTGCTAAATAGGAAAAGGATCTACCACCAGCAGCTGATTTTGATATTCTAGGTATTATCAACTGGCCAGAATTTTGAGACCGCAATAGACGTAAAGGACTATAATGCGTTAAGAGCTCGCTCAAGTACTGGGGAGCTAAACCATTTAATTCTTTGTAAGTAATAAACAAGATTTTAAAATGTATACAATGTTTAATAGGGAGCCAATGCAGTGTTGACAGAACCGGAATAATATGGTCATACTTCCTGGTTCTAGTAAGAACTCTAGCTGCTGCGTTTTGGACCAGATGGAGTTTGTTTATTAAGCGTGCAGGGCAACCACCCAGTAGAGCATTGCAATAATCTAGCCTTGAGGTCATGAACGGATGAACTAACTGTTCTGCATTTTGCATTGTCACAGTAGAATGCTATTTGCTTTGGTTCTGCAGGAGCCAGCGAGAAAACTTTATTTTACAGTCCTGTTTCACATGTACATACTATATTGTAGTAATTACAATAACTGGGCAATAACTAGGTACTAGTCCTGAACCTACCCCAAAACCTAACCTTAACCCATTTAGCTACCTTACATTACTCAGTACTTTTTAGGTAAGTACACTGTAAGTGCACATACTGTAAAATAAAATGCAACCAGTACATGTATAGTCATATATGGTCACATATATACAGATATAGCCACATCCCTAACACTGAATATCTTATCTTCAGGAAACTGCCTGCTGAAACCTCCATTTGTTTTTTACAAATAGCAATTTTAACCATGCACAACATCTGCAAAAAAAAAAAAAAAAAAAAAAAAATTCTCATTCCCATTACTTATCCATCACACGTCTCCAGGATTTCCAGGGGAGGAACTGAATAAAAGGAGCTAATAAAAATAAAATACTAAACAAAGAAAAGCTCACAAATGAGAAGTATAAACAGTCATGAGAATTACAAAGACAATGGCAAACATGCAATCAGGGCAAAGCGTTGCTATTCCGGATGGGAATGTTACATTATTCGAGATATGTTTCTAGATATCAGTAGAACTGAATAATGCCTCAATGCCTCTTTTTTCATTCCTAAGCATGTTTGAACCCTGAGAACTTAAGACACATGTGGCTTGCATGGATATTTGACCGTTTTCACATGGAATGTACCCCAGACAGGCTTATCCATCATTCTTAAAATGAAGGTGTCATGCATTTACATTTAATTTGTTAAAGAAATACTGTTTTGAAAGAGTCTTTCCTAAGAAACGGCTCCTGTGGGGCCAACAATAAGAAGCGATAGTATTAAAATGCATGCTTTTATAATGGCTGAAATTCAGTGGTTGTGTCGAGATTCACTAAAACGAAACACTAAACGGGCAGCAGCACATTCCTCACCACATGTCGCTTGTGTGGGTGGAAAGTTGTTTTGTTGTCTTCTTTTGGTGAAACACTAAAAACTGTGTAAGCATACCAAGAGACTAGAAAATAATAGATTTAGTATATGTTAGTTAGTGATAATGAAAGCATGCATTTAGTAGGCTATGAATTTGTCACGTTTTTAAACGTGCTATGGGAATTCTTCTGTGTTTCAGAAGGTGTGTATCTGTGTTAAAACAGAGGGATGGAAACAAAGAAAAAGAGAGGAAATGCAGGAAGCTATCGCTCTAATCTTTTTTAGAGGGAAGTTTAATTAATTTGTTAGGGAACTGCAAACCGATGATTTCAATCAACAGGGAAAATTGTGTGTGTGTGGTTCAGGTAATCCCTATATTATAGGGACAAAATGTCCCCACAAAGATGGAAATAGCAGAAATCCTTGTCCTTGCAGGGACATTTTTGGTCCCTGTGAGGAAAAACATTTAAATCATACTAAGTGATGTTTATTGAAACTGTAAAAATGCAGAAAGTTGTGTGTGTGTGGCCTGGTAAACCCTACATTAGGGGACAAAATGTCCCACAAAGATGGCAATATCCAAAATCCTTGTCCTTGTGGGGACATATTTTGGTCCCTGTGAGGAAAACCACTTATAAATCAGACTAAATTATGTTTTTGGAAAATGTAAAAATACAGAAAGTTTGGGTAGGGGGTAGGGTGAGTGTAAGGGGAGAGAATATACAGTTTGTAATGATTTTTGGTGCCGTATTGTAATATTTTATTTAATCAATGAGATCAATTAAATATGTTTGGGCTGTGTGTGTGTGTGTGTGTGTGTGTGTGTGTGTGGTCCAGGTAAACCTTACGTTATGGGGACAAAATGTCCCCACAAAGATGGCAAATATTCGAAATCCTTGTCCTTGTGGGGACATTTTTGGTCCCTGTCCCTGATGGGTAGGTTAAGGGGTAGGGGAGAGAATATACAGTTTGTACAGTATAAAAAACATTACGTCTATGGACGTAAAACAAGGAAACCAGGTGTGTGTGTGTTTCCTCACTTTCTGAGACCCCTTTAAAGGCCTGTTTGAGGGTCAAGACTTGGTTTTAGGGATCAGGTTATATTTAGGTTTAGCGCAAGGGTTCGGGTTAGGCTCTTAGTTGAGATGGGTAGGGGTAGGGTAAGGAGCTAGAGATCGCATTGTGTCAGTGATTGTCCTCACAAGGATAGATGTACAAGAATGTGTGTGTGTGGTTCAGGTAAACGTTACGCTATGGGGACAAAATGTTTTTGGAAAATGTAAAAATGCAGAAAGTTTTGTGTGATGGGTAGGTTTAGGGGTATGTTTAGTGTAAAGGGAGAGAATATACAGTTTGTACAGTATAAAAATCATGTCTATGGAAAGTCCCCATAAAACATGAAAACCCAACGTGTGTGTCTGTGAAAGAGAGAGCAAAAGAATTTGCTAAAAAGAGGAAGAGAGAGAAACTTGTCCACCCTCCCTATCATAAAAGTAAGCAGAAGTGCTGCAGCAGATAGTAGGAAGTCTAAGCATGTGGAGCTGAATGAAGCGCCGGTGGAGGAAGGCATGCTGGGGTGTGATAGCCTTCACATTCCCTGCACATCCTGTTTGTTCAGCTCCTCAAACTTAGACCTGCTCGGTTTTTCATGAATGGCTCTGGAGTGCAGCCTTCTCATTGGCCAGCCGTCAGCCAATCAGAGCTCGGCTAGATGACTACACAGTGAGCACATGCAGCAGCTCCCTCTGAGAACATTTAACTGAAGCGCGACCGCATTCATGCACACCCACAAACTTTCCTCTTCCCCTGACCTATCAGTGTTTTTATCTGCCCTCTCGGAGCTCATCTGCTTTGTGTTGCAGTGACATTTTAGAGAAAACATACAGTTGACTGTCTGACAAACTGTAAGCCTCTTCCTGCTGCCTCTGAAGCAGCCCTCACAGGAAAGAGCAGTTAAATGACCATACATTTCTGCTTGATAGATGTGGTCGATGCAGTTTCGTGTGGCTGGCCTCCACAGTGGGTTTGTTTCAAAACTCGGCTGCTTTTTCCTCTCCTTTTATCTTCACCTGCTAACCAGTCCAAGCTTATTCTGCACTGCCTTTATTTCATTCAGCTGGATTCATAAATGGAAATTCATTTACTCACACTTATGAACACAAAAGGAGAAATGTATCAGAATGTCCAAGCTGCTCTTTTTCAAAATGCTCTTTATTAAATGTCTTTGTATACCTTTCTCATTAGCATTTGAAGGTTTAATAATTTTATGACAAACTCAAAAACAAAATAAACACAAAACAAGCATAATAATAATATTTTTTCATTTACATGTCATATATTTTCATGCCATCTTGCTTTATATTTTATTTATATACAGATATATACATTTATTTGTGTAGTTTCATAATATTATTATATAGATATTTTTCAGCCCATACATAAAATGTAATATGCAGATAAATGTAAAATGACAATAATCTTGGTTATAGCATTCTATCATATAGATATTTTTAAGCTTTTGTCTCAAGGCATAAAAAGATAAATAATTAGGTTATTTAATTATTTTAGAGTTTAGGCTTTGGAGAAGTGATATTTAGAAACAAGTTTATTATGCCACCAAAAATTATTATTACATTTTATTATTTAAATGACAAATGAAAATGTGTTAAATTAATGTGATGACATTAAACATATTTCATTGATGTCATTGATTAAATAAAATATTTTATTAACACAACACCAAAAATCATACAGAACATATTGAATATTATTATTTTAATTATAATTATGAAAATGTGTTAAATTAATATGATGACATTAAACATATCTAATTGATCTCATTGATTAAATAAAATATTACAATACGGCACCAAAAATTACGCAGAACAGAATGAATATTATTATTAAAATGATAATTATGAAAATGTCAAATTTGATGACATTAAACATATTCAATTGATGTCGTTGATTAAATAAAATATTACATTAATACAGTACCAAAAATCACACAGAACAGAATTATTTAAATGATGTGTTAAATAAATGTGATGACATTAAACATATTTCATTGATAAATTAATAAAATCAACCTATTAATTCCATTCATTTAATATTTAATGAACCTAAAAGGATTCATACATTTTGCATATCTTTTTACAAAATGGTTTTACATTGTAGATTCTTTTAGTGCGCTTTAGCATCTTTGTCAACACATCGTATGGTTGAAAACCTATGATTATTAATGAAATCACATTGGGAAATAATGGCTGATTTTAAACGAACAGCTTGGACATTCTAATAAACTCTAATTTCCTTTTGTGCAAGAGTTTTGGAATGGTACGAGGATGAGGAAATGATGACAGAATTGCTATTTTAGCTATTGCTAACTAATGCTTTAATTGTACTGAAGTGTGGGATAGATAGTAAAAGTAAATATATGTAAAATGTTATGTTAGTAATTACTTATTTAAACCATAGACTGTAAAAAAATATGGAACGTAGTGTCCGTGACGTCACCCATAGGGTTCTGAAGAGCAGTTTTGAAGCCTCAAAGTCGGCCGTTGCCATCTTGGCAGCGCGTCACTCCCGGATAACTGACAACGGGCAAAGAGGCGGGACGTGGGTGGAGCTGAGGTGACGTGATGACTAACAGACAGCAGACAAACGGCAATCCACCTGTCACTCAAAGTGGCCACGCCCTTAATTATGCAGAACTTTAAGGCTTTATATAATGTAAATGAATGAGCTATAAAAAAATTCACCCCCCTCACAGTTGTCATGAAGGGCAAAATTAGCCGTATAGACCAAAACCACAATTTGTACCAGGCTGTAAACATGTTTTTTTCTGCTGTAAAGTTGGGCAATTTAACATGGGGCTCAATGAGATTCTGCTCCCTTTTGTAGCCTGTCCCTAGTGGCCAGTCGATGAATTGCAGTTTAAGTCACTTCCGTATTGGCTTCAAGAGAAACTGGGGGAGGTTGCCGCTTGATTTAAATACTGTTTATATGTCCAGTTCCCTTGATTCACCACAGAAATCTTCAGATACGTAGAAAAGTTCTGCTCAATGAACAACCTCATTGAAAGTTCATTAGCAATACTAAATTCTCATGTCTGAAAGTGATTCAGAATACCCAGATTAAATGTAGTTGTTAACAACTTCTCTTAATGAAATGTGAGGTCAGTTATGGTGCACAATTGTTCTCGATCAGTTATGACTCTAATTTCAACACCAAATGTTTTACGACCTGACGTTAGGCTCTGTGCTGTCTGTGCATCTGCCGACATATAGAGCGTTACAGCTCCTGTCCATGAGCCACTATCACTGTTATGATGCACAGCGAGATATACGAGACCGTTGCTAGACAGATGCATGCTCAACCAAATACTTTTAATAAATGCAAAGCGTTTAAAACTATGAGGAATTCATAGAAAGTTTGTCATTTTGATTCAGTTTAATTCATCTCATTTGTAGTTTCTATGCATGCAGGTGATGTGACTATAATGCATGATTTATCATAGTTTATTGCATACATGTAATAAATTCACTAAATGACTTTTTTAATATCAACCTTTTTTTTTCACATGAATCTTCTCACCAGATATTTTTCACATGGTTTCAGGAGTGATTAATCATATTAATTTACATTAGTATATTTATATGAATTCAGATCATATTTGTTTAAATATGAACTGAAATGTAAACAATTTAAGTTAAATTTAAAATATTAATTTAAATGTATATTTTTCATGTATGTTTTTCATTTGCTGTATAAAAAAATGGTAAAATACTGTAAAAATGCTACGGTAAAAACCTGGTAATTGATTAACGGTAAGTTCGTACATTTTGAATGAATGTTTTTTTTTTTTTTTTTTTACTCATCAGCTATGCAGTACATTTTATGTTACATCTTATGTTGTTAGATGAATGTTTATTGTATTATTTTAGTATCATGTGTGTTACCATGGTGGTGTTTTGTATTTGTGTGTATGACACTGTCTGCTTCTATATTTTAATATTTACTTCAGTTTGTGGGAAAGCTTCTTGTGAAGAGATAGAAGACTGAAAACAGAAGAAAGGAAATTGGTATATTAACATTATAGTTAATGTTTTTATTTTTTACTGTAAATTTAAGTTCAATCCATAAAACCTTAAATGTTGTTACAGTATATTTATTGTAAAGTTCTGGCAGCCGCAGCTGTTTTTTGTTACCGTAAATTTACCGTAATCTGTTTACCGTAAAATACTTACATAATACATTTATAAGCAATAAAGCATTTTAAAATGATTAATTTTGTAATTATGTTAAGCGAAGTACATTTCTATGCCCTGCTCAGTTTGTAGTGAGTAGTTGAGAAGTCTCTTCTGGACTGGAGAGAAGTTTTTTGGTCCTGAATGAGATTGGTCTCTGGTTGTGTTGTAGCTGGAGGCTGTAGGTGAAGATGGGAATGCATGAATTGTTACTGTAAACGTTTGCAACCATCACAGCCCCGGCAGCCCACCTGTGAGGAACAGCATGACGACTGCTGCATCACCTTCATCAAGTCTAATTAGCTATGTTTTCAGCATTCCTGTTAGTTGTTTCACTTGTGTTTTATGAGACACCTGCATGTCATTTCCTGATGTGCTGCATGTGGTGAGATGGAGCACAGAGATGACTGTTATGATCTCTATAGTAATACTGGAAAAAAAAAAAATATTTCAAGCAACGAAAAAACCCTGTTAAAAACAACTTCTGTGATAATATCCAGGACCCTTTTCTGGTATAATTCCAAGTCCCTATACATTTTTAACCACTCAGATTCAAGCGCAAGAAGACGCGAAAGAGAAATCAATTCAGTACTCACACGCTGTTTCCTGGGTGCACGGACACACAAAATATAATATAATATAATATAATAATATATAGACAGACAGACGAAGACAGATGAATAAGGTTCAAAACGTAGTTTAATCTCAGGTAACAGGCAGACAGGTAAACGCATACACAAAGACTGATGCTGCGTCCCAATTCGCATACTATCCGTCCTAAATAGTAATCGAAAATAGAATTAGTATGTCCCAAATCACAGTATGTTGAAATGAGTATTCAAAGATACCCGGATGGTCTACTATTTCCGGTTGGAATCAGAAGTGCAGATCCGTGGATGCACACACTCTAACGGCTGATATTGCCCACAACCCATTGCGCGTTGGACGAGGATTCGATTAGAACTACAATCGCAGATAAAAAGTGTTAAAAAACTACAAACATGACGGATGTGCGAGTCTGACGGTTATGTAGAGAGGTTTAGATAAAGGGGTTTGAGTGATCAATTATCAGTATCTAACCTGACGAAAAGATATTTATTCAGTGTTATCCACATTATATTTCACCTGCAGCAGCATTGTGAACTTTTGTAATGATACGTTTTAGCCATTAACTTTTAAATGCAACATTATATTCAAATTGCAAAGGCATGAGGAGAGTCTCCGCATTAAAGACGACTGGCAGATCAACGTGCTACTACATTTCTCTCCGGATTTAGATTGAATGTGGAGGATTTTAACTGTGACGATGATTGACAGGGCAGTTTAAATGGTGATGGGATGCACGTAACTAAGCAACAGAGTCCGTTAAAGATGACGAAGTAGTATGTCCCAAAGCTTGCATACTCTTCTGCTACACACTCAAAAGTACGTACTTTTTCTTCACCAAAAGAGTACACACTTTTAGGGTCGTAGTATAAGTAGGCGAATTGGGAAGCAGCATGAGCGAACAAGAGGAACTTAAATAGCAAACAAATGAGGGTAATTAATGGAACACAGCTGGGACAAAATGAACTAATAACGAAGGGTAACCATGGAAACTAAGACAAAGAGACGTGACTAAAATCAAAACACAACTGAAAGACCAAACAAACAGACAGACATGTGACAATAATATAATATAATATAATAAATATAACATATAGGCCTAATATGTAGTAATTAGGCCTATAATTATGTACATGTATTTTTTTTATATCATTTGAGACAGAAGAGAAGGGAACTGCATTAGGATTCAAATTTTGTGTCACCGCATGAATGCCATGGCTCACCATATCTATATATATCATGTCTCATTACATATGTAACATTTCATTATGTAAAATAGATGGGTATTTTTAACTTTAATGCATTGTTAAATATCTTTAGACATTTCCCTCCTACTACAACTAACAAGGCTAATTTCTGTCGTTCATTAGTGATGAATGGCTCCTCTGCCGGGGCCCCTTGGAGTGGGAGCCCTGGATCAGCACAAAACCCGGAGGAGAGCTGAGAGACGCTGTGTGAAAAGCATCAGCCAAGTGGGTGGCTCTATCAGGGACTTCACGTTTCCTACAACAGTCCTTACCAAGGATGCTTAGACAATAGCATTGTGCTAGTCTGGGATCTGAGCCTTGATGTCAAGTGTGCCTAACCTGTCTAAAAATAATAATGCACCTCAGTCAGCAACTCTTTAGTATAGATGTATTATGCTCTGTCTCGACTTTCAAAGGCTTTAAACAACAATCAGAGCGGTTTGCTGTTGGCAATGATTCATGATGCTTTGACGAGCATGTACTGATGGTCCTGAAATATATTAATCCATCCATTTTAAAATGATCACAGATGTAGAATTAAATCAGTTTAAAAAAGAGAACAGAAATGTTGTTTGGTGAACAACTACCTTACTAACTATTAATAAGCAGTAATTAGGAGTTTATTGAGACAAAAGTCATAGATAATAGTTAGTTAATAGTGAGAATTTGTCCCTAATCTAAAGTGTGACCGAATTATTTTTTTTTTTCCCCTTTTACAACAGTTTGAAATGCAACATTCAGCAGTTGGAAACACATTTGAGGAATCTCAGATCAGACATGTAAATGCTCTTATTTGCCAGCGTTACTTCCTGGGAGATTTGAGGTTTCATCATAGCCCTTATACTTCCGCTTCAGTTATTCAAATGCTTTAAACAGATTACAGAGGACAGATTGTTCATTTATGTATAAGTGTGTGTGTGTGTGTGTGTGTGTGTGATGTGCTGGGGATTATTATATTAGCAAGCTTTGCATTACGCTAAGAAATATTTAATTCAGTCTCAACTAAAAGAATGACTCAACATAATTAATTAAAACATTTTCACATATATTGCTTGCTACAAACACATTTGGCACGTTTCAAAATAATAAATAGTTTATTAAAGCTAAGTACTTCTCGTTCTTTTTGTTATTTGAAGATCACATTAAAACTATCTTGGAAACTTTTTACCATGCCATAATTATTATATTTTACTTTCTATATACTTTTTATGCAGAGATGCTATTGTTTGCCCAAAATCCAGACTTTCAACTTAAACTATGAAGACATAATCGATTAATTATTGCAGTTTAAAACCCTAACAATCTAATCAAAGAGTGAAATAATCATAAATGAATATTTATTGTGTGAAAGTGATAGCGGTCCCACAGTTGTGATGGCAATTTCCACTGACTCTTTTCTATTGAGAAAAGAAATTAAGAGAATTCAAGGGAAATTCCTTTATATTACCAAAGTACTTTGGGCCCTATTTTTACAGACTTTTTTAGAGTGTAGCTATGAACGAGCTATTGCAATTCAGGTGACATTTCTGCCACAAAATGCAATACAATACAGAATTTGAGATGTTTAAACTCAGAAAAAAAAGTACAAAAGCTGTCACTGTGGCGGTACCTTTTCAAAAGGTACACTTTTGTTCCTTTTAGATACTAATATGTACTTTTCAGGTACCAATATGCACCCTTTAGGTACAAAAGTGTATCTTTTGAAAAGATACCGCCACAGTGACAGGTTTTGTACCTTTTTTTCTGAGTGTAGGAAATGACCCGTAGGCACTGTTGGACATCGTTATTAATAGAGATGCATGATACATCGGCTGATATATGTTTATTTTTAATGTTATCGTTATCAGCCCGATAAGAAAATTGGTCCGATATATTAAAGCTGATAAATAATGTATTAATGTAATATTTCCTTCAGCTGAGACACGTCAGATGCGCACTGTTCACCATGATGGCTTTGAATTGCTTGAAATATGATTGAAATCACTTCAAAAAGGAAAATACGGTTCAGTGCAACATGTGCAGCACAAGTCTGTCATATAGGCTACATAAAATTATAATGAGAACATCATAATCGTGTGCTTGGGACATGGCTTTTCACTTTTGTTTTTGTAATCAGGCTCTCAAAAAGTATTTAGATTTATCAGCCAATATATCGGCTATCGGCTTTCACATATAAAGAATTATCGGTTATTGGCATCTGCCAAAATGTTCATATCAGTGCATCCCAAGACAAATTAAATAAACTAGTGAGAGTGTAAAAAAGTTTCTCAAAGTCCACAGAGGCAAAAGTGGCCACAGACGTGTCTTCATTTGTCACAAAAGTAACCACAAAGGTGACCACCTCCTATAGCTTTCCCAGGGTCTGTATCGCAATTAGCAATTTACAACATCATCTTCACCTTTTTAAACTAAAAGCTAGAGGATTCCAATATTTGAAAAGAAAATGCAGACCAGATATTGCCTATAGCCAAAAAGAGGACCCCGACTTTTTATAACAATGTTACCTTATGGAATAAAAAGAGGAAACAAGTCCGGACAATAGCTTGAAAGTTCACCCTAAACTTCCAACTTCTACACCCATCCAACCCCCACTGCCATGGTGCCCCGGCAGGACCCCTAAAGTGAATCTCAAGGAGCAAGAAGACCACCCTGCGGGGGCTCATAATGTAGAAGCTCGCATTCCATTGGCAACCTATTGAAACACAAACAGTTCATTTAAATTTGCTCCTTGATATGACCCGGACGGGTCTCCTTTTGAATCCAGACAGAGCTGGCTCATTAGGGTTAAGATGGTGGAACGGGTGGAGTTGTGCGGATTGGGGGGATGGTGTCGGGCTGAGGAAGGGGTGAATGGGAGGTGGACCATCTGGAGCGCTGATAGGAGAATCTGAGTGTGCATGGATGTTTTCTCATTTTCGCAATCAAGCTCACAAACATTGGCTAATTGTTGAGTGTGTAATTGAGACAATGGAGGCTGAGCATCCTTGCTGTTTACCAAGTGTAAAGGGCTGGAGTATTCAGGTATTTAAAGTGTTTAAACCAAGTGGTCTCCCATTTAAAAAGCAGACAGCCTCTCTACATTCATTTACACACTCTTCCCTTACACGTACTTATTACAATTAACACCACCACACAGGGACCCTTTAAGCAAACATGAGGATTTGTCAATCCTGTATCCACACGTAGCCTTACCGTTGTTGTTGCCGATGTGTGTGAGTTTTCTCATTAAAACAATCAATGGCCATTTGTCAATGCAAATAAAAAGGGTTTACTCAAGCTTTAAAACAGGACTGCAGCACATTCAGTCAAGCTCTTAAGTAAAAAGGGCATTTCATAAAACAGTTTAACATAACATTAACAAAGTAACCTCTTTCTGTAAACAGGCCGTACTCATCTTGGTCCAAATTCCCCACAGCTTTTCGTCTGTATTACATATTCATGGCAGACACAACTGGCTTGGGCTTTGAACTCACATAGGCTCTTTATTTCAACACATGGATCGTGTTAATGCTTTAACTAAATGTATTTATACCAAGCAACTAAAATACCTATATCCTACTTTCTATCTATCTATCTATCTATCTATCTATCTATCTATCTATCTATCTATCTATCTATCTATCTATCTATCTATCTATCTATCTTTCTATCTACCCAGCTAACAGGGAACGTTCCCTTAACCTTCTTAAAGTAATGTTTATGGAACGTTCTTATAATGTTATTAATAGTTAATATACATTCTTGTAATGTTAAGAGAAAATGTTCTTAGAACAATGTTCTTGAAACGTCCTTATGAAGGTATTTGTACTTGATGAATGTTCACATAATGTTGAGAAAATGTTCTTAGAATAAAATTCCCGGAATGTCCTTATAATGTTATTATTATTTGCTGAATGTTTTCATAATGTTATTGTAAAACGTTCTGAGAAAAACTTTCTTAAGACATTTAAAAAAAACTGGACATTTTGAACATTCAGAAAACATTCAGAAATAACGTTTTCATAACATTCTATCTATCTATCTATCTATCTATCTATCCATCCATCCATCCATCCATCCATCCATCCATCCATCCATCCATCCATCCATCCATCCAACAGATCTGAGTATCTGTTAGCTTGTTAGCAATTGCTGCTAAGCTAACAGTTTGAAACTTTAATAATCAACAAAAAAATACATGGATTTCAATATATCATTTGGATGATATATAATCTAATATAATATTATGCTGTAATATATATATAGAATATATTAATTAGATAGAATGACTTTCAGTCTATACTATAAGGCACATCTACAGCATTAAAATACACTTCTTGAAACCAGATTTCATGTATTTGATACCCAAAAAGCTATAACACTGAATCAAGAATCATCTGTCAGTCATATATTGAGATGAAGCTGAGGATTTTGAAGGCCACTGTATCGGAATGTGTGAGAGGAGCTGATAAGAGTAACTTTTACCATCAGAGACCTGGGGCAGAGGGGTCAACCATGGAGGTCAGCCACTAACAGTGCTGAGAACACTCACTATTATAGGCTTTAGTTGAGCTTAGCTCTTCATGGCATTGAGATTATAAATCAATTTCAAAGCAAAAGAGGTGAAGACAACAAGAGAAGTTAGTGAAGATGGGACAGTTCTTAGTGGAGTGAAATGAGTTGGGGGAGAAATAAGTAAAGATATCAGAGCAAACCATAAATCTAGAGTGCTAATGTGAGCACAACAGGGATTATAACTTTCCATCCTAAATAATATATACAAGAATATAATTAGCATGTCCCAAAATATCGTACATTTAAAATAGTTTGTCAAAGTGAAACAAAATATTGTGAACTTTCAAAGTGTATATCCATGCATATTTTGGGCTAATATCACCCAAAATCCATTGCAAGAAAGGGAGGAGTTTGTGGTGTTTTTTTCTCAACATTGTAAAGCCAAAGCTGGCAAAACTGTTTTTGAAAGAAAAAATGAAAAATCAGTTGTTAGGTGTAATTTCTGCATCGCCAGTGCCTCAATGCGAATCGCAAAACAGTCTTCCCAAACACTCCTAGCTAGCCATAGCCCAATTTTTCAGACAAACAGGAAGTCTCACCTGAAACGTATGCTATTGCTATAAGCCAAAGCCTTTGAGAAGTCAGCTTAAGAATTCCACATACCTGGGAAAAGTTACCTCACTTTTAAGGTAAAGGATTTAGCAAAATGCTAATGGTTATATACAAATGCAAATGTCTAATAAGTCACAAAACACATTGACAAACAGGAAAATAAGCGTGATTATGTAAAATTGATAAATTATGAAACAAATCACATTTCCGCTGTGAAGCAGCTCTACAGAAGACGATAGTGTCATTATTCAGCGCAATTAAGTTCAATGTTGTTTCAGTTTAGTTCAATAACAGTGTCGATGTTGCATTAGTGTCATTATTCAGCTCAACTTCAAATATTGTTATCATTCAATAGTGTTCAATTATATTATATTAGTGTTCGATAATATTAGACTATTAATTGTCTTTTAATCCCCAATTGAGCAAGCCACAACAAGGTGCACTGTAATTTTAAGACATGGCATTATTATGTCCCAGTACTCTACTCCCTGCTGAAAAATCGTCTAGAGTCGAATAGTGCTAATCGAGCTGGTGGACCAGCATAGTCATGCTGTTCTCAAGCAAAACTGAGCTGCTGTAGCTGGTCCACAGGTAGACTGACGGCAGAAGGTCTGGACTCCATAGCAGCTTTCATTGCCCAAGGACTGCCCAAAGGCTGTCTGACTGACATGTAAAGCAACCAATCACAGTTCATTTTGTTACACGCCATGTTTAGGGGCGTGAAAATGTAACATCGATGTCCCTACAATAACAGACCAGTGTGTAAAACTCTTTGACATATTTTAAAGAGTCTATGCCTGTTACTTAACATACTTCCCATACTTTTAAAAATCCAGCGTTTAGTTGATCCTGATAAGCGCTCATTGTCACAGTTCTTAAACACGATGGCCTTCTTTTTCCATGAGGGGGTTTGGCTTCACGGCATCTTTATTTCCAGGCGGACCATTAAAGAACACTACACACGTCTCCCGGAAATCCTGTAGAATTCAACCAGTCAGATGACCACTTCGAAAATCTTGAAGTGCTTCCACTTAAGTGTACCATATGCATCAGACATTCAGTCAGCGCTCAACCAGTCCATGGGCGTGACGTCTGAGGCTCAGAATAGTCTACAGGTACTCCTGCTTCCCATGCAAAACATACCTTGTGTTGGTGGGGACACTATAATGTAATAAGCACCGTCCTTCGGATGAGATGTTAAATCAAGGTCCTGACTCTCTGTGGTCATTAAAAATTCCAGAATGTCCTTCGGAAAGGGAGTAGGGGTTTAACCCCGGCATCCTGGCCAAATTTGCGCATTGGCCTCTGTCCATCATGGCCTCCTAATAATCCCCATATACTGATTGGCTTCATCACTCTGTCTCCTTTCCACCGATAAGCTGGTGTGTGGTGGGCGTTCTGGCGCAATATGGCTGCCGTCGCATCATCCAGGTGGATGCTGCACATTGGTGGTGGTTGAGGAGATTCCCCTCTTCTATATGTAAAGCGCTTTGAGTACCCAGAAAAGCACTATATAAATGTAACAAATTATTATTATTATCACCGTATGCTGGTGATCACTTTCCCTACACTAGTGAAGTACATATGTTTAGTGCATAGTATTATAATGCTAATTGTGATGCAGTGTGAGTGTCCTCTCACATGTGATGAGACTGCAGGGTGTGGGAGGTAGAAGCACACACTGTGTACAGTGTCAGCACAAGCCCCGAGGCCACAGCTGTCCCCGGTTCAACTGCACAACCCTTGGGGTGCCTCCTCCTCTCACATGGCTGGCTTAGTGGTTGTGCTGGAGCAGGCCCAGTCCAAATCACACACACACACATGCAGTGGTGGCGAGAGAATGCTTTGATAGTGGATGTATTCCTGCATTATTTACCTTAGTGTCATTGCCTATCCATTCAACAATTCTGCAGGTCGTCTCCTCAACACATGGTAGAGTTTCCTTCCTCTTCTCTGTCTCTTTTTCTCTCTACAGCCCTTTTGTCTACAATGTATACAAACAATTCCTTCTGTGTTAAACCCTCAAAGGAAGATCCAATGAGTCATTTTGCAACAGATGAAAGTGTCTTTCAGTTCTTCTCTGAGTTGTCTATCATTTTTTCATTGCTGCTCTGAGAATTAAATGTATGTGACAGTATCACTGATTGCTATTGTTGTTGTGCTCTTAACCCCTCTGACCCCCGTGGTGGAGGTTTTTCTATCAAATGGCTTGGCTACCTGGAGAGTTTCCTCCCTGATCCTTGACAAAGCAATGTGGTGGTCACAAACTTAATTAAACCACTGAATCCTATTATGCAAATCTCTGTTTTCAGAGCTGTAAAGATTCTCTCAGGTAAACTTAATGTTAAATGCCTGATGACTCAAATTTGGATTTGGGAATTTGCTGCTTTGAGTTACATTTTGTAAACAAGGATCTACATCAGTTGATTTAAAGATGGACTTTCCCAGGCTGTGTTCGTAAACAAAAGCATTTGTCTTGCGGCCTTGCTGTCCAGTCAATGACTTCACACGCAGCATTTTGTGTATGAAAGTATCTCATAAGGAAACTACTTTGAGACAGGCCTCCAAGACTTCTTTAAACCGCTCTTTCATATATATTTTTGGCTTTCCACCAATCGCTAAACCACACACACAGGATTGTGAGATATAATCGGCAGCAAGGGACATATCTACACTGCCTCCAAAAATAGACCAGATGAAGGCATGTTACGTATTGTATTATATTGAATTCTGATATTTCTTAATGCATTCACACTTCCATATACATTATGGAAGCAGCCTCAGTGTCTGTATGTGATTGGTCAGACCTGTTTAGGAAGCCAGTCCAGATTTTCTCAATCTGTTTCCGGTTTGGGTGCTGTTTGTGTATTCTATAGATCCAGGTCTATATGGTTCTCTCTCTCATCTTTCTCAGTATGCTTAAAGTTCAGGTTTTGTGCTATTTATGACCCAAGCACTTGGCTTCACACTACTCTACTGTTTACTGTTAAACAACCAAAACCAAATAAAATAGTGAACAACCTGTTTGTCATATGTTCATCTCGAATTACCAAGATACCACTGAAGTGTAAACCTAACGTCACAATGTCTTACCGGTTTTTATGCCTTAAAAGAATCCACATAACTGTTACTTGCTTCAAGATTGGTTCTTCTTGGCTACTAATAAGGGAAGATCTATTATCTACCCGCCATCTGAGAAGATACAAAGGAAGCTAGAAGTTTTTATTTTGAGTGACAATATCAGGGGAAAAAAATCAAACACGCTTAGTTGTACTTTAGCTCACTTTAATTGCAGTGAGCCCTGACTATTCTTGAGGTTCTGTCTTCAAATCCTCTATAGATCAAAGCTCTGGAATAGACAGACAGGTTGGGGTGACATGGATTGGGTCTGCACTAAAGAGTGGTGGAAACTCACAACACGGCCTCTTCAGGAGAGGTGGGGGCAAAAGGAGACAATGAGGGCAATTCACAATAGTATTAGCTAATGAAGGGACTCAGGCATTCCTCATTGTGGAATGCAGGGTTAGATTAAACTGTAACATAACTTTTTTGGCTGAAAAAAGCTGGCAGACAGTCTCATACAGATGAAACATGTAACAAAACACAAAATGTATGAATGACCAAAGAATTGTATGCTATATTAAGTTGTAGCCCCATTCATCCATTAAAACCTGTTTAAATCTGACAGTTTTACACCATCCATTTTGTCTCATGACTCAAGTGTTTTACGTAACCAGGGTTGAGTTGGTTACGACATAACATAATTTTAGCCATAAACTGCCTACACATACAATAATACTGGAGCTTTTCATTGAGAGGAAATATCTGAATGTGATTATTGTGGTGGACTTTGAGGAGTGTTGAGAAGAAAACCCACTTGTTTATTTAATGCAGCTCCAACTGGAAGTGACTTCGTGAGCCATGGACAACAAGCCAGGATTCATTGGCTCTGCTTATCCAAACAGTGTCAACATGTTCATTTTTACTGGTGGTCTTTGACTTTCCTGACAGACCCCATCTGCCATTTTACAGGCTCATGGGCTATTTAACAGAGGCTCTCTGTAGCCACCAGAAGAGCAATGAAAGGGAATGCTGGTATTCACCCGAAACTCTAGACTTTCACTTTTGAGAAGCCAATGATTTGACCACCTTGAAATCCGAGACTCTTTAAATCCAAAGGAGCTGCAGGAATGCCCCAGACCCGTATATAGCCCCCTTTCCCAAAGTCCTTCCATGTTAAGATGTTGAAAGAGAAGAGGCCTTCACTAAGACTTGAGCAACCATGTCTTGTCACATTTTTGCTCTGGTCTGTTGAGGCTGGTCACTAAGGGGGTCTGGGAAGTACCTTTTATCACTGGACTACCTAAAGTAGGACTAGGCTGAGTAAATGGATGTTGCATGCAGGATATGTCTGTGTTATCATAAGCTTCCATCTTATCTTATATTGTAAAGCATCTGTGACAAAAGAACTGCTTCTTCATTGCAATCAGTCCCAAACCAAATCTAAGTGTAGTATGGTGAATGTAGGCTAGATACCAAACTTTGGTCACCTTTGTAAAGCCTTGATTGTTCACAAGAACCTTATAAGAACATTAATTACCTCAAGCTATTAACATAGATCTGGGACGGACATCTTCTGGAAAAGTAGCTTGCCATTTGAAGCAACTATTAATATATAATTATGTAAAGTGATGCTGGTATTACATTGGTTTACAAGCGTGTGAATCTTGTTGAGTTCCTTGTGTCTTGGGTACAACACCAGAACGTGTTGGTTCTGGAGAATAATGAATGGCCCAGAGCACTGACACCAGTTTATTTTTCATTTCCTCCACTCTTTTCTGATTCATACATGATCGAGTATGTGATGATTGGGAAGTAATGATGTGGAAGAGTAAATATTTACAGATTGGTAATGAGTAGTTGAGAGCCGGCCACCCACCCCCCTTCTAGCCCACTGACCATCCCTCTATAACTCCTCCCCTCCAGCCATACCATGCATTCCTCTCCCAATCTGGATTTCATTGATGGCAAATCCAGTTTGCAATGGTGTAATTCCTTCTCAGGATTTGTACTGACAGCAATGGTTAAGGTGATGTCCACTCCCTGACATAAAATCAAGTCCATGTCAGTTCAGCCATTGATCCTGGATGAGGGGCTAAACGTTACCACAGCCCAGGGTTTCAATTTGGTGCTATTTGGAATCCAGGCTAGTTAAGTTAGCAATTGTGTTTAAATTATTGAAGATTCGGTTGAATTATGTGCAGATTTGTTGATTACTGAGGACACAGATGAATCCAAACATTGCTTTGACTTCCTGTCACATTTAAGAACTTTCGGCAGCATCCCAGTATGTGAGCAATTAGCTCAGATGAGATCTAGCCAAGATGGTTTCCCTCATCTTTGTCACCTCATCAGCTGGTTGCATCTGCTGAAAGTTGCTAGATGCATATGTCTGCTTCAAAAGACATTCCTGTTCTTCCAAAAAGACAGGGGTCTCTGCTTTCAGTCCTTAGGCCAAGCGCACAAATGACCTCCCCTCCTCCCAAACCTCTGCTTCTCCCCCACTCCACCTCTTCACCAGACAGGCCTTTCATGACTGGCCAGCACAAAGCCTTGCAGCTTGTGAGAGGAAGTTTCCAATTTCCAATTTTGCATGTGGGAAAATATGTACGTTTCTGAGAGGACCTTTTGTCTCAGGCCGTAATGGCAGCAATTGGAGTGCAGAGGTCATAAAATGCAGCATGTCATCGACACTACGCAGGCATGCATGGGACTTTTTATAAGGTTTCCCTCTAGGCTGCAACCAGAATGGCTGCCATGAAAAAAAAACTCTCATAAATGCTAATAATGCTCTGACAGGTCCTATGTGTACAGTATGAGGGGTGGATCTTTGAAATCTGAACATACTACATCTTCAGTGGTATGTTCAGTGTGGGAAACAGTGCTGTTTTGTTATATACCCAACTGTATGTGTGTCCAAAAGGTGTCCAAACATCTAGACAAAGATCACCTCTGTCAACAGGCTGGTCAATGAAAAAAATAAGTTGACTTCAAATCCGATGGGAGTCTTGTATCTGTGAGACCTACAGGAGCAGAGGGGGAAATCATTTCCTCATTTAGTCGTTTTCTCTTTGCTTCCTGATTCTCCTAGTGACCACCGGGCTCAGTGTGCAAAACAAAAAGAACCTTGTAAATTCCTCAAACACAAAAGAGGCAAAGGCACTTTTATTTTGAAATGTTAACAGCCAGTTGCTGTGACAGTGGCTACAGAAAACAACAAATAATTACATAAAAAGTATCTTGAGTTCACAAAATGTCTTTTAGCATGTTCATGGCATAATACAAATGTTAAATTAAGCATAAACGTGCTGACATAGACTTTAGCTTGTCTACAGAATAGTCATTTATGCCGTTGTCTTTTACTGCAGTCGCCTCTATGGGATGTCCGTCTTCAGAATTGAAGAGACTGCTGGGAGGGCAAGCTTGGTGGTCAGCGCTCACTGCAGACTCCGATCCCCCACGCTGCCCGAATGCAGCCCCTGTCGGGTCTACCCCATGATTAAAGGAATCATTTCCCGTTCAGAGGCTCATGGGACACAATGCAAGTGCCTTGAGAGGCTCACCACAAAGGAGAGCAAATCTTCCCACAGCCTCGCCACATCTCTCACTGCAAGGATTTCACAAAATGTATCACCATATCAAAAGTGCATTCTACCTGACCCCATTCCCCCCAACTGCGACCTCCAGCTTTAATGGCTGCTCCAAGACAAATGGTCACTACATGCCCTGCCCGGCTAACCTTTTGTCTCCCCTATTTCTCATCACTCCATTTCTGACAGGTAGGGTAGGTCAAGCCTTTTTTCTTTTCTTTTCATTTTTTAATAATTAAAAGAAAAAAAAAGGCTGTTTTAAAACTTTAACTCCGCAATGGAAATTTAAATAATGAGCCTGACAACATGCCAAACTGTGTTGGACAACTAGAACAAAGCAGAAAGTCACTTTTATTTTCTGAGTTAACTGTGAAAAATGTGATCATAAAACAATTGTGTGTGTGTTTGCATAAACAGGGCTGTAAACCTTATGATCAGGCCCAGACAGTATCTGTGAACTTTTTCACTTTTTCTGCATTGATTGTGTGGGAATCCCAAGGGAATTATGGGAAATTGATGCAAACACGGTTAAATAATTTCAGAGCTGATAGCAGCTGAAAGAATAATCAAATGAATCAAAAATATTTATTAAACAAAGAAGTAAGGAATGAGGTATGTGTAGAACTTGGCGGTTCAATTTTGGCACGGTCTCATGGTTCATATATTTTAGTATACTTTCAAAGAACATTTTGACAGTTTTATCAAATCAAACGAGTCATGTAAGTTTATACATTAATGTACTATCTCTTTCTCTCTTTCTCGCAGTGTTTTGAGGGGGTTGTTCTCCCTCATCCCCATTGATAACCCCTTCCTGTCATCTAGCCTGCTGATTCAATTGAAAAGAGGGATATTCTCATTCAATGAGGAATCTTTCTCTCTCTTTCTCAAAAACAAGCATGAAAACCTATCATTGTTTACTGGAGTTAAAATCATAATATTTAATATTTCTTTTTCACTTCCTGACAAAGGCTTTCAACACTAGTGCAAAAAAAAAATGAAGAGCAAGAGAGACACATTAGGGGTAATCAATGGTTTATCTGTGTATTTTATCAGTTTCGTGCTGCCAGAGGGAATTATGGGAAATGTAGTTTTTATTATGGAAGCCTGTCACTTCATTAACTGGCTAAATGAGTAATATTTTCTGGCATGCTTGATCACTATTGTTCACAAAAGTACTGTCTCGAGTTTCCCTGGTAATTACGACATCGTGGAGGCATCCATTTGTATTCATCTCGTAAATACTCTCAGACATGACTTAAAGGCATTGCTTTTAGTTCAAAGCCGGCATCCATCCACATCTAGAGGGGTCAGGGTGAACTGACACCTGGGCTCCTTGATGCACAGTGGCCCCCTAGAGGTGGATGTCTGACCTCTCACTCTGACCGCTGTGCTCCTGGCGCCCCAGACTGGACCATCCCACCCAGTCTGAGATGACCACCTTATTGCCTGTTTCCAATAACATACAGTTACTTTGGCACTCTTAAGATACTGAAATGTAGCCTGGCAGAAGCTAGCACATTTAAAAGAATCAATTTACATGTACAAGTGAGAGCAAAAGATAGCTTGAGGGGGGATATGGGAGAAAAAAAGAGTGCAAGCACGCTCACAACAGATAAAAAGAGTTGCTCGTTATAAAGGAACTGGTAGGAATGTGGATTTGCATAAGGCGCGACTAGCAGGCCACACAGAAACCCAGTGACTCTGCCACACCACCTACTACAACCCAATAACCTTTCCTCCTTTGTTTCACAGGTCGGAGTAAAACGGCTTGTTGGAAGTGATCCCATCACCAGACATTAGCATGTTAACTTTTCAAAGCAATTGTTGCATAGTAACAGTCACTAATGTAAGAATGAATGACAAAGAGGAATGAGAGGCCTTGAAAAGGCCTTATAGAGAATGACATTTGGTAATAGTGATTCTTTTTTAGCATAACTCTTTCGTAAGGTAGGTTCATGTTAAGTACAGGAACAGTTTGTCTTTGTCAACACCTCCAGCCATTTCCAGTAAGGCCAGAGACTTTTGCCAGCGAGTGGCTTTCTCGCAGTTAGCTGTACCTTTATTGACAAACCAGCCAATGAGGTTTCACCCTGCAATAAGGGAAGTCATGGTGGTTTTGAAAGTACTGTGGCAAGCATACTTCCTCAACAATAGTGATGCCATTATAAAAAAACATCCTTAAACCAAACTTGCTGGTGGCTGAGGGCACATACTTGCACTTTTGAGATACCTAGTAAAAATGCATTCCCTCTGCATAAAATCCATGGCTCTTTGGTTAAATAATGCTCGGGCACATTGACACCAGCACAACTGCTGATGGATATTTCTCCCATTGTCTTTCTGTTCTTGAACGCACCAACTTTTGTGGCACAGTCTTTATGCTCCAAGTTCCACGACAGGTGAAATTAGGCAGGGCTACATGTACTTTGCTGCAGCCGATCAAAAGGACTTCTCTTCTCTGCAGCTGTTGCGTGTAAATCAGAGGCGATTTCCGCACACTGTCCGCTCCTGAGTGCCCAGAGAAGAGGAAGGAGGGGCGGGGAGCCTCTCTTGGGTACCCATTGTGCAATGCAACTGCAAAGACAGATTCTGAAGCCCTGGCTCCAGAGTACAGAGGGTATATCGAGAGGATCCAGGCATATCGGGTTGCGGCTCTGAGATGACGCAGGGCCTGCGGGCACGGTTGATCAGAGTGCTGCCGGAAGGATACGTGGGTGACAGCTGGAGGTGGAGCGGAGGGCCACTAGTGTGACATGCATTCCAGGGCATTGTGATCACATGAAAAAGGGGTGATGGCAGTTTTTGCCTGTGTCTGCGGAGTTTTAGTGCCCAGTCACTTATCCCAATTACACAGGCCCCGGGGGAGGGTTGGTAGAGAGAGGTCAAGTAATCATGACCACAGGGATATTTATTCATTCAGATGATGCAATAATGAATGTACATATGTGCATGAGTGCAAGAAGGACTGCTCTGTCATGATGAGGTTAACCTAGAGGAAGATTTTGGGTTAATGACATTTAAAGGGTTAGTTCACCCAAAAAATGAAAATTCTGAAGATGAAAACCCAGACTTTCATTCATCTTCGGAACACAAATGAAGATCTTTTTGATGAAATCTGAGAGCTTTCTGTCCCTCCATTGACAGCTACGCAACTACCACTTTGACGCTTTAAAAAGTTCATAAAGAGATCGTAAAACTAATCCATATGAATTGAGCAGTTTAGTCCAAATTTTCTGAAGAGACATGATCGCTTTAAATGATGAACAGATTTAATTTAGGCTTTTATTCACATTTAAACATTGATCAGCAAACATAAACAGAAGCTCAACCGAACCTGCTTGATGCGCGAGAACAAATCTCATTGGTTTTTGCTGAAGCTCAAATGTGCTGCGTAACACGAGAAAGTTTCTGCATTTATTACCATTAATAAACAAAATACACTGATCAGGCCTAACATTATGACATTATATTCAGGTGAAGTGAATAACACTGATTATCTCTTCATCACCTGTTAGTGGGTGGGATATATTAGGCAGCAAGTGAACATTTTGTCCTCAAAGTTGATGTATTAGAAGCAGGAAAAATGGGCAAGTGTGAGGATTTGAGCGAGTTTGACAAGGGCCAAAATGTGATGGCTAGACGACTGGGTCAGAGCATCTCCAAAACTGCAGCTCTTGTGGGGTGTTCCCGGTCTGCAGTGGTCAGAATCTATCAAAAGTGGTCCAAGGAAGGAACAGTGGTGAACCGGCGACAGGGTCATGGGCGGCCAAGGCTCATTGATGCACGTGGGGAGGGAAGGCTGGCCCGTGTGGTCCGATCAAACAGACGAGCTACTGTAGCTCAACTTGCTCAAGAAGTTAATGCTGGTTCTGATAGAAAGGTGTCAGAATACACAGTGCATCGCAGTTTGTTGCGTATGGAGCTGCAGAGCTGCAGACCAGTCAGGGTGCCCATGCTGACCCCTGTCCACCGCCGAAAGCACCAACAGTGGACGTGAGCATCAGAACTGGACCACGGAGCAATGGAAGAAGGTGACCTGGTCTGATGAATCACGTTTTCTTTACACAACGAGTTTGAGGTATTGACTTGGCCTCCAAATTCCCCAGATCTCAATCCAATCGAGCATCTGTGGGATGTGCTGAACAAAAAAGTCTGATCCATGGAGGCCCCACCGCGCAACTTACAGGACTTAAAGGATCTGCTGCTAACATCTTGGTGCCAGATACCACAGCACACCTTCAGGGGTCTAGTGGAGTCCATGCCTCGACGAGTCAGGGCTGTTTTGGCAGCAAATAGGGGACCAACACAATATTAGGAAGGTGGTCATAATGTTATGCCTGGTCAGGGTATATGATTATGTATTACATTTCAAATACAAGAGCAGTTTTAAATGTGAATGATCACTGCTGGGTGGTGCTATGCATGAGGGTTATTGTGCTATTCATTTCAAAACAATAGATCTGATTTGCAGTGAACAGGTGGTAAATCATAGGAGGTTTTGTAACGTTTTCCTCTCTGTGCTTCTGAACTGGGCACCATTCAAGAGAGCAGAGGGGACGCTCAGAGCCGTAAAAGAGTTCATGGAAATGGGAGGCATTACAGAACAGCCGCAAGAACAGCAGCTGCCTGAGAGAACAGCCTTCAGAGCGTATGTGAGGACTGATGTGACAGAGCAAAGGATGGTCTATTGCGCCATGAGTGACACTGGGAAGAAATGTGCAAATGTGGAACCTCACACACAAAAGCTGACTTAAAGTTGCATGCATACCTGCTGCAAATAAGCTTTGAAAAACACTGGCTTGTGGCACCTCAATGGATCATAAGCCGAAACGGAAAAAGTATGTTTTCCTTTCGACATGGAGTAAGGAGATGTGTGTGCGTGTGTTTGCGCGAAAAAGAGTGGGGTCAAGAACGGATGAGGTCCATTGGCAGAAGGCCACTATTAGCTATTCAAGCAGTAACGGCCAGTGGTGGAAGAGAAAGAGAAAAAGAGACATGGAGAGGCAGACAAAGACAGTGAGCGAGAAAGGCACACTAGGCCTGAAGTAAGTCACTTTCAGGGGTGACAATACCCGTGGAAGAAAGAGGCCGATGACTGCTGCTAGGAGACTTCATTGAGAGGCATGCGGACAGCGGGCCCCAAGACCCCAAAAACATCAATGGGCTCATCCAATCCTCATTAAGGGGCTGAAATGATAGAGATATACATGAGAAAAAGCCCATAAGAGATGAGAGAGAAAAGAAGAGCATGCCACCCAGTGAAGCAGGGCTGGCGCTGGCCAGAAAGCCCAGTCAGACGGCATGCAAGTCACCCAAGACCATCTGCAAAGCAGCCGCCTGGAGGAAAAAAAAGGCGCATTTGTTTGTCTGAAAGGAACAAAATAATCAGGGAATATAAAAAGCATTACACTGATGTCAAGTCAAGTCACCTTCATTTATATAGCGCTTTTCACAATATAGATTGTTTCAAAGCAGCTTTACAGTGATAATAGGAAATTAATGGAAGAGAGATTGTTTTGGCTGTACATCAGCTCTAGAAAAAAGTTATTGTTCAGATAAAGTAAGTTTTTTGATTGATTAATTTCCGTTGTAAAAAATCATTAGTTATTTACTTTACACAAAACCATTTTCAACCAAAATAGAAAACTCTCAATGCGTTCTGGCCGCTCATCCACACAGCAACAGCGCCCGGCAACAGCGCAAACCCCGAAACAGGTTTTGAAATAGTTTTGAAACGATATCGTTATCATCTTCGTATAAACAAAAAAAAAAAAAAATGTGAGAACGGTGATGGCATGCACATAAGCATTACGTGTTTAGTCTATAAGCAAGCGCGTTTGAGTACGTATGTGTGCAGGCGCGTACTTTTTCTTTACAAAATGACTGCCAAATTGCTTGTCTGGCATGCATAATACAGCATTTTTAGTCATTTACGATAATAATCGATGCTGCGTTTTGGACCAGCTGGAGTTTATTTATTAAGCGTTCAGGGCAACCACCCAGTAGAGCTTTACAATAATCTAGCCTTGAGGTCATGAAAGCATGAACTAACTGGTCTACATTGTGCATTGAGAGCATATGTCATCATTTAGATGTATTTTTAAGATGGAAGAATGCGGTTTTACAGATGCTAGAAACGTGGCTTTCCAATGAAAGATTGGTAACACCCATCATGCTGAGACAGTCAAGCACATCAAATGCACCAGATACAGTATGTTAGAGGAAAACTGCATGATACATGATTACTGTCAGCTGATATGGGCTACAGTGTTGATGACGGGACATTTGTCACCATTTGCAAACTTCAAACTAATAACATCCTGCATACAACACAGCTGACCTTCCATCCATTTTACCCCTTTAAAACTGAGTTTGTTAGCTTTTTATTTTTAGACCAAAGGAATATTAAAGGAGATTAAAGTTCAATTCTATCATTATTTACTCACCCTTATGTCGTTCTAAACCTGTATGTCATTCATACAAGGAGAAATGTTGAATAATGTTGACACAGCTCTTTATTATACAATGAGAGTTTATTGTAACCACAGCTGTCAGGGTCCAAAATGTGTGCAGTAAGTTTAAAAAATTGTTCTCTTTCTATCTTAAAACTTTGTAATATACATGCAATATACTTGCATTGTGCTTTTTTCTTATATATTACTAAAGTTACAAAATCCATGGAAAAAAAACAAACAACAGAGGAGAGCAAATAATGACAGAATTGTCATCTTTGAACTATTCCTCTAACAGAGTAACCAAAATCACAGACAGTAAGTCAGCATTTGGCAAAGGATCGAGGAATGGTTGAGGTTACGGTTAACCACATTTTCACACATACCAGATATGTTTAAAAACCTGACATGATGAGGACTTTCAGGTACTCATAATACAGTCATGTAACCAGCGATTAGTAACAAACACCCTGTGGTCTAAAAAGCCTGAGCGCCAGTCATTCCATTCCAGAGGCAGGAATTGAGAAATACACGCAGACCATTTCTTCCATCCTAGCCTCTCACATTAGAGGTGACTAAGAACATTTATATGTTATTGTTCACCATTTTAGTGATAACATGATATGAATGAGTATTTGACTTACTGGCTTGGAAGGAATGCAGAAGTGGAGTTAACGCAATTATAGGACCATTTTACATGAGTAAAGAGCATGAGATTGACATGGCTCAAAATACAGTGCAGGTCAAAAGTTTGGAATAATTAAGATTTTTTTCATGTTTTTGAAAGAAGCCTCTTATGCTCACCAAGGATGCATTTATAAATCCTTTGATGGAAAAATACAGTAAAAACACTAATATTGTGAAATATTATTACAATATATGTAAATTAACTGTAAACTATTTTATTATATTTTAAAATCTTTAGTGTCAAATGATCATTCAGAAATCATTAAAAAAAAATTGTCTTGTTTCCAAACTTTTGACCAGTGGTGTATAGATTTTTCTCCCCTACATTTTCAATTCAGTAGAATGTGGTAAATATGGTGAATGAAAGTGTGAGTACTACTCTCTGATTGGTTGCTGAAGATATCAAGATATCAAAATATTTGTGTGGGGTGTGAGTGACAGGTGATCATATTCTGTGATATTATGTACAGGCCTAGTCATATAGTAATAATTCAGCCTTTTCTGTTTTTAACAGAACTTAAAATCAAGTATTTTAAGTATACTTGGCTTGTAGTTGTGTTTACTCTTTTGATTGTGTAGCATATTAAATACTTTTTTCACATAGTTTTACATACAGTCTCATAAACTTACATTGTTTGAAAATATTGATTTATCAAGAAAACAGATAAGCTCCTAATTCAGAGTATGTGATTTTTGTGTAGTCCACTGGTAGTGTACATAGAAATTTACTTAAAATCTACTTAAATCTTTCCCCGCCATTGACAGAATTTTCCGGCAATCCATGTAATACGGTAGGGGGCACTAATACGCATCTTCTGAAATAGTACAGAATCTCCAGATCAAAACACAGGCGAAAAAGAAGCAGAAACAAGTAATAGAAGCATTGCTTATGCACATGTAAAATAACACGATAATCAAACATTAAACAGCATATAAATCAAAACTGCCTGTTACTGAATGAAATGTTGACCCAGGATGAGTTATAGGACTGTGAAGCTTTGGGGGTGTTGATGGACTCCATCTACTCCATCTGTGTTTTGATCATCGATCTGAATCCAATCCAGACAGTCTTTGACAAAAACATGATTTTCTCAAAAACATGATTTTCTTTCTTCTTTTGATATATTGAATGTTCAGATATTCATACAACAAAATATTCTGGGAGCCATGAAAATTTTGTGAAAATTATCAAAAATGCTGGCGCTGGCTGGCAACCGTTAAACAAAAAAAGCTGGCGGGAAAAGAGTTAAAGTACAGTTAAAAGTATATTTCAAGCATAAAATTAATACCTAAATAGGAACATAGTAGTATACTTAAAGTGCAAAAATAATATATACATAGTAAACTATAAGTATGATGTTTCAAAGTATACTTTTATACACTAAAAAGTGGGCCAATTCGGTCTTACACCTAACCCTTACACTTAGAAATATACTTCTAGTGCATTGATATTAGTATACTTACTATATAAAGTATACTTAAAAATACATTTGAAGTGTATTGAAGTGTATATATATATATATCTTATTTTTTTTCAGCATTATTTAATAATGGTAGTTTCCGATGAAAGTTATTCTAAAGGGTTCCTGGGAGAAAATCTAGCTTTTTTTAAACTTGGGGTCTCTGGGTTGGCAGAGAGTATGGGTGGGGGTCTGTAAGGGCTGAAACCCCTGATCTCCAAGAAAGTTAAATGTTCAAAGCATCCGTATTTTAGCCACCCCCCTCTATTCTCAGTTCCAAAAAGCATGACCCCTAGCCCTATCCCCTGTCCGCCTGCTGCCCACCTCTGGTGCATTCCTCTATCCACCCTTCACACAATCGTACAGCCAGCGGCCTCTAAGCACATAATCCCCAGCAGCAGAGCCACTCACTGCAGCCCTACAATCTGCACAAGGGGAAAAGGAAGGGGTGGATCCAGGGAGGAAGAGCCGTGGAAAAGCGGGGGTGTGCGGTGTGAAAGAAGGATGGTGAATGAGAGTGAGGGAGGACTTAACAACTGGAGGAGGGCAGTGAAAGAAGGGAAAAGGGGGCACCAGGGAGAAGGAAAAAAGTCAAACCCTGAGATGGGGGAAGCAATTGTCCAGGAGAAAAGAAAGGATTAGGTGACAATATTGGACAGAGCCGAGGGGTCAGGGGACCCGGGGCCCGATCGGCCTCCACGGAGAGAGACAGATGAAAGGAAGAGCCCCTCCTCCAGTGAATGGACATGGTTCAAGTGCAAGCGCACCTCTGGAAGGGGGCAACCTGCACTCTCAGCCCTTAAAACCACTGTGTGAGGCACATTCGTCTACTTACATGTGGCCCTGTAGGACATTCGAGGATAAATGTGCCCCTTAACATGAACAGGAAAATTGGCCATATTAATTCAAAATACATTGTAAAAAAAAGTTGGATATTTAAGTCATTTCAACTTAAATTACGTTACAATTAGTTGAACCTTGTATACTTATAAAAAAGTTGACAATTGCTTAACTTATTTTGATGAGTTAAATCAGAGTTATATTAATAAATATACTGACGCTTCCAAGCTTTATAATGGCAGCAAACGGGGCCAAAGAGTTTGAAGCTCAAAAAAGTGCATCCATCCATCATAAACATACTCCACACGGCTCCGGGGGGTTTGTAAAAAAAAAAAAAGCGTATGGCGCGATGTATGATGTCGGACGTAGCGTAACTGTTTTGAACTGCGAGAGGCGTTACACTTTCTTCGGAAGATGAATACGGAAGACGGTCTGGAGGAAGCTAGATATTTTACTTTATACTGTGTTATATTTGGATATTTTTCTTACACAAACCCATCGATTCGCTTCAGAAGGCCTTTATTAACCCCTTTATTAATATGTGGAGTATGTTTATGATGGATGGATGCACTTTTTTGAGCTTCAAACTCTTTGGCCCCGTTCGCTGCCATTATAAACCTTGGAAGCGTCAGGATATTTATTAATATAACTCTGATTGTGTAGGATGGCTTCAGCGTGAGTAAATCATGAGGTAATTTTCATTTTAAAGTGAACTATGTAAACATATGTTGTCATAACTTATTGATCATATACTTTTTTACAGTGTATAATAAATGGCTCTGCAACGCATTCTTATTTTTCAACCCCTTTCCACCAACCACCTCCGTTCTGGAATGTAACGCCCACTATCTCAGTTAAGTGCCATTATACATTTTTTCTCATTGGATAGAAACAACTCATAAATCAGATAACAGAGTTTTGCAATTTCGTTTGTTTTTTTAAATGTCATAACCGTATCAGTGAAAGTCTGACTCTTTTGTTAAAGCTACATTTTTAACCTTTACTGTAGCTTTTCAACATCCTAATTTACACAACAGTTGACATACAACAAGATAAGAACAGGTAGTTTTTAAAGAGATTTGTAGGTGGCTGTTGACTGACATAGCATTGCTGTTGCTAACTATCTTTGACATGCTCTAATAGTTCCCAAAGAGTCTGAATACACTGTGGGCTTTTCGTACCCTGCTGAAAAATCCAGCATAAACCAGCATGAACTCTATGTTGGTCCAGGATGGTTTATGCTGGTCTAGCTGGTGGATCAGCATATTCTCAAGAAAAAGTGCTTCCCATGCTGGAGACCAGCAAACCAGCTTCCCATTCGGGTCCCAGCATGCAAAACATACTTTATGCTGGAGACCAGCAATGCTGGATTTTTTAGCAGGGTAAGTTTTTACTTAAATTGGAATGTAAAGTCCACATTGGCTCTTAGTAACGACTAGCTAGTTCGCAACTAACTCTGTACTTTTTGCACAATTTATTCTCAAGGCAGAATGTCTCTAGCAGTTTATAGTCTCTCTGGAATGCATAGACGCTTAAAATGATGTTTACCTTCAATTATCCAATAGCAGCCTTCAAAACTGTGAGCAGAAGTTGTTGAAATGCTGTTAATTTCAGTTTATCCTGTTTTTGTTTTTTTGTGCCTCACATAAATGGTAAAATTAAGTTTAAATTTAAAAAACAATAAAATAACATAATAGGGATTTTTATATGTAAATAACATAATGAGCAATAAATAAAGTGCAGCGGCTATTTGCACTAAGTAAAAATATCAATAGATTCTATTAACAATGTGTAAAAATAGCAGTATTTTCTTTGCAATAAGTGTAAATAGTAGTTAGATGCTATTTTTAAATTTATAAATAGTGGCAGATACTATTTGCACCTCAGTTTGTTGTACATTAAACGATATGCAATAATAACATAGAGTGTAAATGATTATATTTATTAAAATTATTAAATGGATGCTGTCTTATTGGGACAATAAAAGCCCTCCCTACACCTATCCCTAAACACTTTATTATTAAACACACTTTGGACACTTTATTTCTACTTTTCTAATATTTTCTTCATTTTTATTGAAAATAAATGCCTTTCCGATTTGATATGTGATGGGAAAAGGGAGTAGAGCGAGTTCGGCAAAACTTGATTCGCGTCAAAACTTTCTGCCAATCGCTTTACCCCCTACACTATTGCTACTGTTGATAATCTAGCATCTTCCGTAATTTTGTCTGGCCCAACCAGACGTCAGTAGGCGGAGTTAGTATAAATAGCCTCTGCCAACAAGGCACACTCCGATAAAGGCATACATAATGGCATTTATTTAGGCCCAATCCCATTTCTACCCCTTAGTCCTTCCCTTTCCCCTACCCCTTTGTTTTGCGCGTTCACGTGAAGGGGTAGGGGTGTCTCGATTCTCTTTTGGCTGGAGTGGTAGGGGTAAGGGAAAGGGCTCGAACGAAGGGGTATGAGAAATTTCCCTGCATACACCGACTATCGTGCTGCTAGAATGCGTGTAGTGATGTTGGATCGATCACTTATGTGTTGCCTGGCTGCCAGTTTCTCCCTTGCTAAATGTGCTATTTGAGTGATGTGAACACAAATTAATAATACAGTTCAAAGAAATATCTGGTCATCCTTCATAACGCAGTCTGTAAACTCTTGCGTTACCAAGGCAACGACTGACTCGTTTGTATTACACTGCAAAGCGCTCCGTCATCGCATCACCACAGTAGAAAACGAAACCATATCCGTACCAGCTGGCTCGGGTCGGCACAGAATGGAATGGTTAACAAAGAGAACAGTTTGGCCCGATGGAAAAGCGGCTTCACCAGTCTTGTATGTTCTGTATCATTCTGTATCGTCTTAGGAAACTTGAAGGCTCGTACGTTTTCGAAACTGAAAACGAGCGCCGTTTTCTTAAAGGGATAGTTCACCCAAAAATGAAAACGTACACGATCTGGCGTAGTTTACGCAAGCGCCGGAAGTGATCTCTTGCGTGTATCTCTACGCCAGATCGTGTACATTGTACAATTTGACCTCACTTACCGGAAGTGATGGAAGCTGAAGGCTGATGGACATAGTGGTGTATTAGAGGTAAAAAATGATATACTGTTCGGTTTCTCGCACAAACCGATCGTTTCGTGTCTTAAGACATCAGTGTGTCATCACGAGCCGCAGGGTTTAATATGGATTTGTTTGTGCGTGTTTTTTTTACTCTCATAGATTGTTACCATTCACATGCATTATACGACTGACAGACTGCAACGGATGGAGTTAAAAATCTTCATTTGTGTTATACTGAAGAAACAAAGTCGCCTATATCTTGGATGCCCTGGGGGTAAGCAGATAAACATCAAATTTTCATTTTTGGGTGAACTATCCCTTTAAGTTCAAATAAAGCGCAAAACAACGTTGGGAGTGAGTAATCTGTTAAACGTGCTCATGTCTGATTTCTGTTAGATATGTACACTTTATTGCTGTTCATACTGGTTAAATGTTACAGGACACTAATAAAAGAAACGGTGTATGATGAAGTATGATGACGTGTAAAGGTATAGTAGTGGTGTCCCATTTCTTAGGGGAATATTTTCCTCCCTACGTCTTGCCACTTTGTTTCAAGGGGCAAGGGGAAGGGGTAGGCAAAGGGGTATAAAATAAAATTGGGATTGGGCCTTATTCTGATCTGATTAATCTGTCAGGTAAAACATGAGTTTATTGATGCAATTCAATTAATCTGCTTATTTATTCCAACATTACTCCTGGCTGGAGGTTTACATAAATATTTATTTAAAATCTAGTTTGTTCGAAAGATCGAATCATGTACATTTTCTAGTAATAATAGCAGCAGTACTTCAAATACATCACTGTAAACCCTAATGCTCAAAATAATTTATTGGTTTGAGTAGGGTAAACTTAAATTAAACTAATTAGTTCAATCAAATTAACTTTTATGAGTATATAGAACTTTCTTTTTCTTTTGAGTTCACAAAACTGACACATTTGAAGTAATCTGAATTGTTTCATTGTTTTAAGTTTCATGAACTTGTTTCTTTTAATTTAGACAGACTTAAATTTAACTGAAACTGGGCTGGGATTTCTATTTCCCAGCATGCTTTGCCATGACACTCGAAAGGGAGAGTTATATAAGATTTTTTTTTTTTTTTGCAAGATTAATGTTACATGGGAGATTTAGCAGTGTTTAATGTTTTGCTGTTTCTGTTATGTGGTGTTTTGGGGGGGGGTTATCATCATGTTGACGAGTGTGAGCTTAGTTTGAGAACAGATATACAGTAATGGATATTACATGATTTTTTTTAAGTTAAATGTATGAGTAAGTTAAGAGCAATTAAAATGTATGAGTACAAAATTATAATCTGCCAGTTCTGATTAAACTTTGAATTTCTTAACTTAAACATTTCGATGTAACTGATTACCTCGATTTTTTTGAGTTTTGCCAACTTATTCGGGTTTACAGTGCATATATAAACACTAGTGACATTATATAGAACCAATTCATAGGCGCTTGTCAAGAGTCTGATGTGAGTTTAACTTTTTGCCAAATATAAATAGCAGTCATTTAAGACAGTGTTGAGAAATATAGGGTTTGGCTTTTCAGTTAGTAACGTCTCTGATTTCAGGCAGAAATACGTTATTCTAATTACAGTGGTTGTAAATTATACTGTGGTAAAGATTTTGTTTGAAAATTTGTGAATTTACTTATTTAAAACGATATAATGCGAGTCCTAAAACAGTCCTCTTGATAAACTGCATGCTAAAAAAGCCATTGAAGACGTACTCCAGAGAAAGGCAAATAGGCAAAGATAAATAGCCGTGATCTCAAATACCGTTTCATGATACAGCCAACTGCTTGAACTGGTCCTTTGTTTGTTTATCAGGAACCAGTCTAACTGTAGAAATTGCAAATGGGTTCCTTAGAAAGCTGCTGGTGTGGGTCAAACTCTGGTGCCAAAGAGGTGGAGACACTGGCAGAGGTGTGATAAGCCGAGACTGTCAGTTAGGAGATCACAGAAGTTCAAACTCCTCCACACGCCACTTTTATGGTCTCCGGTGCGAAAGTGTTTTTTCAGTAAACAAATAAAAACACAATAAAGACTTCCACGCGTTTCCTTTCACCCTGCTATTTCAGGATTAGCAAAAACAGCCACGCAATCTCAATGTCATGGCCAGGAAGCTTCCACTTTTAGATATTTGCATACAATAGAAGTCTGAGCTCTCCCATCGACGCTGACTGTAGAGGCAGACCGTTTTCCATATCCTTAATACAGCAGAGGGACTTGCACTATTGCCCTTGCCCATCCCACAATCCTCTCTGCTCAGTCACTGAGATCACAGTACTGGAGGACAGTTAGACGTGCGGTCATTTGTGGTCCAGGGCGCTCTTCCTTCCTGGCTGACAGACAATAGCCTGTAAACATGACTCCACCCTCATCCTTCCCTGCACACGACCGCACGAGTGTTGTCCCCCACCTCTCACCGCTCATATGCGCTTACAGCACATGCACACAAAAGGAAGGCCACCTTTTACAATGTGCTACAGCGGGACAGACGCAGTCAGGGGATGGCATGTTTATGAATAGGGCCCGGTTTATGGAGGATGTAACATCTTTGGGACCGAAACGACTCAATGGCGTTCTCAGCTCTCCGGCAAAGTCCACAGAGAGCAATCTATTGTGATAATGTCGTATCCCTGAGGTGTCGAACCTGGTGCTGTAGGTGTCGAGACCCCACATCTCTCGCATTTCACTCAAGGCTTTTGCAAACAGTATTGTCAACCCTAACTCAAGTCACATTTATTTATATACCACTTTATACAGATTGTGTCAAAGCATCTTCACAGTAATAAACAGGAAAATAACTGGGTTAATGTTGCAAAATTCAATTTCAGCTAAGAAGCAGCTCTACAGAAGACAACAGTGTCATTATTCAGCTCAGTTCAGCCCTCGTGTCTCTGTGTGGAGGTTTTACACTTTATTTTCGATGGTCCACTTTAGACATTCTACTGACTATAAGTAACTTTGCAACTACATGTCAACTTATTCTACTAACCTAAACCCTAATCTAACAGTGTAATACAGTCTTCTAATACTCTAATGAGAGTTAGTTGGCATGTAGTTGTAAAGTAACTTATAGTCAGTAGAATGTCTAAAGTGGACAATCGAAAGTGTGGGGGGAAAATTCAGTGGAAGAAGCAACTTTCTTCTAAACTCTTATTCCAAACAAAAATAAAAGTCATAAAAACCCTAGTAAAAAATAAATGTTATGCAAAGTATACTACAAATACGTTTACATATTTGTGTACAAACCCGATTCCAAAAAAGTTGGGACACTGTACAAATTGTGAATAAAAAAGGAATGCAATCATTTACAAATCTCATAAACTTATATTTTATTCACAACAGAATATAGATAACATATCAAATGTTGAAAGTGAGACATTTTGGATTTCATGAGAGCTACACATTCCAAAAAAGTTGGGACAGGTAGCAATAAGAGGCCGGAAAAGTTAAATGTACATATAAGGAACAGCTGGAGGACCAATTTGCAACTTATTAGGTCAATTGGCAACATGATTGGGTATAAAAAGAGCCTCTCAGAGTGGCAGTGTCTCTCAGAAGTCAAGATGGGCAGAGGATCACCAATTCCCCCAATGCTGCGGCGAAAAATAGTGGAGCAATATCAGAAAGGAGTTTCTCAGAGAAAAATTGCAAAGAGTTTGAAGTTATCATCATCTACAGTGCATAATATCATCCAAAGATTCAGAGAATCTGGAACAATCTCTGTGCGTAAGGGTCAAGGCCGGAAAACCATACTGGATGCCCGTGATCTTCGGGCCCTTAGACGGCACTGCATCACATACAGGAATGCTACTGTAATGGAAATCACAACATGGGCTCAGGAATACTTCCAGAAAACATTGTCGGTGAACACAATCCACCGTGCCATAGGTCAAAAAAGAAGCCATATCTAAACATGATCCAGAAGCGCAGGCGTTTTCTCTGGGCCAAGGCTCATTTAAAATGGACTGTGGCAAAGTGGAAAACTGTTCTGTGGTCAGACGAATCAAAATTTGAAGTTCTTTTTGGAAAACTGGGACGCCATGTCATCCGGACTAAAGAGGACAAGGACAACCCAAGTTGTTATCAGCGCTCAGTTCAGAAGCCTGCATCTCTGATGGTATGGGGTTGCATGAGTGCGTGTGGCATGGGCAGCTTACACATCTGGAAAGGCACCATCAATGCTGAAAGGTATATCCAAGTTCTAGAACAACATATGCTCCCATCCAGACGTCGTCTCTTTCAGGGAAGACCTTGCATTTTCCAACATGACAATGCCAGACCACATACTGCATCAATTACAACATCATGGCTGCGTAGAAGAAGGATCCGGGTACTGAAATGGCCAGCCTGCAGTCCAGATCTTTCACCCATAGAAAACATTTGGCGCATCATAAAGAGGAAGATGTGACAAAGAAGACCTAAGACAGTTGAGCAACTAGAAGCCTGTATTAGACAAGAATGGGACAACATTCCTATTCCTAAACTTGAGCAACTTGTCTCCTCAGTCCCCAGACGTTTGCAGACTGTTATAAAAAGAAGAGGGGATGCCACACAGTGATAAACATGGCCTTGTCCCAACTTTTTTGAGATGTGTTGATGCCATGAAATTTAAAATCAACTTTATTTTTCCCTTAAAATGATACATTTTCTCAGTTTAAACATTTGATATGTCATCTATGTTGTATTCTGAATAAAATATTGAAATTTGAAACTTCCACATCATTGCATTCTATTTTTATTCACAATTTGTACAGTGTCCCAACTTTTTTGGAATCGGGTTTGTACTTAAATAAATACCCTACAATTGTACTGTTGGTATACTAAATTGATATACTTAAAGTCTGCTAAATTGGAAGTAATTTTGTACTTAATGCACTTTAGTTATCTGGAAATAGTCCTGAGGTCCAACTAAAGATATACTTAAGTATATTTGATTGTGCTAAAATTGAACTATTGCAACTATACTTTAAACATCTTGCATTTAAAGACTGAAATTATACAGTGATCATACTATCCTTACTAATAGTAATATTAAAACACATTTTAGGCTTAACTCTTACGGGTCTGCACAGTTTTGGGGCCCTTTAGAAGTTTTGACATGCTCTGACATTTGTGCCTTTTTCAGTTGCTTATAAACACATTAATGGCAAAAGTGTCATTACACTGTATTATCAATGTTGAAAGGATTCTTTGATGAATAGAAAGTTCAAAAGAACAGCGTTTATCTGAAATATAAAGCTTTTGTAACATTGTACTACCGTTCAAAAGTTTTGGGTCTGTAAGAATTTTTTTTTTTTTTTTTTTGGGAAAGAACTTAAAGAAATTAATACATTTATTCAGCAAGGATGCATTAAATTGATCAAGTGACAGTACAGACATTTATAGTGTTGCAAAAGCTTTATATTTCAGATAAATGCTGTTCTTTTGAACTTTCTATTCATTAAATAATCCTGAAAAAAATTGTACACAAATGTTTTCAACATCGATAATAATAATAAATGTTTCTTGAGCAGCAAATCGGCATATTAGAATGATTTCTGAAGGATCATGTGACAGTGAAGACTGGAGTAATGATGATGAAAATTCAGCTTTAAATCACAGAAATAAATTGCATTTTAAAAATATATTCAAATAGAAAAAAGTTATTTTAAATTGTAAAAATATTTCACAATAATACTGTTTTTGCTGTATTTTGGATCAAATAAATGCAGCCTTGGTGAGCAGAAGAGACTTCTTCCAAAAACAATCAAAATAGTACTGTTTCCAAACTTTTGCCTGGTAGTGTATATCATTAAGTCTCAAGCAATAGAGGGTATGCACGTGACGTCACCGTCGGCCGGAGTGACTGTGGTTACGCCCACTGAGTGGCAAAAAGACTGAGTGGCAGCATTGGCACAAAACACATCTAAAACGGGAAAGAGCTTTGAGATCGACTGTACAAATAGATTTGACAAGAAATCTGAGGTATATTTTTACAGACTGCCGAAAGCTACAGAAAACAGAAGCAAATTGATCTCTGCAATTCACAGAAACAACTGGATTTGCAGTTATCATTTTTTGTCAATATGTTGAATTTTGGGGTAAAATCATACCTTATATATTGTATTGACAACTCATCAGTTAAATATTTACCATCTTATATTCTGCATGATTGGATGTTTTTAAATAAGTATTGACAAAAACTATACAAGTTTTAGGGCTGGACGATATGATGATATATCTATAACAGTGATCACCCGGATTTAGACCTACCTATATTGTATTTATATAAAGCGTTCACAGGCAAATTTGCTTCATGTATTTCCCCGGCGTCGAAATCAGGCTCATGTAGAAACACGATTCCTGGCTGCATGTCAATATCTATGGATCACTGGATCTTTTGTAAGTTGTAAGAAACACTATATGTAGTCCAACCTTTAGTTTAAACTGATAATCATTTGCTTTACTCGCATTTTCCCCAGTTAACTCCAGTCATGCAACAGCTCTTTTGCCACTCAGGCCGGCTGACGGGGCGTGTTCCGGTCGGAAAGTGACGTCAGTGCATGCCCTCTATATGTCAGTAAATATGTTAATGGATTTGTAATATACTTAGTATAAAATAATTGTATTTTAAAACTCACTCTTCTATTCCAGTAAATGTTAAAGAATTCAAGAATGAAGAATTCAAAAACTTTCAAGAACACAGAACAAAGCCATGTTCATTCAAAACAGGTTCCTCAACATCATGCTATTTCTGTGTAAAAAGTACCACTACCCCTACAAAAATAAGTATACTTCAAGTTAATTTTATTATGTATACTTAAGTAAAGTTCAAATATATTTTAAGTATACTTTATGTAGTAAGTATACTAATATCAATGTACACTAATAGTATACTAATACGACTTTGGACTAAATTGGCCCACTTTTTAGTGTATAAAAGTATACTTTTAAGTATGCTTTAAGTTTAACAGTAGTAAACTTTGAGTACATAACTAGTTTACAACTACGTTTTTCATTTGTACTGCAACTACAAGTGAACTTATAGGTTTGCTAGTTAAATACTTGTAGCACAATTTTTAGTTTATGAAAGTACACTTTGAAGTGTACTCTCACTAGTTTTATACTGCAAGTATACTTGTAAGTTTACTTTAAATGAACTTAACATCATATCTATAGTTTACTATTTATATATTATTTTTGCACTTTAAGTACTTTAAGTGTTCCTATTTAGGTATTCATTTTTATACTTGACATATACCTATAACTGTACTTTAAGTAGATTTGAAGTAAATTCCATGTACACTACCAGTGGACTAGCCTACACAAAAATTCACATACTCAGAATTAGGAACATATCTGTTTTCTTTATAAATCAATATTTTTTAAAACAATGTAAATTTATAAGACAGTATGTAAAACTATGTGAAAAAAAATATTTAATAGGCTACTCAATCAAAAGAACAAACAAAGCCAAGTATATACTAAGAATACTTAATTATACTTTTAAGTATAGGCCAAATATACTTATACTTTTCTGTCAGAATACTTACAAGTATACTTATACAGTCAAACCAAAATTTATTCAGACAACATTTTCTCACATTATCAAAGTTTATTCACTATAGTTTAGAAAATGGTAATAAAATATGACAAGAACTCAGAGTTAAACTGTGTCAGAACAAATTCATCTTGATAATACTTTGATAGAAAGGGATGTAATGGATTACGATCAACCAATCAGCTGTTGAATTTAAGAACACAATTAGATAATACCAATTTAGGTCAACCAATGACCAAGCAATGCTTCATTTTGTTCAGTCTGTGGTGTCAAAGGTCACATTAGCAATTAAAGAAAAAACACTTCAGCAAAACATGGCCAGCTCAAAGTGTCTGAATCATTTTGCTCCCAAATGTTTATCAATTTTACTGCGAGTCACTGTATGAAGAATTTTTGGGTATAATATGTCACAGTTTCCTTTATTTTGCTATCCTCACTTGAATGAACGATAGTGTCCTGCACACACTAGTAAAAAATTATATAAATGTCTGAATCATTTTTGGTTTGACTGTAAGTCAAGTATACTAAGTATATTACTGAGAAGTACATAAAACATAGGCTGAAAGTAAACTTTCTTATTTTCCAGTTTAAAAGAAGTATACTAATAGCACACTTGAATAAACTTCTATTTTGAAAAAATATTTGTCATTTGAAATATTTAAGAACTTTCACAAAAATTTTAAATTTTACCGTAAGAGCTGAAAAACATCCTTTTATTTAACTTAAAAGTGTGATGTCAGACACTGCCCTCGTGTAAAAACACACTGTTATGACTTACAACACACTCTTGAGCTGTTATCTCATTAGCTTAGCAGACATGTGTTGATGTGGCTTATAAATAACAAAGGAGTGAAATTTTACAAGACTTGTGATCAAATGTTACCCTTAGCACTTAATATAGCACTAGGACACGAGAAGGAAAGTGTTACTCACTGAAATTTGAGAAAAGTCACGGTTTTCCATGACAGGAAAACAAATGTCACTTCTAAAAACGACAGATTGTTAAACATGCATGAGGAATAGATCATACGAAATGCTCAATTAGGTTTAGCCTAAATGAGTTAAACAAGCCCATTTCCTGCATTATAACATTTATGGTGAAGAAAAAAAAGACTTTTGCACCTTTTGAACCTTTATCTCAGCATCTGCTCGTGGAATATCTGAACCTAATTACTAAGACAACTATTTGCATAGGTAATCAAGAAGCTATTTATAATGAGTTAAGTGTCAGGTGTAGCCTCGCTCTTTCATTCTGATCTAATAAAAGGAAACGTGTGTGTTGCAAAGCATTGTGCTTGTTTTCTTTCAGAGTCCCTTTGAAACGAACGCGGCAGGTTTAAAGTTGGCCTTGTGTGGAATGTGGAGGAGATTTGTGGCAGATGAGGACACGCTGACCCCTACCACCCTGCCACATGTGTAAGAGGTTCATCAAACCAAGGTCAGGGGTCAGGAGGTTAGGATTCTGTTTCCTGTTTCACACAGACCGTGGCTTCATCTGGGTCCAGATATCAGCGCCTCCGTCAAAGGCCTCACAATGGCAGCCATTCAAGCCCGGGCCCATTCTCAAGCCATTACAGACCAGACACAGAGCAAGCCTAACAATTTCACTCTGATTATGACGAGACGTGTATGTCAGTACACTTCCTCCCGGGATAATTCCCTGACAGCACTTAATTGAGCTACAATGATTGCTGTTTATATGTTGCACTGTAAACTTGGCTTATTATTTTTTGTCACCTTATACAGTTGATTGGTAAAGACTGTGTTAATATTTACAGCTAATATTTATTTTATTTTATTAACCCTTGAATGTGCACTTGTAGTGTTCTTCAAATCTTAAAAGTATATAAAAGACTTTGCAGATAATATTAAAGAAATAAATAACTATATGTGACACACTTAAAGGGTTGGTCCAGCCATAAATGAAAATTATCCCATAGTTTACTCACCCTCAAGGGGGTTAGCAAAGGTCTTCTGAAGAAAAGTGATATCCATATTAATAACTTTATAAACTCAGAGGTCACTCTACTGCCGGAACTCGACCGGTACGGCCGTTATCGGAAGCCAGTGATTATATTTTTCTACATATTATGTAATTGCAATACAGATATTTTTCTTACACAAACGCATGGCTTGGCTTCAGAAGGCCTTTATTAACCCCTGGAGCCGTATGGATTACTTTTATAATGGATGGATGCACTTTTTTTGGGTTTCAAAATCTAAGGCACCATTCACTCCCATTATAAAGCTTGGAAGAGCCAGGATATTTTTTAATATAACTCTGATTGTGTTTGGCTGAAAGAAGAAAGTCATAAACACCTAGAATGGCTTGAGGGTGAGTAAATTATGGGATAATTTTCATTTTTGGGTGAACTAACCCTTTAAGTACACTTTTAAAAAGTGCACTTTGTAATAATGTCAAATTACAAGTTTTACTTTAAAGTAGATGGTAAATCATTATGTTTTAATAATCTTTTGATGTGCTTTTAAAGAAGTATTATTTTGAAGTGTTGAGTGACATACTAAAGCATATTTAAAGTATAATTTTAACTGTAGCGTGTTATTCAGTATTACATTTAAAGTTAAGATTCAAATGTACTAAATTTTACTGTACAAAAATTGTTGTTTCAACTTAAAAAAGTAAGTGTTTGTGCTGCCTTAAAATTTTAAGTTTAGTCAACTTGAAATAAATTTGTGCTAAGTGACAACTTGGATATTTGAGTTGACTGAACTTAAAATTTTAAGGCAGCATGAACACTTTTTTAAAGATGAAACAACATTTTTTTATAGTGTGCATCATTACAAATGTGTAAGTTACAATTATATTTAAATGCATACAAGATTCAATAGAAATTACATTAAAGTATATTTTAGTTTATCATAAAAAGATGTATTTAATCCCTACTTAAGTGGGTCAAAAGCACTCTAAAGTTCAGCTAATTGCATTTATTATAAATATAAGGTACATTTAATACATTTTCACTTAATTTCAATTAACATGCACACTAAGTGTTCGAAAACGTTACATTCAGTTTGCATTTAATTCCGTAATAAATGCTCTTTTTAAAAGTATACTTCTATTTCATAAGGAAAATTAAATGCTTTCGTGTGTTAAAGGCAGATCACAGGTTGATTAAACCATGTTGTGCAAACATTTTAATTAAATATGAACAATTTAATAATATGAAATATTAGAACACTTAATAAATAAAATACACACACATGCACATGGATGATGATTCAAGAACACAAGCATGCATATGAGTCAAATATCTTACAAAACTCTGGAATTTTACTGTGATATGATACATGAATCGACCCTTATGTCAGCACAACTACACACACACAAAAGCTCTGTTCAAAAATTGTTGATTGTCTGAATTGGGATGTTCTACAAAGGCCACACAAACAGTGCTAAATAGGAAACTCAACTTGTAGTCTGATGTTAGAATGTTGCTAAGCTAGCAATGCAAAAAGCACAAAAACACAGAGCACAGGCAAATGCTGCATCCCAATTCGCATACAATTTGTCCTAAATAGTATTCGAAATTAGAATTAGTGTGTCATGTGATGTCCCAAATCGTAGTATGTTGAAATGAGTGATACCCGGATGGTCTACTATTTCCAATCCATGCACACTCTAATGGAATAATATTGCCCACAACCCATTGTGCGTTGGACAGATAAAAAGTGTTAAAAAAACTACAAACATGGCGGATGTGTGAGATCGAGGGTTAAGCAGAGAGGTTTATAAAGGGGTTTATAATCAGTATCTAACCTGACAAAAAGATATATATTCAATGTTATCCATATTGTATTTCATCTGCAACAACACTGTGAACTTTTATAAAGATACGTTTGGTTTTTAACTTTTAAATGCATCCGCATGAAAGATCCACGACTGGCTATGGTAGGAAATTAAATTAAATTGAATGACAAGATGATTGACAGGTCAGTTTAAATGGTGACAGGATGCATGTAAGCGACAAGGTGGTCCGGTCCAATAATGACGCAATTATGACGAAGTAGTATGTCACAAAGCCTACACACTCAAAAGTATGTACTTTTTCTTCACAAAAACTGCATACCTTTAGGGCATAGTATACGTAGACAAATTGGGATGCAGTTGGTAAAATAATACAATTTAAATGACAAATTTATTTTTATAGACATTTTCAGTATTAAATGAAATATGTTAATTTGAACAGTTCTGTCACCTTGTTGGCATGTTAGAGTTTTTTTTCACTGAGCTTGTTGCAGTGCATTCTGGGATTTACTGTGAAGGATACATGCTAGAATATGAACAAAACGAGGCCTTTACTAACATACTAACTACGATGCCTTAAAATGCTACCTCTGAAAGCAGCTGACTAGGTTTTGGAAACACTCAATCACACAATCACTAAAACAAACCCCATCCTTCAGGCTTACACAGTCACAAAGGTCATTTTAAGTATAGACTTCTGTGTTTTAGAGCTGACCCAACCCAAAGTCAACATGCATCAGCAATCCTAGGTCAAACTGAAATACCTTTGGGTTCTATGAACCCATTCACATGTGTCTAGGGAAAGTTTTTTTTCTTCTTTTCTGAAGTGGGTCTCAGGTGAAGTATGCATTGTTTCATAAAAGCTCAGTGATAACTACAGTGAATATGTTGTTTTAGATGGGTGTGTATGGTCTTAGCTTTGGATGGGGTCCACAGAAAGTAAACTGTAGACATTTTGCTGATCAACTGGAGTGGAGAAAAGACAAATTGTCTTGACTTTTCATATGTAAGGTAAAACTTGTTTGGAAAACGCATTAATATGCCTAATAATGTGAAATCTAATAACATTTAAAACTCATAAATATATGAAAAAACGGGCAAGTCACTGAGGCCTTTCCTTAAATGACTTATCAACATGACGTATTGTTCACTTGGAGGAAAAACAAGCGTTTTGGAGAATGTATGATAAGTTACTATAGGTAACTTTGCAGTCTAGTAGTCATTAGAGTATTAGTCAACTCTGCTAACCCTAACCTAACAGTCTACTACTAGTCTACTAATACAATAATAAGAGTTAGTTAACATGTAATTGCAAAGTTACTTATAGTTAGTAGAATGTCTAAAGTGGACCATTAAAATAAAGTGTAACCGAATGGATGGATTTCTTTCTAGATTGCTCCATGTACAATAATGTAAAGCTGATGGAAAAATATAGAAAAAACCCAAGGAAAAGGAAAATAAGAATTCAAAGGAAATATAATTCTAAAGAAATATAAACTCCAATCACTCTTGTTTGGACACTAACATGCAGGGGCGTCGCTAGAACCTTTTTAATGGTCCTCAAGCACCAGTAAAATATTACTAATAAATCCTTGTCTGATGGTGGAAATGATTATATACTGACCTGATAAAATGTCAGTATGTCCAGTGTGTTTTCTATCAGCTGTTTAGAATCAGAACTAGTTGATGAATGAATCACTATTTGGTCAAATGGGTTTGGAAAAACTTCTGGAATAACTCAACTTGATTCATTTAAACAGTTCACTTACGCACTGAATCGTTAGCAGTGGTTTCTCACACCGTAACGGAATAAGACAGAAAACAAAAATAGAGCTGGATGAGGTGATATTTACCTATTGTCCATTGCCTAAAACAAAACTTGCAAATGGTTCATGTGTCAGCAATGAGGCCTCTCTTTATTGTGTGATGCATGCAGCTTGTGAAAGAGCAACATGGAGAGCTTGATTTCACCAAGTGCAACATGTTCCTGGATCAACATCTTTGTTGATCCTGGAACAACATTCCAATCAACCAATCAGATTTGAGGGACAAGTTTACAGTTTATGTCAAGTTTAGGCTTACAACCAGGGTTAGGTGCTTCTACATCAGTGTTGTTCACCTAGCGTTTCCATCTGATTTTAGGGATAGGTTATGGTTAGGGTTAGGTTTAGAAGTAGGGATAGGGTTAGGGCTAGGGAGAGGGCTACATTTTCGGACAGGAACGTTGTTCCAGGATCAACAAAATATGTTAACCCAGGAACTCAACAAAATCAGGACGTGCAAGCAACACACTCTGTACTGTAGGTAAAGACAATTTATATGGTATTGTTTGAAGTATAGTTTTTATTTAAATTACAAGATAATCAAACAGTACCATTCTACCGACAAAACTCAGAATGGTAAAACCACACTCTTTTTTTTTTTTGTTAAAGAGTACATAACACACACAGTTTCTGCCAGTCTCATGTTAATCTTGAGTACCTATAGAGTAGTATTGCATCCTTCATATCTCCGAATAGTCTTTAGTTTTATCATATTTATAAAAGACAGATACATTGTACAGATTCTTTCAGAAAACAGCCGAACTTGTGGAGCCATGCAGTGGGCGGAGCTAAAGAGTCACGAGCACACACACTCACACACACACACGAAATACATCATGGCATTATCTCTGGATAACTTTCGATTCACTATACGTTCGTGTTGTTCACATTACATGCACTTGCGCAACAAAACACAGACATCTGATGCAGTTTCACTCACCGCCTGCGGGTTCATGACCAGGAACAAACAAACACACCTGCAGAACTCTGTTGCTGCTCCGGAAAAACAAACTGCATCCACTGTTCCCTTAACGCTGGGATATTTGGGAAGCTGAACAAGGTTATCTTTCCCTCACAACCAAACACACACTTCTTTAGTGACATTGTTGATTTTGTCGTCTAAAAACAAAATGACAGCGCTGCCGACGGCTCCCGTAACCCAACGAAGCTTGTTGATGGACGTGCTCTTGCTCTCGCTTTGGTGTGTGTGTGTGTGTGTGTGCGCTCATCCGGGAGAAGTGCCCATACAAGGAATTCCGCCCTTTATGACGTCATACAGGGCCATACTCGAAAAAAACTTTCCAAAACTTATTCGAATCCTGAGGGAGTGTATTTGGCACAGAAATACTCCGTCATACATCCAACTCATTTTTTTGACATTTTCTTTAACAGTGTAAATAAGTCAGAATGCATGAAATAGCATTAGACCCCCCCTTTAAGGATGGCATGTCAGCTTCACATGGAAAGGTGCAGGGATTAGACTGGGAATGTTCAGGAAACCTGGATTATAAAGCATTGGCATCCTGGGGCTTATGAGCGCCACCATAGCCCGTGTCTCATCACCTGGCTCTGGTTACACCCCTCAATGTGTGACTGACTGACAGAAACACCACTCTCCATTTCCCCTCCCTGTCGGCAGTCTAGGTGGGATGGGCGGATGAGGGCCATGGTTTCGCACCATTGCGCCTGTGAGGACCCATACCCAGGCGTGAAACTCGTCTCATCCTCATAACAGTGTGGCAGGAGCTCTGCTAAATTCTTCACCTTTGTGCGGCCCACATAGAGACTCCGTAGCCGGCCTGTTGGTCTGGTCCTCACATCCGACAGCAGATCATAACAATGGGAAAAGGATTGCAAATTGACAGTCAGAGACATGTCTAGAGACTATACAAAGAGTCACATGGCATTAAAGAGAGTGTGAAACTTCTAGGAAAGAGGGAAATGTGCAGTCTGGGAGGTGGGAATTTTTTTTAAAGCAACACTAGCTATCCCTTACAAAAAAGTACTGTGTGCAGAAAAGTTCATGGCGGTAGCATTGTACATTAATTACATCATATGTAATACCATGGTATTAATATGTACTTTCGTACTGAATGATTACCATATTCATGTACTATGGTATTTATACATGTTTTTTTATTTATTTATGGTATTTAGTCGTGGTATTTACCATAAAAGGAAAACTGTTAAATCATAACAATACAGGTGGTAAAATAGAAAGCTAAAAGCGAAAGCCAAAAATGTATCAAATGATGAATTGGAGATTATTGTAAGAGATGGTGCACATAAAGACAAAACACCATCAAGGTAACTCACATGACATTAAAATACTGCAATAAAACATCAACTCAGGGGCCGTTTACACGACACTGCTTTCAACTAAAAACTTTTTATGCCGTTCATTTATACGACAGCAGTGTCTTGGGGGCCTGAAAACGCAAACTTTTGAAACTTTTGATTCAAAGTGCACGTTTTTGAAAACGATTCCGTTATCGTCTCCGTGTAAACTACAAAAAATGTGTGAATTTGTGAAAACGGTGACATCATGCGCATGCGTATTACGTAGTGTTTAGGGCTGCACGATATGAGGAAAAGCTGCGATGTGCGATAACACTGTTTAATATTGCGATGACGATATGACTTGTGATAAATATTCAAATGTGAATGTTAGCTATACTGTTCCCATGTCTTAGTGCTTTAATAGGTTCTTTGCGAACATAGAACCTAAACATTGAATAGCCTATTCCCACTGAATATTTTTCAGCATGTTTTACACAGTACCTGTGTTTGTAACGCGTCATCTCTCCTAAATCCAAAATAATTCCATATAGCTGAAGTGCTGTTCTTTTTCACCACAAGGTCTTCGTCAGCCACCACATTTTCCTCACTCTTCTCTCCTTCCTCCGCCATCGTATTTGCTAACGGCACAGTGTCGCAACTAAATTGACACCTCACAAATCAATCTGAGCGTAGCTGACACTTCCTGGGGCTTCACCTGATTGGCCTAATAGCATGAACGCATGAACCATGTCTTCAGGGCTAAACGTGATAGGTCAAACGTTCAAGCGCATGTAATAAACTGTTTTCCCTTATTCATTGTGTCAGGTTGTCTGTTGCGACGTGTTCATCGCGCGAGTTCATATCGCGATGACGATGAAAATTCGATGTATCGTTCAGCCCTAGTAGTGTTGTAGTCAAGACCACCTAATCCGAGACCAAGTCGAGACCAAGACCAAGGAAGGGCGAGGCCGAGTCAAGACCAAGACCAGACCAGCACTCCTTAAATTCATAAAGATACACATTATCGCCTAAGAAATTACTTAGTTTTAATCAATAAATATAATTAGATTAAGACACTATATAGAGCTGTTACCAATCAAATGAAATCGTTACAACAAAATTCATCTTTGCACTGCAGAGGTGGTACAGAAGATGAATATGAATTGGTAAATTACAAATGCATGCAATTATTGAATGTTTGTATATAAGCAATATCATGTTTGCAGTTTGTGAAAACAGCTCTCTTGCTCTTGTGATATTGCTTAATTACATCACGTTATAATATAAAAATCCAGATCTCATACGAGTACTTTTTGCAACAATATCTTGAATTGTGTGAGCATTTGAATTCATTTTGGTGACATTTTTGACACAATCCTTCATTCATTTCTGAACCGGCACAATAAACAAATCAAGTTATTGATTGCATCTGAAGCAATAAGTTTTACATCCAATCACAATAATGTTAATAAATAAATCAGACAATGCACCGGCAATTTAGTAATATCCCAGTAGTTGTGGTCTTGACCGGTCTTGAAACAAAATCCAGAGTCCTCTAAGTCTGAGACCGAGACAAGACCGAGTACAAATGTGGTCGAGACTGAGACTGAGACAAGACCAAGACCTTCAAAAAATGGTCTTAAGACTGGTCTCGAGTACTACAATACTAGTATTATGTGTTCAGTCTATAGGCGCATAGTTTTTCTTTACAAACTGACATCGCCAACTACTGGCCTGGCAGCAGAATACAGCATTTTTAGTCGTTTTCACGGATCCGTGTGAACAGGGATCGTTTTGACAGCGTTGTCGTCTGTACGTGAGAAAACACACCCTAAATTACATAATACAACAACAGAAATACAACAGAAATATGATTTTAAGAGAAAAATATATTTGTTATAATATAATGTTGAATATAGATTTATACTTTAAGCAATATGGTAAATCATAATTTTGACTTCCAAAACTTCACAGTTTTATGTCATTGGCTTGCTCCCAAGGTGAAAGGGCTCAGCTCTACGTTGGCTGTTGAATAGCATGGCAAATCAAAACATGTAATTGTGTCATGTTTTCTAATGCCTACACATCTGCATGAATTCGACCTAATTTGCATGAATTGCACCTATGTAAGTGTATATGCTGTGTCGTTTCATATGATATTATGTTACATTTTCACAGCATTTACCACTGAGGTGAGAGTGTAGATACTTATTAAGTTGAGCACTCAAATGTTTAATGTAATTTAAGCTTTACACACCCACATGTAAACATGAAGACATGCACAAAGTGGATGAAGAAAATAAAAGGGGAGTTGATGAGACTTGCGTAGGTGTACTTAGGAATGAACGGTCTCATGTGAACATGCTCCCAGTGAGCTGGGAGGGATCAGAGAACCGCACAGAGAGTAGGGTGCGCCTCTCTATCCATGCATTGCTGAACAATGCTGCCAAGGAACTGACAAAGGTCAAGCAAGAAATGTAACGAGTGTGCCTTTGTATCGAACCGTTGACCTACTAAATTCTATGTAATTCTCCTAAAAGCAGGTGCAATAGTTACTACTTTTAGGAGTGAGGCAACAAGGTCAAGGTGTCGGCTCCTTAAGAAGTCCTGATACAGTCGGAAACTTTGTATTAGGGTTGAGATAACAGTCTAAGGATCTTTGTTAGCTTGGTCATGCAGAACCGCCACTGTCCACCACTGTTAAAACTGGGCTTGTTGGGCTGGGAAATTTGTCTCACTTCTGCTTGTGCATCACTTCTTTACAATGTGCAGGATGTCTTGAGGTTGATTTAAACACTTTATATTTCTAAAGATGGTTTGACAGTTGACATTTTTTAAAGATTTACCCATTAAAAAGGCCATTAATCCATCAAAGAAGACATGCCGAGTATGCATTTACTTATGCAGCAGTTTTTGACACACCTGCCGACAGAACGTATTTTCTTTCCTCACTCCTCCTGGCAATGTTACTTTCAACAAAGTACACTTTACTTTTAGGTAAAAGACGGTCCTCCTGTTGACTTGTCATCAGACATGCTGAGGTTAAGTGTGAGAAGTCCTAGGGAGGACTGCCTTGGCTGAAGAGTAACAATTCAAGATTTCTTCAATTTGACATGTTTCCAGTCACTCAGACTCTCACCCTCCTGGTATAAAGTGAAAAGGACCATTTACAAGAAATCACCTGACTCACTTTCACTTTTGATCTTAGGTTTGACCACTGTGATAAGCAAATGGCAGCAATACAAACTAGTGAATCAGTAACCTATATTAACTTATGTGTAGGGGTTGAATAATTTAAGCGGGCCACTATTTTGAACCTATACGGCAAACATCACCACCAAACCATTTGTTCTTTCGGTGCACCGCTAAGACAAGCACAGTGACAAATGGGGGATTAATTAATATGAATGAGTGGTTTGCAATGGAGGCATGTTTAGGTTATCCCAACCTCCTCCTCATCTGTCTAATCAGCACCAGGGAGGCAGTAATGTCATCCAGATGCAGACAGATGCCCATAGGGTGCTGGGAGAACCCTGCTGGGAGCTCTTCAGCATTAGCCTTCTCTTTGGTGCGTTCATGATATCAGCTGCCCTCAGCACCACTGCCATAGAAAGAGATATGACATATGAACTACAGTGACAAACATGACTGCAGGACCATGAATGCACACTAACCAAACCTTGTTAATTTGAGTGGATAATGTGTCTTTTTTCTGCCGTATGACCGCAAACTGGTGGAGTGGTAAAAAGCTGTGTGGGACATGTGGTTCCCTTTATGCCTCCAAATTCATAGGACCAGGTACCAAAACTGAGCTTCTCCTTACACTAGCAAGAGGAATCAAGATCAAGAGTATAACTGCCCCATCTGACCCCAGCAAGATGTCTGCACAGCAGCAATATGACCTGGAGCCACTGGAGAGATGAAAAGCCATTGGTGTCATGCTACAAGACCACACAAATATTTTTTAAGCTCTCTTCAATTGGCACCACATTACGGTGAATTCAAGTAAATTGGGCCCCTTTTTGGCTGTTTACACAGTTAGTGTTTAAGATTGACAACCATGTTTATAAAAGTGATTCTTGAATTGTCCTGGTCATACAACAGCTAGGAGCAGCTGAACAATTACTGAAGAAAATATGAAGGATGGTGAAGTCAATAGCTGGGTTTCCATCCAAACATGAAGCGAATTTTTTCAAAGTTCGCAAAAACAAAAAAACAAAAAAAAAAACAAAAAAAAAAAAAGCGAATTAGGCGCATTTCCATCAAGTCGTTCGAGCGGACAACGGTGGTATTGGTAACCTAGTGACCAACAGTAAATAAAACACCATCAGCGGAAACAGTAGTGAATGAACGTTCGTGAACGAGTCGACTCCTTTGAGTTTCCCTTTTTGTATATTAATACAAGACAGAATAATATGATTATCCTTTCGCTACATTGCTCAGCCACACATCAAGTAGTCACTAACTGATGTTTTTTTGATGTGTATACGCACATACAGTAGGCTACACAATAACATAACCTTCAGTAGCTGCATGGAGTGCATGTGGTCGAGCAGTGTGGCGAAACGATCACCCTTAATATCGGGTCAGAAAACAAGATGAGTAACACGCGCAAACGTATACTCTTATTACTGAGCTGAGCCAAATGATCCGGTTCGGTTCTCTAAAAAGAGACGGAATTCCCATCATGAGGAAACAGCCGATCAGTCACATGGGTTTAATGTTTGCTACATCAGAATTTATTCAGCAAATGTGTTTCCATCTCCCATTAGTCCCATTAACTCTTTTTCGCACAAGTCAAAAACCACGTCAAGCGAGCGTAAAAACTTTTTCGAACTTTGGCGTTTCCATCACTCGTTTCTGAAGCCATACTTCAAAATGCGCATAAAAACAGGGTGATGGAAACATATCTTATGACACAGAATGTCTAAATTAACCAGCAGCATCTTCGAATGATTTTCATTTATAAGAATGTAGCATGTGGGTTGTGCCCAAACCACAAAACCAACTGGAGCAGCTCTGGTGGAAGACAAGGACTAAATCTAAAACCTGCAAATGATTTACAGCTTATATATCTCTCTTTGAGTTACCAGAACATCATATCAAAAATGCAACACAAACATGACAAGCATGTGTGCTGTGGAGTCCACTGTATGACTAGTTGTCCAGTGCAATTCAGTTCACTATGAACAGTTTTACCAAAAATGTGTTTGTGAAAAGTGAACATTTAAGGTAATTGCAAATTGTGACTCTTTTTTAATATCTGAACTGTGTGTGAACGCAACACATTTGACACTCTAAAACAGGAAACTGAAGTGAAGTGACGTCAAGGTCAAGAATGGCAACCGATACTTGGAATTTGTCCTCTGCACACACATTTGGAGCAGTGAGTAGTAAACACACACACACACACTCTCTACAAACCGTGATCACACACCCAGAGCAGTGGGCAGCCATTAAAGTGCTGGGGGTTAGGGGTGCTTCTCAATATCCCTCCTCGTTTCCTCGCTCCTCCGGAAACCGATCGAGCTCAGCCTTCTTGTAGGACATCTCAACTCTCTAATTGCACCGCGAGGAGGCGAGGATCGAGGATTGAGGAGGCTTCCTGAGGAGTCATGAGCGAGGATACACAGGTGTATCCTATGCGGAAGTGTTTTATCGACTGAACGTGATGCACGTATAAATTCTCCTCCTCCCTTCACATTTTGCCACAGTTTATTAATTATTATTATTATTATAATTATCATTATTGTTTACATGCACGACACAAATGTATGTCAAATTACAACAACTCTAGTAGGACAATTGCAGAATTATATCAAAGCACAAGAAAATGAAAGAAAATTTAACAAACTGTAATACTATACAACAAATAAAAAGCAGTTAATAACTGGGAATAATTCATTGTTAATAATAAATGGTAATATAAAAAAAATACGGACAAATGTGGTATTTTGTGTAGGTTGAAACCAATACAATATAAATAATTATCTCTAATGTTCAAGAATCCTGATGTGCAAGCTAAATCCAGCGGTGTAGAGTCATCATTAATTGACGACGCTTTGAAGTGACGCTAAAGGGAGCGAGGATATATCATTTTACTTGATTCAATTCCTCCGTCCTCGCATCTTTTCCTTGCGTCCTTCCCTCGCATCCTGAAGGGGTGGAGCTAAGATACGAGGAAAGGATGCGAGAAAAGGAAACGAGGATGCACACATAAGAATTGAGAAGCACCCCAGGTGTCTTGCTAAAGGGCACTTCAGTCGTTTCCTGACGGTATTGAGAATCGAACCTGTGACCTTCGGGTTTCAAGTCCGACTCTCTAACCATTAGGCCACAACTGCCCACTGACAACTGCTTTCTGTTGTGGTGTGAATGTTGCCTTTGACTGGGATGTTAGTGTTAAAATTTTTACCTTTAGGAGTGCAATAGCTCTCACTAGGGCAGTACCCTACAAAGGTACAATTTTGTACCTCTAAAGCAGGGGAGCCCAATCCTGTTCCTGCAAAGTTTATCTCCAAACCTGATCAAACACAACTGAACCAGCTAATTAAGATCTTCAGGAGCAGTTGATAATTACAGACAGGTGTTTTTGATCAGGGTTGGATCTGAACTCTGCAGGTAGGTAGATCTCCAGGAACAGGATTGGGCTCCCCTGCTCTAAAGGGTACATATTATTACCTTTTGAGAATACTGCTTCAGTGACAAGCTGTTGCACCTCTAAAGGGGCTATTTTTTTCTAAGAGTGACATCAGTGACAGAGCTCTCAAAATTTAAACAGCACTCCAGAGACAGTCATTCTGAGCATTATGACTAGAACTGAACAATTTAAATTGGAGCTTGAAACAACATTTTATCAAGGCTCAAAAAGGTGATGTTGAACAATGGCAACAAAGAGCGCTAACTGTGGCCAGTGTCCTAGTGGCTTCACACTGCTCCACTTCAAATGGAGGCTCTGAACAGTCCTGAACAATGAATCTGTTTCCTCTAGTGCTGGCACTTTATGAGACACATGTGGGGAATGATTATGAATATGGTTAAATACAAGTAGGAAGGACCAATAAAGTTGAATGAGGAAGAAATGAGCAACATCTCTAACTCGTCCACCAGACTCTTTGTGACTTGCCAACTTGTTGCGCTTCAAGTCGTGTTTGAATAAGAGGCCTTCTGCATTGCGGGAAGAGAGGTGAGGCTCTGTGCTGCCAGAAGGACTCAGCTCTGATGCCACAGTGGCATCATGGGTTGAGCTGATGAGAGCAGGGGGCAAACACAAATGTTCAAAAGGGGCTACAGAAAAGAAAAAGGGCCCCAGTGAGGAGAAAATTCCAGGCTGGCTTGCGGTGTTTGTTTCTGGGCTTTGTGTGGAGAGGCCCATGGTGAGTAGTGTTGCGTAAGTGGGCCGCGTGGCTGCTCTGGCATGCGGGCGGCTGAATTACTGCGGCAGATGGTAGAGCCGCTCCTGTGGGGGCCCACCGTGTCGTGCCAATGTTCCGGGTCGGGTGGCCCGTTCCCCCTCCCCTTTCTCTCTCTAACTCAGTAACACACAAAGGCCCCAGGAAGTGGCGATGAATGTACGGCCAGAGGAGCATGCCGAGGCGTGGGCCACAATTGGAGCTTTCAATCAGTGAACACTCGTTAATGCTGAGCCACGCTGCCGCTGCTGCCTTGCTGTCTCACATGGGCCTTGCACCCCTTCCCCCTTTGTCCCGGAGCGCGCCAAAGTGTGGGGCCCGTTCTCCTGATTATTTAGAAACCAGTGTTGGCTGGCAGTGTTGTGCCTGTGTTGCTTTGAATTGGTCATTGCATAGTCGAGGATCAAGCTCGTTTGCTGGTTAAGGATCCCACTTCTTTCTAGGCGGCTGATGGCTTTGTGTTTAGAAATGTGTGTGCGCACGTTTCTGAGTGTGGAAGAGCATTGGAAGCTGGACAGATCCTTTTGTTGAGCAAGTTTAGTTATTTTTTGCTTAAAATACTTCATTGTATCATGTAGAGACACTGTGAGTTATGCACTTTCTCTGTACTAAAGTAAAAAACTTTATGAATTAAGCCTCTTCATTGTGTGAGGATCTTGTATTTTTGAGACTAAGTCCATTATGATATTCCTTAAACATGTAAGAAGGGGATGCGAATGCAGTTGCATGAAAACAAGCTGATGTCAACTAGCCACTCAATAGCATCTAACATATTGACAATGGATGGTTAAACTACATTTTTGGCACAACAGTGGCACATAATATTTCATATTTTGCAACGAACACTACAGTTTACAAATCAGGGTTAAGATGAAGTGTGAAGTGACTTAAATATTGCTGACTCACGTTTCCCAATGCATGTTAACACTGTTCAAACACTGACGCATAGCTCTGACAAGGGGCGTTCCCAGCAGCCATTGCATGACCTATGATCCCTATTGACATTTTTTGTGTAATGCAGTTCCAATCACATTTAATGGTTAGTGATATTATGCCATGTTTTTTTGCATTTTATGTTAATTTTAAAACGAGTGTTGCAGTTTTCATATAGCATTAGCACTTAAACCCCTTAACCCAGCAGCTACAACACCACTTCTAAAAATGATGGGAGTAAAATCAACACTAGTAACAATGTTGTTGTCATTCAGTGTGTTGTAGCACAGACTTCTGCTGAACAGAAACTGGGCATGTGGTTGTACTAGGGATGATGGAATGGACTGACTATCATTTTTATCATGATGTTAGTATCCTATAAAAAGTGTTTATGGATGACAAACAGATGTTTTCACTGAGTCTTACAAAGAGGCCTAAAATGGCCTCCAGACAGGAACAAACAAACTGCAATGCTACGTAAAGTGCTATATAATGGGGCTGATTTGAAATGACTGGCTTTTTTAAACAGTCATAATCCCTTTTGCAGGCCAGGGAGCTACCACACTAAAAAGAGCCATTGTGGTTGGGTTGAGCTTGTGGGAGTGATTTACATAGCTAAAGGAAGGTAATCAGCTGGCACTGCGGCCATTGAGGAGGGGGTTCAAAGGAGGTTTGATTGAAGTCCGCTGAGGAAAAAAAGCTAAATAGATTGACAGTCAGGCCTCCCAAATCAGCCCCCGGTTCTGGCTTGGGAGAGTGCGTAGGGCAAGAGGTCATATTTTAAAAGGGAAAGGGGAAACAGGTCCAGGTTAGCAAACTACCCTCACTTTCAGCTCTTGGCTTTAGAGTGCTGGCAGTATGAGTGTTGAACAATGTGAGCTAACAAAACTATACGAGAGTCTGCAAGCAATCACGGTTTTTTCGAACACGTATCCCAGCAGCAAAATATAAAGACACATATGAAGATCCCTCCATTCATTTTCCAAACGGCTTTTCCAATGTCGGGTCGCAAGGATGCTGGAGCCTATCCTAGAGTCTCGGGCTGTAAGCAGGGAAACGGATGGCCAGTCCATCACAGGGCTCAGATATAAAGATATTTACTTTAAATTATAGGCTGAATGAAACAATAAATGTGCCTTTTGTACACAGAAAGGCCCATAATAGCCCAGAAATGCTAACAAGCTCAAACAGTTATTGATAAAATTTGGCAATTTTTTTTATGTAAACGAAATCTAAACAAACACACTCGACAAACAAGGTGTTCAATGAATTTGTCATTGTTCCTGTTTGTCTTTCAATTACCCCATTCAGTGACTAAGATAACAACAAGCTTTATTGCTGCCACATCCAACCAATCCAGATACGTCCGTTTAGACAGCTAGCCAGTCAGGAAGCTCTGAAGAAAGTCCATTCAGCTCATTCATTCACTGGAGTGCTTGGAAATGCCACTGTGCTTATCATCTTCATTTAGGACTTTATTGCCTCAACTTTATGACACATTTCCTTTTCCCATCATAACTACATTGCTATATGAAGATAGATTGAGGCCCTAAAAATGAATGATTCACACATCAAAGAATCTGTCACATGCTTCTTATTTGATGTATTTCATTATGCCCATATTTAGATGATGGGTGGGGTGTTTAGAGTTGTTTACTTGGATTATTTTGGCTTTAATAAGCTCACTGGCAACTGTATGCAGAGGTTAATCAGTATGGGAAGTTTACACGTATAAGGCCAGTTCAACAGTGGTTTTTAGCACACTGTTACAGTTTACATTGGACTAATACAAATTGTATTGTAACAAAACTGACTACTACAACAAATTTATTCCACACACACACACACACACACACACACACACACACACACACACACACACACACACACACACACAAACACACACACACACAGTTTCAATGCAGCTGTCAGACCTCACAAAGCCAAGCCTGTAATGCTAGGAACAGCCAGCTGGACACAGCATACCCTCTATTCCTTCTCTAGTACAAAACTTTACCCCCCTCTCGCTACCCTCTACCACCTTTACACTAATTATCACATGCCAAGGCACTTGCCAAGTGGGCAGCTGTCAGCATGGGTGGCAGGAGTGGATGAGAGACAGTAAGTAAAAGGAAAAAGAGAGTGAGTTAGGATGAGAGATCGAGAGACATTCAGAGAGCTTCGGTAAAAACGTCATAAAGTGTAAAAGAAATTATTGGGCAACAGTGGAACTTGCTGCTGATATGGGTGCAGAGAGAATTCAATTTTTACATTTTTGAGTGTCTACTACTAATGGTCTACCGAATGGTTCCAAAGGTGTGGAATTTGAGGGCCTGAGCGGGAATATGGGTGAAGTAACTCTGACCAATAGATTGGAGAAAGACTATTAAAGTATTTTGAATTGAATGTGGGATGAAACAGGCAACCAGTAAAGATCATGATCTTTAGGATGTGTTTAGTGGAAGTGGGAACTCTTGCAGCTGAGTTTGGTATGTAGTGTAATCTGTATTGTTTTGTAAGAATGAAGAAACGAGAGTGAACCCAGACGAGGATGCCTGCTACTTCCCTCCCACTCCCTCTGTTTTCATTCTGCTGGTGGGAGCTAGACTCGTTTACGTGCGTATCAGCATCTTAATTGCTGCCTTGATGGCCATGTACGTGGGACCCACCACACACCCTGTGCACCACCCACTTTTCCCCATCTCACTCTTACGGCAGCCCGGCTGAAGCAAGACAGTCCTACTCTTGGGACTATTACACCACATTAGGTATAATTAGGGACCCTGTCCGGCATCCATCAAAGGGGTCGCAGGTCCACAGTGGGGTGGGGATAGCAGGCCATTGACCACACTGTGATTAAGCAGTTCAGTAAGTTCATACTCTACTTTGCCCACTCTTGAATCTATGCTGTCCCAAGAAACATGGACAAGTTAATTACCCGAATGGGTTCCAAGAGCTTTCTAGCCTTACTGGAAGACTTAAATGGCACATCGTCCAGTTTCTAATTCTCTATTTTCAAGGCCTGTGGTCAGTGGTGGCTGCAGTTGGGCAGTATAGTGCTGTTATCAGATTATGTATCATGATAAATCTGTGTGGATGCCTTTGTCCCCATGGGCCAAGCACAGTCAAACCCTAATGATCATGCTGCCATTCCCACCGCACCCTCATGCCCTGGGCAACTACATGGGTGGTATACAATCAGCTGGCATACATGACTGAGAGGTAGTCTTCTGTTCCCTTCTGTTCTCTTCTGATCTGTCTGTTCTGACTGGCCATTCAACAAAACATAATTCTCTCGAAAATGAAAATTCTGTCATCATTTACTTACCCTCATGCCGTAAGATATCATATGATTTCCTTGCTTCAGCAGAACACAAAATAAGATATTTGAAGAATGTTTCAACTCTTTCAATGAAAGTCCTAAGTGTCAAAACCTAGAATGAGACGTGTCTACCTTATGGCTACATCTTAAAAGCTTTCCGCCCCCCGATTATGGCACGAAAATACTATTGAAAATTAGTTTTGGAAAAATAATATAACTGTTATCTGAGTTTTTATTAATGCAATACAGTAAATATCAACTGTATGTGGTCTCCTATGGGTTTACATGGGCAGTTTAGCATTATCTGATTAATTACAACACAACAAAAGAAAACATAATGCCTCCATTTCCTAAATCATTATTGTCTTGTATTATATAATTAAACTGAACAAGCTCAGGGCCAACACATTTCTGCCAATTTTTTTCCGTAAACTGGTATGTGTGCAAAGGATTGTGGGTGATTGGAGGATGCAAAGGATACATTTGATCCATCCTTCAAGCTGCTTTCTAAGGATCCTTAAAATTTACACTTGATGACGTGATACGTGAGATACGCATCCTTACTAGAATGAAACCTTACCGTTTGAGAAACAAGTCGAAATGAAATTGGTTCTTGCATGTCATTTGACTTAGGCCCTGTTTACACCTGGTATTAAGATGCATTGGTAACACTTTACAATAAGGTTTCAGTAGTTAACATTAGTTACTGTATTAACTAACATGAACTAACCATAAGCAGTACATTTGTTACTGTATTTGTTCATCTTTGTTAACGTTAGTTAATAAAAATACAGATGTTCATGGTTTGTTCATGTTAGTTCACAGTGCATTAACTAATGTTAACAAGATTTTAATAATGTATTAGTAAATGTTGAAAATAACATTAACAAAGTTAAATAAATGCTTTATAAGTGCAGTTCATTATAAGTTCATGTTAACTAATGTAGTTAACTAATATTAACTAATGAACCTTATTGTAAAGTGTTACCGATGCATTTTGGTCGATGGGATCACAAGTGGATGATGCTAAATACAGGTGTAAACGGGTCTAAAACGTTTTGAACTGGTCCACTTTCGACCACTTCCAGAGGTAGTTGAAAACGCATTTGACTAAATTGCTTTCATAGTGTAGACGCTCATGTGGTCGAACGTGTTCAAACAGCCACAAAAGACCGTCTTCTCTCCGTCTACTGACCTAATGCGTGAACATTATGGGAAGCACGTTAGCTAGACGGGATTTAAACTTTGTCGGCTGGAGACCCAAGTTTGGTTTGAAGATGAAAAACATACCAAACACAATTTTCTCGCACCATTCCTGATTTCTAACACACACTCACAGCGTTCGGCTAGTCTTGCGGCTGTCAGAGCAGAAACGAAAGCTATGTTTTTTTCCATCATCTCCAGTCACATTCATATGTAAATTGCATGAGCTTACTTCGTCCATTAGATCGAAAGATCTGAAAAAGCCCATACATTTACCCGTCCATAGACCCTCCCCTCGTAGAAATCAGGACAGAAGTGGTTGAAAGTGGACAAAAGAGACGGATTAAATAACCAGGTGTAAACGGGAATGTGTCTCCCTCGTCTACTTGTGATCCGATCGACCAAAACGCATCTTAATACCACGTGTAAACAGGGCCTTAATGTCATGCTGTTATAACACAACCACCATTCGCTGTTCTAGATGACTGATGAGCTAGACTGCTAACCAGTGGGCCTGAAGTCAACCTGGTAGACCATCTTGGTCAAAGTGGTTAGAGCTGATAGGCCACCAACAAACCAGCTACTATGCTTCAAAACCAGCTGGACCCCTTTAACTGGTATGATCTGTTTATTCCAGCAGGAAAAACCTCAAACCCAAACGTCATACCAGTCTGGGAAGAACTAATGGCTCCCAATATCAAAATCAATGGCCACATCATGCTGTGAAAGACTAAAGATCATAATCCCAAGCAGACATTTATTATGATACACCACTGAAATCATAGCCATTATGATCCCAAGATCACCCAGGAGGGAAAAAGGCAACAATCTGCTTTGAAGAACTCTGTGGGTTAATCTCCCACACAGATCATCCTAAGTGAGGGGGTCTTTGATTTATGATGTTCAGCACTCTCAAATTTGTCTGGATATACATAAAGCATGATTCACATTTGCGGATGGATATCTACCTGTGCTTTGTATGGAATGTGAATGCCTACAGCCTCTTCATGTTTCTTCATGTTATCCAATCCAACGCTAAATCCCTAAAATGTTAAACATTTAGTGGGATGTGACCCTGTCAGAACAGCTGACTCTCAATCAAGAGTCACATACCAGAAACTGATATGGGACCAGTGTGGGGTTTTTCGACCATTGCGTTTAAAGAGAGAAGGAACGTGGAGGTGGTTCTCAGAGGCCTGTGTATCCTCATTCCCCCAAATATTTAGACGGCAGTCTCTGTAATTGACCAGTGTAGGGTTAGTTAGCGTATGCGTGTGAGAGTATAAAAAAAAAAAAAAAAATGTCTTTAAAGGGGACCTATTATGCAAAATTCACTTTTATAAGATGTTTGACCACTGATGTGTGTCTGCAGTGTGTGAGAACAACCAGCCTATAATTATAAAAATCCAATCACTCATTTTTTTATAATTCCCATAAATCAAAAGCAATCTCTTCATTGAAAATGAAAATATTTCAAAGAAAATCGCTAAAGTCTTATACGTTCGCACCAGACTGCTTCACAAACGAGGGTCTTTTCAACGCTGGATTGTCAGAAAGGTTGATTCTGAAAGATGGGTCAATACCAACACTTTGTGCGCAAACTTCAGATCCAGACAAAGTAAGTATCATACGCCATATGTTGTGAGTCCTTCCAAATTGTCTTTGAGCTTGCTGGCACTCTGTACGGCTAATTTTGCTATAGCTACTGCCTGTTCTCACTGATGCTGTCCCCACATGTTATCAGAATTATCATTTTCAGTGCGTGAGATTGTCCTGTTTTGTTGTTGCTAGTATCCCGGAGCATGAGCTCTTGAAGCTCCGCCCTTTTCTTGAAAGGATGCTGGAAGAACCAGTTCATTTGCATTTAAAGGGACACACTCACAAACCAAATTTTTTGCTCACCCCCAAAAAGTGGCAATTTTAACGTGCTATAAATAATTATCTGTGGGGTATTTTGAGCTGAAACTTCACATACAAACTCTTGTAAAAGGGGCACAGTAAGTCTCCTTTAATAGACATAGACATAATGAGATTAAATCTATGAAATCTATGAATTGTCCTGGGTTTGTGAATCTCATGAAAATGCCCAGATTACATTTCACTCCAAAATCAAAACAAGTATATTATACAAAACATTTATTTATTACTGTGACATTTCTTCCATACATTTTTTGTATTACAGCAATGCAGCACAAAAATAGTTAATCTAATTAATACTTCTGAAAGTTTTCAAAAAATGTAATTTTTCTTAATGGTAAATCAATTAACCTTGTTACTGTACTAGAGTGTCTTTCAATAAAAATCAGCATGATGTAAAGCAGTACTACCATTCTACTGTTATGTATACAGATAAATACTACAATATTTAAATAGGCTTATATATAATAACTATAATATTTATGGAAAAAGAGTACATTTCAGTAGGCTAAAAAATATTTCTCATTTTTTTCTTTTTTTGGATGTGAAATATGACTCGCATTTGTTTTTGACAGGTTTCATGAGATTCACCCCAGTAAGTTTATTTGTGTGTATCTAAATAAAGGTTACTGGGGTCAAATCATCCGAAGCCGCTGTATGTGTGATGATGAGTCTCTCTGGGTGGGGTGAGTCAAGCTATGCCTAGTGCGGTCGGCAGTGGCAGATCATCATCTCGGTGAGTTATAGCGACCCAAGTATGGCGGCCAGTAGCATGCCGTCTTCCTTTCGTTCGCATTCCTGGTCTCTCCATGCAATAAGACACTACAGAGCCACGACCTTACCACAGCTCTAAATAGACACTTGGTTGTAAAAGCTAATGAGCTGTGATTAAAACAAACTTATCTTGCATGCCGTACCCAATTACACGTGTGCATTGAATGGGTGATCTTTCTCTTCCACTCTCTCTTCTAGACAAAGGCCCGTCAGGTTATCTTATATAGCTCAAAAACAAAACAAAATGAGCTGTTTTTTCTTAGACTCAAAAATTAGAGCATTTCCTGCGTTGGCTCTCAGACACCATGTATATCTCCTCGGCCCCAGTCACCATCTACATCCCCATCAGGATACAGTGAAAGCCTGACAAATAGGCCCCTTTCCGCCCTTCCTCCAGTGAAAATAGCACACTTTTTTCAGTAATTATCAGGAAATTCCCCTCAGAGTGGGCAGCAAAAGTGACATAACAATCCCGAGCCAGACAGTGGATGTCCTGAGGGAGAGATGTGATCTAATGTGGTCAGCTGATATGCCATACCATGATAACTGTAACTGCATTGGTTCTGCAGCTCTCCTTCTCAAATATACAGTATTAAAATATTTTTGTATTTTTCAAAGTTATAATTTCCTCATGTGTCTTTATATTGTTAAGTTGAGAAGTGTCAGTTACAACTTACTGAGACCTAGTGTACACCAATATCTAACTTTAGGCTACATTGTGTCATTTTCTTCCACATCACACTGTAAAAACTGTAAAAATTATATGATCAGTAAGGTATGACAACATACACTATATTGCCAAAAGTTTTGGGATGTCTGCCTTTACATGCACATGAACTTTAATGACATCCCATTCTTAATCCGTAGGGTTTAATACGGAGTTGGCCCACCCTTTGCAGTATAACAGCTTCAACTCTTCTGGGAAGGCTTTCCACAAGGTTTAGGAGTGTGTTTATGGGAATTTTTGACCATTCTTCTAGAAGTGCATTTGTGAGGTCAGGCACTGATGTTGGACGAGAAGGCCTGGCTCGCAGTCTCCGCTCTAATTCATCCCAAAGGTGTTCTATCGGGTTGAGGTCAGGACTCTGTGCAGGCCAGTCAAGTTCCTCCACACCAAACTCGCTCATCCATGTCTTTATGGATCTTGCTTTGTGCACTGGTGCGCAGTCATGTTGGAACAGGAAGGGGCCATCCCCAAACTGTTCCCACAAAGTTGGGAGCATGAAATTGTCCAAAATGTCTTGGTATGCTGAAACATTAAGAGTTCCTTTCACTGGAACTAAGGGGCCAAGCCCAACCCCTGAAAAACAACCCAACACCATAATCCCCTCTCCACTAAACTTTACACTTGGCACAATGCAGTCAGGCAAGTACCGTTCTCCTGGCAACTGCCAAACCCAGACTCATCCATCAGATTGCCAGACAGAGAAGCGTGATTGGTCACTCCAGAGAACACGTCTCCACTGCTCTAGAGTCCAGTGGTGGCGTGCTTTACACCACTGCATCCCACGCTTTGCATTGCACTTGGTGATGTGAGGCTTGGATGCAGCTGCTCGGCCATGGAAACCCATTCCATGAAGCTCTCTACGCACTGTTCTTGAGCTAATCTGAAGGCCACACAAAGTTTGGAGGTCTGGAGCTATTGACTCTGCAGAAAGTTGGCGACTTCTGCGCACTGTGCGCCTCAGCATGCACTGACCCCGCTCTGTGATTTTACGTGGCCTACCAATTCATGGCTGAGTTGCTGTTGTTATACAGTTATACAAGATTCAGTCAAGATTCAAGTCAGTTTAATGTAATTTACATTGAAATGACTTAAACATCCAAGTTGATTGTACTTAAAAATTTAAGGCAGCAGGTTTTTTTTTTTATTTTTTTTTTTACAGTGCACAATCTATAATGTGTGGTGCTTTGTATGACAGCTAATATCACAACAAATAATTTAATGATTGGATGACTGAATGATTTACTGAATAAATATAATGAATCAATCTCATCTGCAGTTGTGTTTTGAATATAATATGACATGTAATTGATATAATTCATGACTACTCTTTAATTTTACAGTCTCACATTTTGGAAAGTATACTTGGGGCTATTTACTAAACAGGGCAAATTAGCGTGAAATTGCAATCCCATAAAAGCACCGATGAGAGTGAAAATTTCTGTGGCCGATCTACTGACAATGTGCAAATTAACTCAATTAACCAGCGTTTTTTAAAAAAGGTTGCCAGCCACCGCCAGCGTTTTTGATCATTTTCACCAAAATTTCATGGCCATGCAATATGTCAAAAGAAAGAACAGACCCTCTGCTTCTAAACAAAATACTGTAGAATAATACCCCATTTTATTCTAGCTTCATGCATTCTTTTTTATCAACACTTGAATGTGGGTCAGTTTAATAAAAAAAAAAAAAAAAAAACAATTTGAGCAAAAAGCTGAGAAAATCACGTTTTTGTCAAAGACTACATCTGGATCAGATTCAGAGCGATGATCAAAACACAGATGGAGTAGATGGAGTCCATCAACACCCCAAAGCTTCACAGTCCTGTAGCTCATCCTAGGTCGACATTTCATTCAGTAACATTAGGCAGTTTTGATTTATATGCTATTTAATGTTGGTGATCGCGTTATTTTACATATGCATTAAATATATGATATCACTTGTTTCTGCATCTTCTTCGTCTGTGTTTTGATTCAGCGATTCTGTATTCTTTCAGGAGATGCGAAATAGCACCCCCTACCGTATAACAGTGAAAACACAGAAAGCCGGAAATTTACGTCAATGGCAAGAAAAGAGTTCAAAAACACAGTCACAGCAGCTCATTTCCATAATGACCAGCGCAATCTACCAAGAGCAGCGCAAATTCGCTAAGGTTCGCAAACAAGCAGAGCTGATGATAAGCAGGTGCATGTGATCAACTAAGAACACAGGCGCAAAATGGGTTAAGACTTTAGGGCTTTTTTTGGGGTGTTATGCTACATTTACACCATGTTGTAATTGCAGTAAATAAAGCTCAGAATGCTTTCGAATCGCTCTCGCTGTACTTTGATGTCATACACGATCGGCGTGAACGCACCTTTAAATAATGCTGCAAACACCAGTAAATTGACGAGTGCAAACCTTAGTAAATCTCCTTGCATGATTTATTTAAATACTCTCAGACGCAAAATGTATGGGAGGAAAGGGAAACTCCTACAAATGCATATGCAATAAGGTCAGCCGCAATAATAACCCTGTCCAGGCCTATTCAGCGCTAATTTATCACTGCGTGTCTTTAGTAAATCCTGCCAAAAGAGGGTTTGTGCTGGAGCAAGCTGTTAGTAAATCTTTTCCCCTTTTCAAGTATAATAGTAGAATCTCATACCTCTCATACTATACATAAAACTCATATCTCATACTATTATTAAGTCAAAATGTATAAATTATATTATGTGTATAAATGCCTTTATAATTTATGGTGAAAATGTACATTACACATTTGACAAAACAAATCATATAACTTTAAGGTAAAAATTTAATAAAGGATTAATTACATGTACAGCTTAAGGTTAAATTTTTATGTAACAAGACAATACATCTATTTTTATTACATTAGTTATTACATTAGAAATATTAGTAACACTTTAGTTTAGGGTCCAATTCTCACTATTAACTAGTTGCTTATTATCATGCATATTACTAGGATATTGGCTGTTTATTAGTACCAATAAAGCACATATTAATGCATTATTCTGCATGACCTTATTCTACATTCCTTAATCCTAAACTTAACCACTACCCTACTAACTATTAATAAGCAGTAATTAGCAATTTATTGAGGCAAAAGTCATAATTAATAGTGAGAATTGGACCCTAAGCTAGGGTCTGAAAAGTGTGACGAAATATTCTTTCAATTTTGTTTTATTAGGATGAATCATCTTATAATTTACAGTGAAAAACAATAAAAGGACCCGGCATGATCCATTAACTTTCAATTATATTTTATGTTTCTTCGGATTGTTATCAGTTACACATATCTGTCATGTACTCCTTTGAGTCCAGCCGGATCACAGTAGACAAACGTACACTGCCTAAAGCCGCGTTTCCACCGCAGGAACTTTCCCCAAGAACTAGGGACTTTGGGGTGGTACTCGGTGTGTTTCGACCGCAGGGACCAGGGTCTAAATGAAGTTCCGGGTAAAAATTTCCCCCTCAAAACGTCCCTGCTCGCAAGGTAGTCCTTTTTTAAAGTTCAGGAACTTTCGGGGGTGGGACTTGGGCGCTGAACATGCTGATTGGTTGAGCTCATGCAGCATTTTATTTCAACCTAAAAGTCAGTTGCGGTGCGTGCAGTAAGAGTGTTTGCTATTCAAATCAACAATGGAGTTTAATAAATATGACAGATAGACCGTCGACGAGGTTCAGGCTTTATTAAGTTTATATGAGGAGGACGAAATCCAGTGGGCTCTGGAAAGTCACGCGCAGTCCTACGTCACTGGACTAATCTTCACGGTACTTTAGACCGCGATGGAAACGCAGACAGCAGCAGGTCTGGAGTTCCTGGGAAAAAAGTTCCTGGGACAAATTGTTCCGGGTAATTTTGGTGGAAACGGGGTTAAACAGTTTTTACAGTAGGAGGCAGAGATGTTCACAAGTCTTTCATCTGGAGTCCGAGTCAAGTCTGGAGTCTTCTGTCACGAGTCTGAGTCGAGTCTCAAGTCATTTTATGTCTTACAAAAAAAAAAAAAAAAATCTCATATTTAAAAATCCTATTTTTTTTTTAAGAATTTAGACAAAATATATGACCTTTCTATCATCTGTTTTGTTTGTAATAAAGGTCCTAAGACGTAAGGGATACATCCAGCCTGTTACGTTATAATTCTTTATAATGTAAAATAAAAAACAATTGTCCTGGCAACAAGACGAGTAGCGTTAGTCATTTTCAATACAGTCGCTGAATGGACACAAGATGGCGCCAGTCACGACTGACGACAGACATTATCAGAAAATATCAAACCTCCGAACGTTTCTAGTTGTTTCTAGTCAATAGAAAACTGTACGCATGCTGATTGCGATACGTTAAAATATGCGCTTTAAGTAATAAATGGATTAACATCTTTCTATCTCTCTCTCGTAGACACATTAAGAGAGAGAAAAGCTGCGAAAAGATTGATAAAAGTAAAACGTAGTGCTAGGTTTAAAGGTTAGATTTTATTGATGTTTTAACAGGCTGGCAATCCAAAAGAGCCATCCAGCTACACCACAGTAAAACAGCGAGCTGTGTGTGTTAATGTCACTAACCTTTGTGGATGCGATGTCTAATAAAATGACGTTCTTTAATTGTTTTCCACACATTCTTTGCATCTAGCCGATCTGACATGGTAATAAATCCAAATGTGAGAACATATGGCACGATGGATCCGGTCATATTTCATGGGACTCTTATGACATTTCGGAGTTTACGCGCAATACATGGACATCCGTAATCAAATTCTGTGACAAGGGTCCGATCTACCATGTCACATATATGTGAAGCAGATATTATAACATTCAAATAAAGCTAATTTTTTTTTCATTTACGATATATAAAGATTAAAGACTTGAGTTGTTTTTAAAATATTCACGAGTCTTTTTTGTCGGGTCGAGTCAAGTCTGAAGTCATTTCAGGTCAAGTCTGAAGTCTCATAAAATGCGACTCGAGTCCGAGTCACTAACTCGAGTGCCCATCTCTGGTAGGAGGAACTTTCTTCAAAAGTCAGCTGTTTTAGTGCAGGTTCTCACAGCACCGCTTACACCTGACCAGCCTGTTTAACTCCCCCAACAAATACCTTCAGCCAAGGAGAAACAGTTCGAACTTCCCCCTCATTTCAAACATGCTGTTGCCCGCTGTGTGGAATGTAATTTTTATATATTTGCATATTTTGCATAAAATTTGAATAGTGACCCTAACCCGCCTGGTTGTTGTGTAACCATACTGCATATTAAATGACAGCACAGAAAGTCCCTCTATCTAGACAGCGAGTTAGAAAGATTGATCTCTATCATATTTATCATATTATGAGTAAATGTCTGATTAGACAAAAACAGCAGAGCGTATGCATGCTTATCAAAGCTGAAGGAATGCGTTCGCTCTGCCAGCAGGTAACCTACTGAGTTCACTCCTTTTCCACTGAAGAGAGAGAGAGTTCCCGTATAAAACGCGATGAAGCAAACACAGCATCCATCACAGCCTGTCCAGGGCCATTTTCCAATGAGTAACTCTGCCTGAATTTGGGGGGCATTTATAAACAAAGCAACTTTTCACACATTAACAAGGTTCTATTAAAACATCTCAAGGGACACGACACAGTAACAGGACACACTGACAGACTGCAGAGTGTGTTTCACACAGGTTCAGCAAATGAGTACAGTATATACATGAAAGCATTTCTTGTAATTGCCACTGAAGTGATGGAGAGCAGTGCTGCTTGAATAAACAGACAACTCTCGCTGTCTTGACTCTCTCCATCAAGTTCTCTGGAATCAAAGCTGGAGTAGCTTTAGCAAATATTGTCAGGGTTCTGTCACTTCGGTCGAGTTTATTCTTAGTTTGATGACAGAGCCCTGATACCCCCGTCGTCTTGACGGATCCGAATACCATGATCCGCAGGCAAAACAACTCACATTGACCAAAGAGCGTACGGCCCGAGCGAACTCGAAACTGCACACTCACACAAAACAAGACGCCAGGAGTATCAGGGCTCTGTCACAAAAATCTTGGGGGGAAAAAAAAGATTCATGAGAAAGATGCAAAAAATCAAAATGGTATAGGGCAGGGGTGTCCAATCCTGCTCCTGGAGGGCCATTGTCCTGCAGAGTTTAGCTTCAACCCCAATTAAACACACCTGTACCAGCTAATCAAGGTCTTATTAGGCATACTAGGAACTTCCAGACAGGTGTGTTGGGGCAAGTTGGAGCTAAACTCTGCAGGACAGTGGCCCTCCAGGGCCGAATTTGGAAACCCCTGCTATAGGGGTATACATGTGCTTTTTGTTCAGTTCTTTTAGGTCTGATAATATTTTTTTAACTAGAGGTTTAACTAGACCACTAATTGACCAGACCAACAATCTTTCTCAAAAAAAAAAAAATATATATATTTTTGTATATTTTATAAATATATATACAATGTTTTCCCCTCCTTTAGAAAGATAGATAGATAATATAGAATGGTCTAGAAAGCCAGATAAATAGTAATGCATTTGAATTTGCCCTCATTATCATAATGCATTCTGATTTCTTTTAAATTACTAGTATTTTCAATGAGGGTGCTTTTTACATTTTAATTTTAATTTAATTTTATATTTTATTTTATACGTTTTTTTTATTATATATATATATATATATATATATATTATTTTATTTTTATTATTAATTAATTTAATTATATATTATATTATATTTTATATATTTTTTATTTTTCATTCAATTTAATTACATTTTTATTTAATTTTATATTATATTTTATCTTATATATATATTTTATGTTATATTATTCATTTTATTTTATTGTATTTTATTTTATTTTATTAAATTTTATATTATATTTTATTATATATATATTTTACCTTATATTATTCATATTTTATTTTATTTTATTTATTTTTTTTTAAAATTTTATGGTGAAATATGACCTGTACTGTTTCACCTGAAATCTGATTTGCTTTTATGGAATATTATGGCAGTGGCAAATTTTACAGTTAAAGGAATGTGGACTTCTTTTGCATTTGCTGCAGTTCTTTGCAGTGACATCTCCAATAGGCTGAGGTCTTTTTTTTTCCTCCATTCATCTGGCCGCACTAAAGAGCCTTTGCATTTAGCTCAGTCTAGGCCACCCCATCACAGTCAGGTTCATGGGTCACAGAGATGAAAGCGCAACCTTCTTGAAGGGTGTTATTAAAGAAACAATGTAAATCAACATTCTCAGTCTCAAACCCGTGCATAACTTTACATCACGAGGTGCCAAGGCTTAAAATGTGTTGGCAAATAGCCAGATCCTTTCCATTTTTTGGCAAAGGCGTGCAGGCTCCAGACTGCTAATTATATAGACTATCCCTTAAAGACAACTGAGAACCATCATTAGTTGTAGGGATGAAATTTTAAGAACGATCCTGTTAATGATAATTTTTGTAATTTTATAGATTTCAACAGGACAGTAACTACAAATCAAAAAGAAATTGCACACAATTCTCGGAAATTTCACAATAAATAATCGAAAATACACATCCTGCACATCCAACCGAAATTAAGACACTTACTGACCTGTCATGACAACAATTTTTTTTTTTTTAAATTACTGTTCTCTTCTCTTCTGAATACTAAGTAGTTCTCAATTCCCAAGTGGCTGGGCAAGATTAAATTTACCCAACTCATTAAATTGCCTGCCTGCATATTTCTCCCATACGTAGCAAAGTATGGGTGGCCGTCAGATGGGAGGTAAGCTCTGGTGTGAAAGTGGCTGACCATTGCACTGGGTCACACAAGGGTTATTCTTGTGACAAGAATGTACAATCCTCACACATTCAGGCTTCAGCAGCTTGAGTGAATGCTGTTGGGGAGAACAGGCACGGATGGTTTTGGACACTCATTTTTGGCATATTAGGCATTGCTCATTACTCTCTAAGTTACATATTTCCTAGAGGAGCACTGTGTTCTTTGATTTGCCTTTAGGGATGACTGCCTCCCTTTACAAATGAAGGAAATGAGGTCCGCCTTAGTGCACATACCATGCAGATTCAGCCCAGGGCCAGACTGTCTTTTGATGCCTTTCTATCACACTGGGGCAAAAGTCATTCTGTAGTGTTGGTTTGGATGTGTTATAGCCCGTTCACACACAAGTTTTTACGTAAGCCTGCACTGGTTTTTAAAGTGCCCCTATTATGCTTTTTTTTTTTTTAATTTTACCTTTCATTCAGTGTGTAATAAAGCTGTTTGTGAATGTAAAAGGTCTGCAAAGTTTTAAAGATCAAAGTGTACGACAAATAAAGTTATTGTCTGCTAAAAGAAAGAATCGATCCTGAACTGCTGAAACGAGTTGTGAACAATTCCAGTCTCACTTCCTGTTATGTACCTGCGTAACAATTAGGGCTGTGGCGATAACTGCATCACCGCACTTTTTTTTAAATTTAAATTTACATTATAATTGTCTCAAATTGTCTTTAATATACATACTGACTTCACCCTGTGCTGCAAAATATCTTTACCTTTACAATTACAGTTTAACTGCTTGAATAAAGCCTAAACATAGACCTATAGGAAAATATAATAAATAAACCGGCACACACTTCAGCTGGATACTATTGCTGAAAATAGCGTAGAGTATAGCGTAACATAAAGACGACGAAAAACTCAATGAAACTGGGAAATATCTTGAATTATATGCGACAAAGCACTGATTCTGAGGGACAAAATACAGAAATCAGCTGTGTGGATGAAGATTGTTGATGTTTTCGGATTTTCAGGTGAGATTCTCAATGAATTCAGTTAATGTAAGTTACGCCCTGAGGTAAATGTTCAGGCTGCAGAATTAGCAACGACTGTATTTAATTGTACAGTACAGTTAACCACCAAACTGCGTGATCTGTTGCTTCATCACCGCGGTAAGAAAAAATCCCATACCGTCACAGCCCTAGTAACAATGTAACAAATTTGCATAATGCGAGCCTATGGTCTTCATTGGCTGCCCGCGAACAACGTCTACTCTGACCCGCCCTCAAACACTGTAGTTCTGGCTGAGACTGGAAGAGTTTGTGTTGTCGAGAAGACACTGTGCATGCACTTCAAAAGGATGAGGACTCACATTGGAATTGATACAGAAAAAACGACGTATCAAATATCTGGAACTGAAATTCAGATATGGTAATAGGTGTTTCATTTCTGACACGCACTGTAAACGGTCAACCAATCACAAAAGACTGCCATCTGACCAATCAGAGCAGGCTCTCGGAAAGGAGGGGTTTAGAGAAACTTTGGGCCCTATCATACACCCGGCGCAATGCGACGGCAGGTGCGACGCAAGTGTTATTTGCTAGTTTCAGCCCGACGCAGTTATCATTTTCACGTCCAGCGCCACGTTGTTTAAATAGCAAATGCACTCGTGCCATCTGTTCACCCATGGGCTGCTGGTCTGAAAACCAGGTGTGTTCAGGCGCATTGTTGGCGCGTTGCTATTTTGAGGAACTGAAAACGACTGCGCCATTGACCAACAAAAACCTGGTCTAAAGTCAATAGCGCAGTATTTTTTGTGTTATTTAAAGGGCGTGTTAGTAATATGAGCCTATAGGCGGGTGCACAACGTGCGTACACTCTGATTATTACACACACAGCAGCACACAAACATTTTTAAATATTAAAAATAAAAGGATTCCTCTCTGGAGAAGTGTTCAGTCTTTCCGCTTGCAAATTCCATCATGTAAATGTAAATAGTGAATCCGCCATGGTGCGAGCGCAACTGGCTTTTAAAGGGAATGGGAGATGAGACTCTGATTGGTTTATTGCACGTTACACCTAAAAACACACCTATGACTCATTAAGAGACTACGGACAACCATTTTAGACCATGCGCCTGGCTCGCCGACTGTTTTTTCCGTTGTTAAACTAGCAAAAGTGGATTCGGACATGTCCTAAGTGCGTCTGCACCATGCGCTCCAGACCATGCGCTCAGATCATTAAAATAGGGCCCTAAATCTTCAGACTCTTCGAGAAAGGTGGTGATGTGCAATGTATATTCTAAAGAAAATTAAAGTGTTTTTTGATCTTGGATTCATGTACACCTATGAGACCTCCAAAACAAAATTAGTAACCTTTAAAATGGCATAATAGTGACACTTTAATTGTTTTTCCCTATGTAAATATGTGAGAAATAAATGCCTGATGAGTGGAATCTATTCCATTCCACTGCATAGCATCTACACTGTAAATTTACAGGATTAAAGAGTATTATTTTACAATGAATTACTGTAGTCAGAAATTTACAGTGAAATTAATGCATGCCGGGTCATTTTCTTACTAATTACTGTGAAACATCACAGTGACTTACTTCCCTTGTTTTACTGTGAATTCACATAAAGTTGTCTTTACCCATGCACCTGTATGAAAATATATTGTTTAGTACTGTAATTGTTTGGAAGTCACCATGATGGTGATCAGTGTCCGTTTGCTTGGGATCTTGGATCTTGCATATTCATATTCAAATTTCTGATCTAGCCAAGTCAGAAGTGTGACAAATGAAAACATTTGTTAAAACAATGACAAGCTAGAATACAAAATAAGCTAATTGGTTGATTTTAAGTTAGTCAAACTATACTATTAGCGTTATTTCAGCATAAAGATTTACTAATAACTTCAAATTCATAATTGTTTGTAGATGGATATTTCACAATAGCAAAGCAGCTGCTGAGATTTATCTTTGAAATGTGTGACATCATCTTGCAACATAAGATTTTTTTTTTTCCATCACCTAATGATGCACAGACAATACTTGACATACAAAACACAACTATGGTGACACTCAACAAATAATAATAATAAGATATAGCTGAGAGCAGCAATTATTGGGGTTCAAGCGGTTTAAGGCCTTTAAGCACATATGCATAAAAAGATACGTTTTATTTAGCAAGCATGTAACCAATTAAATCATAGAAGGAAAAGACCATTTACAGCCAGTACAGGTGATTTGCCTTAGGAAATATATGGTTTTGTGAAGTTGTACGCAAATCAAGCAGGAAGAGGGCCACTTTCAGCCATTTCATGGATTTGCCATAGAAACACATCATTTTGACACCCTTTTAACAGTTGTAGCCCCACATATGGGCCAATCTCCATAAAAGTATGTCGCGATACACAATCCTTTATGCATGCGAAAAACGCGAAGTGGCCGATTTCTTTCGAATTTCTCACAGGCCTCTAGGGCCGTGAGTCAAACAGGCCCAGCGAGTTTCGTTCCGACCGGCCTCTATTAACCTTGTCTGACAGCCGCTCAAACTTCATTGACCGATGGCGGACATGTTTTTTGAAATAAATAAGTGTCCACATAGACAATCATGGCACCTCGGACAAAGACACTGCATGCCGATTTTCAAGTCATGGATTCCGAACAGTTTAGGAGTTATGAGCCATTTTGTACTTTTGACCGCTGTAGCACCCCCGTCAGGCCGATCGGGGCGAGCCTTGTCGACGTTGTAGGTGGTGTGAGTACTACCGGCCCTCAAAGTCTCAAGTCTCTACGACTTACGGTTTGGTCTGCCCGATCAGTTTTAGGGGAGAATGCTGATCCTTGGAAAATGTAACAATTACAATAGGGTTTCAGCGCTACACGACCAGCTTGCCCATACTGTAATATCCACTGAAAACAGCATCCCGTAAGAAAGGTCCAGAAAGCCCAGTAGTTCTGGACATCTTGCTAGCTTTAATGTGGGAGGTGGCATTTTTCATGTCTCGTGATTTAAACTATGAAAAAGGGGTTGTGTCTCTCAGCTTAGTGCCTGCCTGGGCTAAATTACAGGGTTGTTCATAATGCAGAGCAGGGCTGTCGACTTCATAGCTGGGAAGATTTACTGTCAGAAATGTCTGCCCAAGGTCTTTTGTTTTAAATTACCTGGGATATCCGGTCTTTGAGGCTGCTGCTCATCATTTTTATCCTCTTGCTTTTCTATCATGAGTTTTTCCTGAGATTCATACACTGTTATCACTGTAAAAAAATCTGTAGAAAAACAGATAATGTCCTGACAGGATATGCCATTAAGTTTACGGACATTTCCTTCATTCCTAAAACACAATGCAATGTATAATTCAAAGCACAGGTAAAAGACCTGTGGCGACACTTCTGTAAAATGATATGACATTGCGTCTTGCACGTTTCTCGACACTCTAAGCTCAATGTCCAGCGAGTGGTGCTAAAAGAGTGTTCAGTTTTATCCGAAACAGATGAACGTGACTCTGGCTATGTTTTATTAAGTTGGTTGGTCTACGTAACGCAGCAGTTCTGGACTGAAATGTCCGGTGAGTGGTGCTAAAAGGATAACGCTCTATCACATAACATACCACATTAAACCCTAAACATACCCAATTGTGTTAACAAAAGCAAACATGGGATAAACACGCATTTGTGAAGCAATCATGGCATTTTAGCTTTTAGCATTTGAGCTCTTTAGTCATGACTTGTGTTTTACAGGATTCAAGTGCAATGTTAATGGAAAAAAAGGGTTAGGGCTTTTATGGAAAGTAATGCGCTACGTTACTTTTGCATTACATTCTCTCACCTGGGCTGGGCTTGCTTGTTTATTTGGGAAATGTAAAGGCCCTTACACACCAAAGGTAAAATGAATAAGCCTCAGATTGAAGGAAATGCAAATTCACGGCTGTCCAGTAGAGGGCGCAGCTCAAACAAACCTTTCAGCTCGACAATGATGCTCATCTAAACTCATTTTTGCTTATTGGTGTGGTTGAATTGGATCATCGTAGGTCAGCAGCAAAGACACTGGTTAATAAAGTGAGATTAAATACATAAAATACATTTCTTCTGAGTTTGCATTCACTTTGAGGAATACTGAATCTGTTTTTGTGTTAAATCTGGATATGCAGTATTTAGGAGTTTATTGAGGCAAAAGTCGTAGTTAACTCTTTCCCTGCCAGTTTTTTTTAAACAAACCCTCTGCTTTTAAACAAAAAAAACTGTTTTATTCTAGCTTCATGCATTCCTTTTTTTAATCAACACTTGAATATGGGTAAATTTCATTTAAAAAGGCAACATTTTTAGCAAAAAGCTTTTTTGTCAAAGACTACATCTGAATCGGATTCAGAACAATGGTCAAAACACAGATGGAGTAGATGGAGTCCATCAACACCCCCAAAGCTTCACAGTCCTGTAGCTCGTCCTTGGTCGACAATTAATTCAGTAACATTAGGCAGTTTTGATTTATATGCTGTTTAATGTTGGTGATCGCATTATTTTACATATGCATCTGCTTACATATGATATTGCATGTTTCTGCTTCTTCTTCACGTGTGTTTTGATCCAGATATTCTGTACTCTTTCATAGCGCCCCCTACCGTATAACAGTGAAAACACGGAAAGCCGGAAATTTCCGTCAATGGCGGGGAAAGAGTTAATAGTTAGTTAATAATGAGAAACTAAAGTGTGACCAAATAAACAAATGCAGATGCACTTCCCAGCTGTAGTCATTGCAATTGAACATACCCTTTAATAACCCTCTGTGAACTCACTCTTTAGCATTATACCAGCACCAATGCATTTTCTGAGAAAACACCAAGTATAATGAGTGCATATAAAGGGAGACATCCTCTGAACACCAAAACAGGATTCGAGATAAGACAAGGATACCCTAAATGACCTAATCTTTTTATGAGCGAGGGAGGACAGCTCTCATTCACAAAACCGGATGGGTAGAAACCAGTTGCGGCTGCTTTCATTTTTCTCTTTTTTTTCTTCCTCCTCAAACCTCCCTCTCCCCAGGCTGATTTTGTCAGCATGTCTGTCGTTGGTTCCCACTTAGGCCTCATGTGATTTCCTACTGAGTCCTAATGACATTTAGCTATTTTTGTCAATGGCTTTGTGCCTATTGTCCCTTTTAACCTCAACCCTTCCTCCTTCACAAAGCTAACGGCGCAAACCTGGTGAAGACGCGGCCTGCAGACGGAAGTAAAACTAGTCAACTGATGCCCACAATGTCTGGGAGGGTTCGTTTTTTAAAATATGCATGGGCTAGAAAAGACAAAAATCTGCAACAAGATAAGACAGGAGCACAATCTAATCTAATTGGCTTCATGTTTCCTTTTGTTCACATCTAAGTAAATAATACCTGCATAATATACTATGATAACAGTTATTAAAGCCTTATAAACGGCTCAATGCAAAAGTGAAAGAACGTGCTTCTCTAAAACAATAACACAAAGGTGCAAGTGATTTCTGTGACCTGTAATGACTTGTACGTCTCTGATATCACACAATGTTGTCAGGTTTCTTTTCCTGTTGTCCAGTTCGTCTTTTGACTGATGCATTAACAAACGTACCCAAAAAATCCTTCTACACACTCATAGACTTTCACCAGTTCCATTACCAGCGGCGTCCAAACACTGACATGAAAGTAATAGGGAAATAATAAGAAATAATCACAAATGAACTGAAATTAGTGTAAAGCACGCCTCCCTTCAAGCTAAGGAAGTTTGTCTGCAGCTATCCAACCCTAGGGCACAACTGCCATGTTTCAACTTGTTTTTAGGATCTGAGATCAAACACATATGCACATGAGATCAATGGAAGGAACTATTGTAACCGAAATATGACTATAATCAGGGTTATGTGTCACGATTGGTGATGTATCAGATATTCATGATATTCTGACCAAAAAAAAACGTGTTTGTTGCTCTCTGTCGGTGCGGTGTGATTTGGCCTATAAATGTGCATGTGTGGCATTTTCATAATATAATATAATATAATAGTAATGTTTTGTTTTGTTTTAGTAAATGTTTTGAATCTGGTTTTGATGGCTGGTTACAACAATAGTTCCTTGGACTAAAAAAAAAAAACACTTTTTAAAGTAATTTCAGAGCAAATATTGAGACATTGTTATTATTATATGCTCTAAATTATAGCTACACTGAGAAAAATGGTGCAGAAACAATTATAGTAAATTTCACAAAAAATTGCAAAGAATTGGCAATTAACACATTAAATTAAAACATGAAATTTTGAAGTAGAAAAATTGAAATGGTATTTTCTTGTAAAACTTGCTCAAATGAATGACTGCTTTAATGCTTTTAACTCTCTCCCCGCCAACATTTAAAAAAAAAGTTGCCAGCCATTGCCAGCATTTTTGATCATTTTCACAATGGCCCCAGATTATTTTTGTATGGATATCTGAACATGTAATATATCAAAAGAAAGAACAGAACCTCTGCTTATATATACACTCACCTAAAGGATTATTAGGAACACCTGTTAAATTTCTCATTAATGCAATTATCTAATCAACCAATCACATGGCAGTTGCTTCAATGCATTTAGGGGTGTGGTCCTGGTCAAGACAATCTCCTGAACTCCAAACTGAATGTCAGAATGGGAAAGAAAGGTGATTTAAGCAATTTTGAGCGTGGCATGGTTGTTGGTGCCAGACGGGCCGGTCTGAGTATTTCACAATCTGCTCAGTTACTGGGATTTTCACACACAACCATTTCTAGAGTTTACAAAGAATGGTGTGAAAAGGGAAAAACATCCAGTATGCGGCAGTCCTGTGGGCGAAAATGCCTGGTTGATGCTAGAGGTCAGAGGAGAATGGGCTGACTGATTCAAGCTGATAGAAGAGCAACTTTGACTGAAATAACCACTCGTTACAACCGAGGTATGCAGCAAAGCATTTGTGAAGCCACAACACGCACAACCTTGAGGCGGATGGGCTACAACAGCAGAAGACCCCACCGGGTACCACTCATCTCCACTACAAATAGGAAAAAGAGGCTACAATTTGCACAAGCTCACCAAAATGACAGTTGAAGACTGGAAAAATGTTGCCTGGTCTGATGAGTCTCGATTTCTGTTGAGACATTCAGATGGTAGAGTCAGAATTTGGCGTAAACAGAATGAGAACATGGATCCATCATGCCTTGTTACCACTGTGCAGGCTGGTGGTGGTGGTGTAATGGTGTGGGGGATGTTTTCTTGGCACACTTTAGGCCCCTTAGTGCCAATTGGGCATCGTTTAAATGCCACGGCCTACCTGAGCATTGTTTCTGACCATGTCCATCCCTTTATGACCACCATGTACCCATCCTCTGATGGCTACTTCCAGCAGGATAATGCACCATGTCACAAAGCTCGAATCATTTCAAATTGGTTTCTTGAACATGACAATGTGTTCACTGTACTAAAATGGCCCCCACAGACACCAGATCTCAACCCAATAGAGCATCTTTGGGATGTGGTGGAACGGGAGCTTCGTGCCCTGGATGTGCATCCCACAAATCTCCATCAACTGCAAGATGCTATCCTATCAACATGGGCCAACATTTCTAAAGAATGCTTTCAGCACCTTGTTGAATCAATGCCACGTAGAATTAAGGCAGTTCTGAAGGCGAAAGGGGGTCAAACACAGTATTAGTATGGTGTTCCTAATAATCCTTTAGGTGAGTGTATATAATTTTGTGATATACATAAGCATGTGATTAATTTTCAGTTTAACGTGTTAAAAATATTTAACGCAATTAACGCAGCATCCGTTTTTTCGGTCATACTTTGGCTAGTGTTATATTACATTACATCACGCTCTTATTCATGCAAATGCTTTTAAACCATTCACGCGCGACAAGACCAAAGAGAACGCGTTGTTTGTGAATGTCCTGACACACACACACACACGACGCACAGAAAGATGCGCCAGTATCGCACGCACAGAAAAACACGCACCAGAATCCAGTTCTCTTTCACACTTGAACGAACAATAACACACACAATTATGCCAAAACGCCTGCTTTGTCGAGTATTCTCATAAGAGCAGTCTTAAATGTGTTAAATAACGTCTTAAATGAACTTAAAGAGCTGTGAGAAAATTAGATGCGTGTGACAGCGCGTCAGATCCGCGTCATGTTCGGCAGCGGCAGATCTTAAAGTGACAGGAGCCACTAATGATGTCTGTCATCAATGTTCATCAAAATTTTAGCTTTAATAAGGATTCATCTATATTTAATTCATTAGTTATGCAGTGCAGACTGTTTGATGTCTTTATTCAATTTCTGTATATTGATATGAAGGCCACATGTAAATATGACATTTATTATAATGGGTTTATGTGAAGATTTAATTTAAGTGAACTTAAAACAAAGTTATTTTTTTAAAGCCTAATAAATGTTGAAATTGATAGCTTTCAATTACACTGTAATGTTGAATGTCTATCATTAATGTTTAAAAAAAAATCCATTTCATAGAGACATCAGTATCAGTATTAATATCAGTGATACTGGCCTTCATTCATAAAAATATGCCATTAATATAAATCGCAATTAATTACATAAAAAATGTGCGATTAATTAGCTTGTGTTTTTTTTATCGATTGACAGCATTAATATATGTATATATATATATATATATATATATATACAGTGGGGAGAACAAGTATTTGATACACTGCCGATTTTGCAGGTTTTCCTACTTACAAAGCATGTAGAAGTCTGTAATTTTTATCATAGGTACACTTCAACTGTGAGAGACGGAATCTAATACAAAAATCCAGAAAATCACATTGTATGATTTTTAAATAATTAATTTGCATTTTATTGCATGACATAAGTATTTGATCACCTACCAACCAGTAAGAATTCCGGCTCTCACAGACCTGTTAGTTTTTCTTTAAGAAGCCCTCCTGTTCTCCACTCATTACCTGTATTAACTGCACCTGTTTGAACTCGTTACCTGTATAAAAGACACCTGTCCACACACTCAATCAAACAGACTCCAACCTCTCCACAATGGCCAAGACCAGAGAGCTGTGTAAGGACATCAGGGATAAAATTGTAGACCTGCACAAGGCTGGGATGGGCTACAGGACAATAGGCAAGCAGCTTGGTGAGAAGGCAACAACTGTTGGCGCAATTATTAGAAAATGGAAGAAGTTCAAGATGATGGTCAATCTCCCTCGGTTTGGGGCACCATGCAAGATCTCACCTCGTGGGGCATCAATGATCATGAGGAAGGTGAGAGATCAGCCCAGAACTACACGACAGGACCTGGTCAATGACCTGAAGAGAGCTGGGACCACAGTCTCAAAGAAAACCATTAGTAACACACTACGCCGTCATGGATTAAAATCCTGCAGCGCACGCAAGGTCCCCCTGCTCAAACCAGCGCATTGTCCAGGCCCGTCTGAAGTTTGCCAATGGCCATCTGGATGATCCAGAGGAGGAATGGGAGAAGGTCATGTGGTTTGATCAGACAAAAATAGAGCTTTTTGGTCTAAACTCCACTCACCGTGTTTGGAGGAAGAAGAAGGATGAGTACAACCCCAAAAACACCATCCCAACCGTGAAGCATGGAGGTGGAAACATCATTCTTTAGGGATGCTTTTCTGCAAAGGGGACAGGACGACTGCACCGTATTGAGGGGAGGATGGATGGGGCCATGTATCGCGAGATCTTGGCCAACAACCTCCTTCCCTCAGTAAGAGCATTGAAGATGGGTCGTGGCTGGGTCTTCCAGCATGACAACGACCCGAAACACACAGCCAGGGCAACTAAGGAGTGGCTCCGTAAGAAGCATCTCAAGGTCCTGGAGTGGCATAGCCAGTCTCCAGACCTGAACCCAATAGAAAATCTTTGGAGGGAGCTGAAAGTCCGTATTGCCCAGCGACAGCCCCGAAACCTGAAGGATCTGGAGAAGGTCTGTATGGAGGAGTGGGCCAAAATCCCTGCTGCAGTGTGTGCAAACCTGGTCAAGAACTACAGGAAACATATGATCTCTGTAATTGCAAACAAAGGTTTCTGTACCAAATATTAAGTTCTGCTTTTCTGATGTATCAAATACTTATGTCATGCAATAAAATGCAAAATAATTACTTAAAAATCATACAATGTGATTTTCTGGATTTTTGTTTTAGATTCCGTCTCTCACAGTTGAAGAGTACCTATGATAAAAATTACAGACCTCTACATGCTTTGTAAGTGGGCAAACCTGCAAAATCAGCAGTGTATCAAATACTTGTTCTCCCCACTGTATATATATATATATATATATATATATATAAAAAACACATTTTATTCTAGCTCTATCAACAACACTTGAATGTGGGTAAGTTTCATAAAAAAGCAACATTTTGAACAAAAAGCAGAGAAAATCGCATTTTTGTCCAAGACTACGTCTGGATGGGATTCAGAACAATGATCAAAACACAGATGGAGTAGATGGAGTCCATCAACACCCCCAAAGCTTCACAGTCCTATAACTCGTCCTGGGTTGACATTTCATTCAGCATCGTTAGGAAATTAAAATTTATATGCTGTTGAATATTTGATGATCGCGTTATCGTGTGCAAAAGCAATGCTTTTATCGCTCGTTTCTGCTTCTTTTTCGCCTGTGTTTTGATCCAGAGATTCAGTACTCTTTGATTCAGTAGAAGATGTGTCATAGCGCCCCCTACCGTATAACAGTGAAAACACGGACAGCCGGAAATTTCCATCAATGCCGGGGAGGCGATCTGTCATAAATGATGGAAAGTTCCGTCAATGCCGGGGAAAGAGATAATGCACCTATAGGAGTCTCATGGCTTAGGCCGATTGTGAGAACTGGCTCTCATTGACTTCAGTAGCTCACAAGCAGCTGTTATTAGAGAAGAACAAGGGGAGGCGGTCAGTGACAAGGACCAGCAATCAACAAAAGCTTAGACACAAGACACAAACAAACAAGAAGAATGGGGACGCATTGTGGATGCGAGCTGCGGAGCAACATTCCTGGAGGTATAAGGCCTGGAGGGCAGCTAAAGCAGCTCATTTCCCCAGGTCATCGTTTTTCACAAGGACGCGCCACATCAGAGGGGCCTTTGCTGGAAATCAGATCCAATCAGATGTTCCCCGGTAGAAGTCACTCACTTGATATTTGATCAGATTTGCCTGCCCCCCACCTTACCTCCACTAAACCCACCCACCCACTCACTCTCTCTCTCTCTCTCTCTCTCTCTCTCAGTCTACCCTGCTTAATGGGAAATAAAAGATCAGTAAGCCTTGTGGAATTCAGGACTCCTGTTACACGAGCATGTGCTTGCCGTCTGGACAAGGGCCTTTTTGCTCTCCCTTTCTCCTCCCTCTCTCGCACCACTCTCTTTTTTCCTCCCCGCTCTGTTCTTCTTTTTCGGAGCGCTGAGACATTGTTTCGGCGATGGGAAATGTCACTGCATGCATCTGAGCGAATGTCTCTCGCGCATGCATTGTTTGAGAAATTCAGTTTGTCTTTGTTGTATCGTCAGCAGTCGTGTCAGCCCTCTACAAACAGCTACACCCTTAAGCACCCGGCAGAGCATGTCCCTGGCTTGCAGAAGCACGATGTGTCATGACTCAAGCATCTTAAAAACACCAAAGCAAATGTCTTTCCTTTCAGGCTCAGAAACGTCAGCAGGAAGGAAAAGGCAAGGTTGTTGCCTTTATATAGGTCAGCAAAGCTAAAAACGCAGGATAGTAACATGTCTTGGCTGGGTCTCTATTATGCAGGCATATTTTTTTTCCCATTGTATGTCCCATTGTATTGGATCTGTACGTCCACAATTCAATCCGTGACCTCCTCCCAAAACAACAGACGATTTTAATAATAATGTTTACATATATTTACATATGGCATTATAGTGAATATAGTGTGGAAATTTAAATGGAAATGAATTGTTTGGGTTCACAAATGCTCTTACCCAAAGATGTTAAAATATACCAAGTAAAGGAATGAGATACTTCTAAAATAAGGCCACAGTTTCCAGTTGTTCCTACAGTTGTGACAGGAATGAAACAAAAAAGTTGGACAAATGTTGGACACATGCTGTGAATCTCTGATGAGGAGCCAACGATGACACATTGCAGAGGAGCTCTTTTCCTTGCCACATTAGTTGGGTGTCCTTTAGTTTGGACTTGAACCCTCCTTGCCCTTCTGATATCAGAAGGATATTATATTATATACACTACTGGTCAAAAGTTTGAAATCATTAGGATTTTTTAATGTTTTTGAAAGAAGTCTCTTCTGCTCTCCAAGGCTGCATTTATTTGATCAGAAATACATTAAAATAGTAATATTGTGAAATATTATTACAGTTCAAAATAACTCTTTTCTATGTGAATATATTGTAAAATGTAATTTATTCCTGTGATCAAGGCTGAATTTTCAGCATCATTACTCCAGTCTTCAGTGTCACATGATCCTTCAGAAATCATTCTAATATGATGATTTGCTTATACATTTATGATTATTATTAATCTTGAAAACAGTTTTTATAAAGGCTGCTGAAAATTTAGTTTTAGCATCCCAGTAATAAATTACATTTTCAAATATAATAAAATAGTAAACATTTATTTTAAATTGTAATAATATTTCACAATATTACTGTTTTACTGTATTTTTGATCAAATAATTCAAACTTCTTTCAAAAACATGTAAAAAAATATAATTTAAAGTATTCCAAACTTTTGACTGGTATAATATAATTAATATAATATAATAATATGCTTACATTTTATATAGTAATACTTCATTCACTTCAGTCTTTGTTACACGTTACATGTACTTATTATAGTAATAACAGTAAATTATGCATAAATACATGCAACTAACCCTAAACCAATCCATAACTCTTAAGTGGGGATCCTTAATTTAATTTCATTTAATTTAATTTAATTTAATACACTTTATTTTAAGGTGTCATTGTTACAATGTAATTATATTTTTAAGTACTGAGTAATAATAATTAACTACATGTACTTACTATAGGGTTAGGGTAGGATTTGGGTTTGGTTGAGGGTTAGTTGCATGTAATTATGCATAATTTACTGTTATTACTATGGTAATAATGCTTAAATTCTGAAATAGTTACTGCGACAAATGACAAAAGGAGGCCTGAGAACTCAAAGAAGAACGCTCAACATTATTTCCATTAGACCCATCTCAGAAAGTCTGTGAGCACACATTACAATCGCAAGACCCTGCAGGGATACGGTCCCATTTATTCAGCGTCAATGGACTGTCTCAGACACAAGTCAGCATAGCTTTCATCGTTACAGTCTTAACTTCAGTCATAACAGAAGGTGAGAGTTGAAAGGTTGAAGCTAGACATTCCTAAAAGAGCAAACCTATTACATCCCTGCAACTGTCAAAACACTCGTATGAGAAACTGATCACAGAAGATAGAGTTTTATTGTAATGCTAATCTTGTTGAAGTTGTGCGAGATGAAAAAACTACAACATTTTAAAACACTCGCATTCAAGGCAGACCTGTTGGGTCGGTCTATCACACTTCAAAACAATCCCACCCAGAAACCACCTCTCTAATCTATTGAGGCTGCACAAACGTGTATTCGACTGATGTTAAATGTTAAATGTCATTAATATTAAATTCTTGTTTTTAAGGGATCAGTAAGTGATACGATAATTCATTCTCACCGAATACAATTCATATGACTTATTTTTGTTTAAGACAGTTACCAAATTATGAAATCGACAAATACCTGAACAAGTTGCAAAGTATACAAGTGAGTAAAGAGATTTTAATTCTGTCATCATTTACTCGCCCTCATGTCGTTCCAAACTTTTTTGACTTTCTTACTTCTGTGGAACACAGTAGATGATATTTTGAAAATGTGTTTTTTCCCCCTCTGTACAATGAAAGTCAATGGGGTCCAAATTTGTTTGGGCCCCAGTGTTCTTTAAAACATCTTCTTTTGCATTTTGATGGTCCACTTCAGACATTCTACTAACTATAAGTAATTTTGCACGTACATGTCAACTTATTCTACTAACCCAAACCCTAAAACCTAACCCTAATCTAACTATCTACTAATACTCTAATGAGAGTTAGTTGACATGTAGTTGCAAAGTTACATATAGTTACTAAAATGTCTAAAGAGGGCCATCGAAATAAAGTGTTATGGAAGGTTTTAAAACAATATGGTAATAATGATGATGGAATTTTCATTTTTGGATAAACCATCTCTTTAAGGTTATACCACACAAGCATTAAGGCAACATTTGTAGAAACAAGTAAACAGAAAATTATGAAACTATTCTAAAGAAGCACAGCTTACAACAACAAAAAGCTGTGGTAAAATAAATGTTATGAGAAGGATCATTTTAAAGTTGAATCAAGGTGAATGTGATTTAAAAGAGCAGGTCCACACAGAATCCGGGATAAAGATTTCCACAGAATTGAAACGCCCCTTACGTTTGTTTATTTAATATACTTGGCTAATGTGATTATCTTTTCAGCTACCAATAACACATGTAGTTATCTCCACTTTCTTTAACACTTTACCATGTTTTTACAGCATAATCAGTTCATAAAGTGCAACAAAAATGTGCATATTCTACTTTAAAAGGTGTTGAAAATGTGTGTCATGAATAATAAATGTTATATATGTCAATGTGATTTTGATCTGGAGCTTATGGAAAAATATAATCAGCCAGAAGTGTGAAGAGAGCTTGATAACTGGATTTAGGAAGCTGTGTGGGTCACTTGCTACACTGAAGGCCACAAACAACATCTTGAATTTTCTTTTACTTACTACTAGAATTTAGTGTAGTGACCTGAGTCATGTGTGAGGAACTCTTAACGTTAAGTAAGTTTTGGATGCACATGAGTAGTTTGGCAATTGTTGTGGAATGAGTTGCATTTATGATGAATCTGTCTTGAATGAGTGTTGGGAAGGAAATGCTGTATGGTATCCTTTTGGCTGTGAATATACATATTCATTCACAATAAATCTTCTGATGGGTAGCAGGGAAATTAACACCTGGTTTAAAGTGATAGTTTAAAAATTGGTATAAAAATGAAAATTCTGTCATTAATTCTGATGAAATCTGGGTGATTTCTGTCCCTCCATTGACAGCTATGGAACTGAAACTTTGATGTTTCAAATAGTTCATAAAGAGATCGTAAAACTAATCCATATGAATTGAGTGGTTTAGTCCAAATTTTCTGAACAGACTTGATCGCTTTATATAAGGAACAGACTGAATTTACAGTGCATCCGGAAAGTATTCACAGTGCATCACTTTTTTCACATTTTGTTATGTTACAGCCTTATTCAAAAATGGATTAAATTCATTATTTTTTTTCCTCAATTCTACACACAATACCCCATAATGACAACGTAAAAAGAAGTTTATTTGAAATCTTTATTAAAAAGTGCATCCTGTTTCCACTGATAATCCTTGAGATGTTTCTACAACTTGATTGGAGTCCATCTGTGGTAAATTCAGTTGATTGGACATGATTTAGAAAGGCACACACCTGTCTATATAAGGTCACACAGTTAACAGTGCATGTCAGAGCACAAATCAAGCCATGAAGTCCAAGGGATTGTCTGTAGACCTCCGAGACAGGATTGTATCAAGGCACAGATCTGGGGGAAACATTTCTAAAAGCATTAGAGGTCCCAATGAGCACAGTGGCCTTCATCATCTGTAAATGGAAGAAGTTTGGAAGCACCAGGACTCTTCCTGGAGCTGGCCGACCGGCCAAACTGAGCGATCGGGGGAGAATGGCCTTAGTCAGGGAGGTGACCAAGAACCCGATGGTCACTCTGACAGAGCTCCAGCGTTTCTCTGTGGAGAGAGGAGAACCTTCCAGAAGAACAACCATCTTTGCAGCACTCCACCAATCAGGCCTGTATGGTAGACTGGCCAGACGGAAGCATGGTGGTGGCAGCATCATGCTGTGGGGATGTTTTTCAGCGGCAGGAACTGGGAGACTAGTCAGGATCTAGGGAAAGATGAATGCAGCGATGTATAGAGACATCCTTGATGAAAACCTGCTCCAGAGCACTTTGGACCTCAGACTGGGGTGAAGGTTCATCTTCCAACAGGACAACGACCCTAAGCACACAGCCAAGATAACAAAGGAGTGGCTACAGGACAACTCTGTGAATGTCCTTGAGTGGCCCAGCCAGAGCCCAGACTTGAACCCGATTGAACATCTCTGGAGAGATCTGAAAATGGCTGTGCACTGATGCTCCCCATCCAACCTGATGGAGCTTGAGAGGTCCTGCAAAGAAGAATGGGAGAAACTGCCCAAAAATAGGTGTGCCAAGCTTGTAGCATCATACTCAAAAAGACTTGAGGCTGTAATTGGTGCCAAAGGTGCTTCAACAAAGTATTGAGCAAGGGCTGTGAATACTTAGGTACATGTGATTTTTTTCGTATTTTATTTTTAATAAATTTGCAAAGATTTCAAACAAACTTCTTTCACAATGTCATTATGGGATATTGTTTGTAGAATTGACGAAAAAAATAATGAATTTAAACCATTTTGGAAAAAGGCTGTAACATAACAAAATGTGGAAAAAGTGAAGCGCTGTGAATACTTTCCAGATGCACTGTACCTAAGTTATATACAGTATATTTATATCAAATATAATCCTTATGTATATTATTGTGCCACAACAAATTATGATGGTATAAGAGCACATATGAGCGTTGCATAGAAGTGTGTTAGGGAATTAACCCTTCTCATGAATGCAGCCAGACAGAGGAAGCATAAAAATTAACTTCCTCTTTCTATTTTCTCAATGTACAGAATCTGTAGCAGCAGAAATGCACAGTGGTGTCCTTTTCTCTAAGTGGTGAACCTCTGAGCCTGGTGGGTGAAAGTGCTAAAGGAAGCTTTTCCCATGATGGTTGAAGCCTGAGCCCAGAAACCTGACAACACACATAAACACTCACAACAACAGTTCGACCTCTCTTTGGCCGAGGCCAGATACTTCTCCAGTCATCCAATCCAAGAGTGCATGTGTGTGCGTGAGCAGCCAGTCAACTTCCTGGATCTCCTCTCTAGCAGTTCCTGCAGTTTCTCATCCCCAGCCCCATTCACAAAATGCTATAAGGTCCGTTCACATGTGTCATTTGTTCTTTAAAACTATTGTGCAACCACTTTAATAGAATCAGGAACTGAAAAAGTAAAAGCTGTGCAAGTAATCAAACTCAGCACTTTAGGATGAATATAACACATTGCATTAGGTGTCAATTTGAGTGTTTCTGAATTTCCGGTTCTGACAAAACAAAATGCACCCAGTGGTAACAGTTGTCAAAAACAATTAAACATCTTGTGCTGCAATTATACGAGAGTCGTGTTTGAATATGTATCGAGCAGGGCTGTACAGTGCGACAATTTGGCTTCGTGAGATTATGAAATAAATAAATATATGTGCAGGTGAAGCGCAGAACTGTTCATAGCGGATCGATCGGTTCACAGTAAATGCTGCTCCATCTCTGCAAGCGCTGGGAGATTGAGTCATTTACAGTATAACGTGCATTTGAAAAAGCAACACAAAACTGACCAATTTGAAGTAATCTGAATTGTTTCATTGTTTTGAGTTTTATGAACTCGTTTCTTTTAATTTAGACAAACTTAAATTTAACTGAAACTGGGCTGGGATTTCTATTTCCCAGCATTGCCATGACACTCAAAAGGGAGAGTAAAAGCTAAAATTAAGAGAATTTTTCTCTTAATTTTCAAGATTAATGTTAAGTGGGAGATTTACTAGTGTTTAATGTTTTGCTATGCTAATTTAGAAGAGATTCTGTCATGTTTTTAGGGGGGGTGCATCATGGTGGCGAGTGGAGCATGAGCTTAGTTTGAGAACAGATGATGTTAAATATTCCATATTGCCGTACTCTTTCAGCAATTGCTATGCTATGCTAATGCTATCAAAGCATTGTTACCAATTAACAAGTTAGCATTTATTGAATTAGCTAGTTTAAGCTAGCCAAGTTTCCACTATTAAAAATATTTCAGTTGAGATTACATGATAATTTTAAGTTAAATGTATGTTTTAGCTTACTCAAATAATTCAAGAGCAATTAAAATGTATAAGTACAAAATAAAAATGCCAGTTCTGCTTACTTAAAATTTTGATGTTACCTAAAATATTTTGAGTTTTGCCAACTTATTCGGGTTTACACTGTATTTCCTGGAACGTCATAGGATTTATTACTCTTATGAGTCTCACTTGTGGACTTTCTGTGCGAGGGCACCCTCTAGCTAAAAGTATGAATGTAACAGACATTACATTGTGTGTGTACTCACTAATGCGCTCAACACCTTATTTTGGGTTAAAAAATAAGAAAAGAAAGATTTTTTTGCTCTGGTGCAGAGAAGTGTACAGTAGTTTTTTTCCTCTCTCTTCTCAAGATTTCCTGACAAAAAATTAAGAAATTACAGTAACAGATTTTTTTTATTATCATAATTTAATATTTTATAATAAAACCTTAGACTTTTCCAATGATTTATGGTTTTCTGTCAAATATAATAATAATAATTGTTATTATTATATTTATTCTTAAATATTCTTAAATTTTCGAGCATTTTTTGTATTTTTTACTTGTGGTTGTTACCAGAGATGGTAACAGACATTTTATACATATGCTATGTGCTACAAATGTGTAAAAAAAGTTAACGTAGAGTCCTGTGAGTGATAATGAGGGATAATTATTAGAGAATAATGACTTTGAAATCTTTTCCACACACAGTGTTATTGTATAGCTTTAGAAAATATACTTTTATAAAGGGTTTTTTTAATTCTCTTTAGAAGTCATAAGTGTCAATTAGCATTCATTTTTAATTGTATGGAAAAGAGCAGCTTGGACAATTTGTAAAGGTTCTCCAAATCATATGGTTTAGAACGACATGTGGGTGCGTAGATTAATTCAGCTCTCCATTCATTTTCCTTTTCTCTTCAGGGGAAAAACACTCAGGGGAAAAACACTGCAGAAAACATAAAATGTGGAAGTTTCGTAGAAATGAAACACAAGAAACTGCATGCATGTGGGATTCTGACAGCGGCGTGGGGGTTCAAATAGTCTTAACAGGATCTGACCTCTCCGTTTGGCCTCCACAGAACAGGAGCCCTCTCCCTCAACACTGGCTAGCCATCTTATGCAACACATAACAAAAAAAGTGGGGGAAAAGAAGACTGACTGACTTTGTGAGACTGTCATAAGAGGAGGCAATCTATAGGGCTCATATGGGCGGAGGCTTAAAAAACCAGAACAATCTTTGTGAGGGAATGATAACAAAGACATACGCTTTTGCACTTTGTGCAGGCACACACTTGAAAACAGACAGATTTGGCGATAATCGTTCTGTTGAGTGAAAACTGATGGTCTTAAAGAATTGCTGCTGTGCACTGTGGTGGAAAGTGGAGAAACACTATATCTCCTCACATCAACGAAAACTTCCAGCCGGGAGGAAGACATAGGAAAGGGGGTTGTAAAGGGGGGAAAAGATAAACAAAATCAGGCACGGAGCACTCAACTTCTCAGACACAAAAGTGGGAAAGTTTGTTAGATGGCTACCAAATGTAGCAATGCGAAGCGCTAACTGCTAACTTGCATTTATTCTATTTAGCCAGACAAACAAACTGTACACAAATCTGCATGTATGTGACCATTACCTGATCCTTAGGTAGGTAGCTATGGGTTTGAGTGCTGTACGCCAGTCTAAGAGCACATTGCTCAGAGGAGAGCTTACGTGGGAGCATTACCCTGCCTAGTGTGTGGGCTGGGAAGCCTTTGTTGTAGATTACCGTCCCATGAGAACCTGGAGCAACAACCAGGCGGGGGAAGCAGGCTACACGAAGGAGGGGTGTATGGAGACAGGCATGCATCAAGCAAGGAATGCTGTCGAACCCCACCACCGCCATGCACACATACACACACAGAAAGATGGGAAGACGTACGCGTACATATCACACTGTGGCCTCTCAGCGAAAGGCGCATTTGAGCATAAAGTAAACAAAATTGATGAGAAAACTGCATAAGGAGATTCCCCTTTACTGAACAACAGCTGGGCTGCGATGTGTGTGTATAAAGCAGTCAATAAGACAATAAGGCAAGCTCAGCGCTGAGGTAAACACACGGTTCCTTGGCAGATATTCCTGTCTGATGAAATATCAATGCTTGGAATGCTATCGGATTTGGAGCTTCTTAAGGTAGAGATGGGGGGAAAGTCTATTTATATGAAGCGCAGCAAGCTGGGTTTGGCTAAAGCTTGGAGTTCATGAAAACTACTTTTCATAGTCTGTTTGAGGAACACCAACTGATGATCTTGTTGAGATTGCTGGAGTGCCGCCTTATTGCGCTACACGTCAGTACTGCTTGAAGCGTCTGTTTGAGGTCACGGCTTTGTGTGCTTCTCTGTCCTTTTAAGTACACATTTACTTGATGGAAATAAAGTGAAAAGTTCCTATAATGTCCACATTAGCGCTGTTAAATGTCATGGAGTGTCATGTTATACCTTTGATATCAACTTTTGGCATTGAACTGACCTACTTCACCTAAATGCACCCAACTTCACCCCTTCAAGATGTCATTGAGTGTTCAATTTCAATGTGTCCTGTCTTCTAGTACTTCTAATACAGCCATCCGCTCAAAGTCCCATAGGAGCAACTGGATTCCATGCACCACCTAGAGGACCTTGTGCAGAACTACACTTATTTCATGATATCTGGCACTTGGAGAAGCACAATGAACTTCACAATGAGCAAACTCAACTTTGCCAAGCAACCTTTGTGGAACAGAAGTATTTAAGCAAATCACTTTGTTTATTAAGCAAGGACATTTGAGAAAGTTATGTGCGCAGGTGAAAGAATTCTGCACTCTCAAAAAAAAAAAAGAGTACAAAATTGTACCTTTTAAGGTACAAGTGGCCGTCACTGGGGTGGTACCCTTAAGGGTACATTTTTGTACCTCTAAGTAGAGGAAAACAATGGTATAATTATCCCCTAAGGACCAATTGTGTACCTTTAAAGGTATAGTTATATGTTTTGTTCCCCAAGGAACAAAATTGTCTTAAAAACGTAAAAGTCATGTAGAGTTGACCTGAACGTCTTTCGCAGAGTTCAGTTAAGTTATTATCATGGTTTATCACTTTCTTTCAGAAAACAATATAAACATTTTCACTTTCATTATCACACTATAAAACTCAAGGTCCCGAGATAAGACAGTCAATAAAAGTGTCGGTTTATGTGAGTTTACTTCTCTGAAATATTTCTGCATTATATTGTAGAGATGTTAGGCAATGTAAGATGCTGTTTAACCATAATGATGCAATGTCATTACTTTCAAATCATTACTCTTGAGCATTCAGAAACAGCCCATCATACCGAAATAACCATCATACCGTATCTTATTGTTATCCAAGACGTTTGTGTCTTGTGATGTTACGAGAAAACCCATTTCTTGAGAACCATGAAAAAAAGGGTTCAGCTCTGCCATTCCCTGATAAGCACAAACTATCACACACCCATTTTGTTTCGTAGGGTGTGTTCACGGTCGACAATGACACTGCACTAATGATGTCCTGATGTTATGTCCTCCGTCAATGGGGTTCGCGTTTAGTGCGAGGAGAACTGGCCGCTGTGAGAATCACAGTATTGATAGCGGTGTCTGAAGCTTTCTTCATTATCATGGTTTCCAAGATGTCACATCAAATCTACATCAGAGATGATTTAAAGTGACAGGTCCCAGACTCAAGACTTGGAGGCCATTGTCTTTCAGTCCCCGAATTCAAGAAAAGATAGCGGGTGTTGTTTAAGCCCGAGCCCCAACAACCACTTGTTGGTCTATGAGAGAGGAAGGGAATTCACAGGGCTGTTTTTTTTTGTTTTGAATGCTTGTGATGAACACATGGTCGGGTTCATTTAGTCAGTGTGG
>CM077168.1:4345641-4503141 GCA_039654105.1 Coreius guichenoti
CGACAAGCAGGCAGGGGCCGGTATCTGAAGAGAACAATACAGCATTGACAAATTAACAGCACTAAATGATCATTTGTCAAGTAAATAATCAATGATGCCAGGCTTAAGATTAATGTTATCAGAGGACGGCACGGTTCCGTTTCAAGTCAAGGCCCGTGTAGATTAGCTGCAAGTGTAAAGAGGCTCAGTGTGTCTCATAGAAAAGAGAAACCAACCCCATTCAAAGAAGTGGTGAGAAGATGTTGCGTAAAACTATAGTAGTTTTTTTATTACACTTTATTTTAAGGTGTCCTTGTTACAGTGTAACTATACATGTAAGTGCTGAGTAATAGTAATTAACTACATGTACTTACTATAGGGTTAGGATTACACTCTAAAAAATGCTGGGTTATTTTTTTAGCCCAAATGCTTGGTTCAGACTGCTGGGGTTGTTTTTTTTATTATTTTTACCCAGGTGCTGAATATTTTTTCTGTAACTTTTCTGTTACTGTCAATATGAATGATGAACACCCTCACATACCTACCCAGCGCTGGGTCAATGTAACCCAATGTTGAGTAGTCTGTGCCAATTCTGCCAAACCTTAAATGTCTGACAGATGAGAAGGCACACAATAAAGCAGTTTTTATGTGCCTTTTTAAACACACACACACATATACATACATATATATATATATATATATATATAAATATATACGATTGTCATTTAATAACAGTCTACTGATACCAGTTTTCTTTCCACAGATTCCCATTGGCTGCTCCTGTCACACCCTATGTATTTAAAAGCAATTTAGTTTAAATGCTTAAACTAAATGCTTTTTGGGTATTTTATGATTGTAAAAGACTGACTTATATAGCCTTATATATATATAGCCTATATGAACTGTTCTTGTCCTATATATATATATACACACACACACACACACATATAACAGATTTTAAAGTACATTTTTATTATTTAAAATTAAAAACCGTCAATAGCTTGACTGACCCAGCACTATGTCAAAAACAACCCAGCAAATGGGTTAATGTATAAAACCCAACAAGCTGGGTTAAAATAACCAATATTTGTCCAATATTTACCCAGTGAAATGGTTGTTTTTAACCCATCATGTTTTAGAGTGTAGGTTTGTTGTAGGGTCAGTTGCATGTAATTATGCACAATTTACTATAGTAACTACATGTAACGTGTAACAAGGACACTAAAATAAAATGTTACCTTGGGAATGGGCAGAAAAGATATTCTACTGTAAACGCTGTTACATGTGGTGTTTATGATTAAATTATAGCTTCTGTGATTAGATTTTGAAACAATAATGTCCAATAAAACATCTAGCTAAGGCATGCATTGCTATTACTATTGCTTGTTCTTAGGATTAGGGGTTTGTTCATGTACACAGTATACAGTATGATCTTCACTTGATAGTCTATAAAAACAAAAAATTCCATAGTCTTACCAACACGATCTCCTGGCACTGCGTATCTATAGCACCAGTTCATGCTTTTATTTGGCATGCTCTTCATACACAAAAGTAATCTATAAGTGCATCTGGTACGCAACATTTACCCGTTGGGTATCATATGCACGCAAAAAGTGCGTATCTGATGCACGCTAAAAAAGTGTGTATGTGTGCACGTAAAAGGTCATTTCTGCGTGCTATAGATATGCAGTGCCAGAACTTAAGCCAAACTTGGAAATAAATCAAAAAACACCTTGGAAACTGTGCAGCAATGCCTTAGAAGCCACCCTGGCGTCGTGGCACCACTAACATTTTGTTGAGAAAATGTAAAAATCTAGCATGTGCATACTGTTTTTAAGACAACATTGACCATGTAGGACAAATTACATAATCGTCTTATCAATCCAGTGGTGATATCAATATGAGTTGGCTTCTTATCAGAATATAAAATGATTTGTCATGTTCCCTTGCACCTAAATATCAATTTGGTGTGAATAAAGATCTCTTATCAGTCACAATTCAGGAATTTTAAAAACATCTGTGCAACATATGTGCTAGGGTTATGTTTGGTTTAGCTGTCTTTTCGTTTCATTGTTTCATTGCAGTTTAGTTCTGTTTCCTTCATTGTTTATTAGGTCCTTGTTTGTTACTATGGTTACCTATGATTTACACCTGTGTCTTGTTTAATTGGCTGTGTTTGTCTTGGTATATTTTGCACTGTGTTTTCAGTTGTCTTTGTCGGTTATTGTCTTGGATTAGTGTAACTGTGTGATCCTGTATCTCTCCTATGATCTCTTGAGTATTTTGGACTATTTAGAAACTATTTGACTATTTAGAAAGTATATGATTCGAGTCTGACACAACATGACAATATGATTTTTATTTTACACCTTTTCACATTACAGTGCATTTCTAAACCAGCAGTTCTCAACTTCACCATTCAGTTTAGTGGCGACCCAACATATTATAAAAACTGTTTATCATAGAAAATGTCTGCAAACAAAAAATAGCAGATTCCGATCAGGTAAAAAAAAATGCTTAATTGGCCTGATACAGATCCTTGAGATTGACACGGGACATCCCTACTACCAATTATTACCAATTGAACAGGCACAAACTATATGCAGAATGATCAAAATGACAGGCTAAATATTTAGAATGCATAAACAACGACAGAAGTGTGATTTAATAACACATGGAACCAAGACCGTAACCATGTCTTGAACATTGGGGGGGACCAAAGGAAATTAAATAATTATAGGATTAAAAGGGATTTAAGGGAACAAAGAAGAAATAAGAACGTTAAAATAAGTTCTAGGTCTAATTATAGCCTATATAATTGTAAAATAATCCATTTAAACTCTTCGCAAATAATATTTTATTTAAAAATATGCACACATTCACTCTTGTTAGTATGTCTAATATGTCAAAAATGTAAAAAAAAAAAAACGTTTCTCGTCTCGTCTCATTCAGTTATAAATGACATAATTTAAATGATTGTATATTTTCAATTCAAAATGGAAATTAGCCTACATTAAAAAAGTTGAGTAGTTTGCATCACAGTTGTCAAATATTAAATGTTTAGCTTATATCTCGTCACGCACGCACTCTTTCACTATAAAAACTAAAAGCGTTGCGTTGGAATTTACGCTCATCTTAAGTGAACATTAAGCCCCGCCTTCTTTGATCTGATTGGCCAACATTTTGAGACTGACGGGTGCTGTTAGACCGCTGAGGCAGACCAGCCTAAAAATGTAACTTTTTAAACTTTTTGTCATCCTAACAACAAACAGAGCTGTGCGTAATGGAGAGCAGCATTAAGAAATATCAAACTGGGGGTTGCAATTTGGCCATTTCCGATTAATGCCTATGGTGGTTATGGCCCTGCATGGAACAAACACTGGGCTAAATATTAGCCATATCAAATGAGAGATGAATTTGTAGCAAAATACCATAAAGTTTGATTAAACAAAAGATATGGAAGCATTTTCTCCTCTCCTTTAATAGTTGATGAGCATATTTCTTCAGTTACACTAACTATGCATGATTATATGGTTAGTGGCATTGCATTATTTGCATTTAACAACAGAACAGACTCCCACCATTTCTACAAAAAAACGACCCTTTAAAACATGCACTGCTATGCTAAAGTCAGGGCCAATCAACCTCTCAGCACATGCTCAAACTCATGACTCGTCAATCTATGACATTTACAGAGCAGCTCAGTCAGTCATTTACACTTCAGCCTCAGCTTCCGCATAATAGAAATATCTTCAAAGACTTTTATAAAGGTTAGTTAATGATCACAGATGTGGGTGAGTGGCTCAGATATCATGAGCACAGGTCGATCATTCGGTGAGAAAAGAGTGAAATCTGCAATAACGAAACTAAATGTATCATAAGGTGCTGGATGTCGCAAAATTCTGGTTGATGATAGTGTAAATGAATATCTAACTGTATTTGTGCAGTGGTTACTGGGCGAATCTCACTATTTGCTAATGCTGCTGAATTTTGATCTCCATGCAGGTTCACATGGAAGAATTCTTTTGAATTTGTGACTCATAAAACAAACAAGTCATAACTTCCTTCCTCACAATTTGCCAATAAAAGAACCAGAACAGAACTGACAATGATACATGGATGTTGAATGAAACATTTTAAAAGTCTAAAAAATCATTTCTGTCATTTTGTTTTTTAAAATTTAAAACCGTTGTAAATCCCCTCAGGATTGAAGATACATCTTGATAAGATTTAACTAAATGACTAAAACGAACACATAATTATATTATAAGTATCTTTTTTATTATTCTTTGAAGACTGGCATAATTGCAGATGGATCAAATTTCCCCCCAAAAAAGTGGAGTGATGTGTTTGGAATATATTTTTACCTTCTGACAAGTTAAATAGGTAAAATTGGGTCAATTTTAGGTCAAAGGGCAGTTAAATAGGTGGAATTAAAGCAGCAGTCTTTACTTCACCAGAAAGCATAGAGGAGAGCGGTGCACAACCTAACGCTTTTTGACTTTCTCAGTTTGTGTAAATCCACTTGAGGTTCAGAGTATTTATTTTTTCCCCCATTAATTTCACACGTCTAGTACAATTATGTGGTTTTATTTATACAGTGTATACCTTTTTCTTAATTTACCCTGAAAGAATGGAAGTGAAATGTGACAACATGCCCCATACGTGAGGGGCACTTTATAACATGACCATATGACAGCTTAAAATGTTATCTGATCTAATCAAAAAAATATCCAAGACAAAATTAAATATTTGGTCAATAAAATACAATTATTAACTTTTTCAAATAAAATAATGGCATTTTTTAATAATTAAAATTAAACAAATTTTTGAGTTTGACAACAAACACACTGCAGCACTGCACTGCATACAGCATAGTTCAAAACATAATAATAATTAAAGCTGCAAGCAGCGATGAAAGGGCCCTCGCACCCAGGAGCACCGCCACCCAGTGGCCTCAGGAAAACAGCGAATAGTGGGTGACATGCATTTAAGTGGGTAAATATAGGAGAAATATTGCAAGGTCACTTAAATGTGCCACACTTCCTGCTGCCAGCAGGTGGCGCTTTGACTATAACTAAATATTGGCATGTAGATGTCTTCAGGCCAGGACTATTATCAAACATGTGAAGTTTGGGGCAGATCGGACATTGTATGCCTGACTTACAACAGCTTCCTGTGTCATGGCCAAACATCAGACTTTGACAGGCCGCCACGGACACGCCCTTCAGCGAAAACTCAAGATCTTCACAATTTAACATCATCAAGGCCTTAAGATTAGACTGACCAAACATCATGATGTTCTGGTTAAATCTCAATGAGGATACTCATCACAGTGTAAAACATGGTCTTTCCTGTTGCCCACAGGTGGCGCTATGACTGTAACTGAATATTGGCGTGTAGATGTCTTCAGGCCAGGACTCTAATAAAACATGTGAAGTTTGGGGCAGATCTGAAATTGTATGTCCGAGTTACAACAACTTCCTGTTTCATGGCGAAACATCGAAATTTGCCAGGCCGCCACGGACACGCCCTTCAGCGAAAACTCAAGATCTTCACAATTTAACATCACAAAGGCCTTTAGATCAGACTGTGCAAATATGATGTTGATCTGATTAAATCTCTAGGAGGAGTTCGTTAAAGTACAACGTCTGGAAATGGCAAAATTTGCAACAATTTTGCAAAGAAAATTCAAAATATCTCACTTCCTGTTGGTTTTCAGATTTCATACCAGGAGACTTTTTTGTAGGTATTGGGCTGTTACATGTGTCTCCCGAATTTCACACCTGTACGTGAAACGTAGCGGGAGGGGCACTTCGTTGAAATGTTGTAGGTGGCGCTATCAAGCAATTTTGCCATGCCTAATTCTGAAACTCATATGTAGATGTCTTCAGGCCAGGGTTCTTATCAAACATATGAAGTTTGGGGCAGATCAGACATTGTATGTCTGACTTAAAACAGCTTCCTGTGCCATGGCGAAACATCAGATTTTGTCAGGCCGCCACGGACACGCCCTTCAGCGAAAACTCAAGATCTTCACAATTTAACGTTGCAAAGGCCTTTAGATTAGACTGACCAAATATGATGTTGATCTGGTTAAATCACTATGAGGAGTTAATCACAGTGTAAAACATGCCATTTCCTGTTGCCAGTAGGTGGCGCTATGACTGTAACTGAATATTGGCGTGTAGATGTCTTCGGGCCAGGACTCTAATAATACATGTGAAGTTTGGGGCAGATCGGACATTGTATGACCGAGTTACAACAACTTCCTGTTTTATGGCGAAACATCGAACTTTGTGAGGCCGCCACGGACACGCCCTTCAGCAAAGACTCAAGATCTTCGCAATTTAACGTCACAAAGGCCTTTAGATTAGACTGTGCAAATATGATGATGATGATCTGATTAAATCTCTAAGAGGAGTTCGTTAAAGTACAACGTCTGGAAATGGCAAAATTTGCAACAGTTTTGCAAAGAAAATTCAAAATATCTCACTTCCTGTTGGTTTTCAGATTTCGTACCAGGAGACTTTTTTGTAGGTATTGGGCTTTTACATGTGTCTCCCGAATTTCACACCTGTACGTGAAACGTAGCGGGAGGGGCACTTCGTTGAAATGTTGTAGGTGGCGCTATCGAGCCAATTCCAATAGTGTCCTCACACCATCGGTGCTCGGGCCCTAATTAATAACTTCTGAACATTGACTCTCAGTCTTTATTCACCTTTTCTCATGGTTTCTCAATAGAATTCATAAAAGTATAGAATATAATAGCATAGTTCTGATAGGGACACATTGTAACGCAGTGTGACAACATGCCCCACCTGCACAACTGGGATTTAACCCCGGCTCGTGTCTTCTGCTGGTTAGATCAGCATTAAAGAACTCTCTCAACTGTTAAATAACAGATATAAGATTCAAATGATATCAGATTTGTCTTATTTTAAATGAACACAAAAAACAGAGATGAAAATTAAACTTAAGTAAGACATTTACTTTGGCTATTGTTAAATAAATGTTCTGTGATATCTTCCAAAGATTTTTTAATTTTGGCGCAATGTTTTCTCTAAATAGTGTTGATATGGCAACTAGTAAATACACTAAGATTCGTCATGCTGGCATGTGTGGAAAGTTTTAAACCATGTGTGTTACAACTAACCCTGCGTTAGGTTGTGCCCCGCTCTCCCCTACTAAAAGGAAAACTAGTGTGCAGCATTTACATATTTAGTCATCTTTGCTTGTAACATGATTATACAATAATTCCACTGCCAAAATTTAAATAAACTCTGATTAATTGCAGTAACATGTACAGACTTGTATGAATACAATTAGAAGTATGACCTTTGAGGATGTTTGTTCACTGAAAAAATGAGAGTTTACCAAGTAACTTTAGATGTTGAAAAGAATCAAAAGTATGATGTGTGATTCACGCTTTAATAGAGTGACTCATTCACACTTTCCTTTATACACAGGAAGATTAACAATGGAACGGCAAAACAATGCTCCGAGACATTCAAACTTAAAAAGGTCAAACTGTTTTAAAAAGCTGGTGATTCAATGTTGTATTTTGGAGGGCTTACTCAAGCAAGTGTGAACTGGAAGCAGGGATCCATTACTTTCTGTTTGTCATTTCTACATTACACCTGGAAGGGCTACAAAGAGTCTTGCGGTGATGCATCAGGGGCTTTGTGGTCAGGCCGGATCGATCACAGGGGAATGACCGTCAGGCTGACACAGCGGTTCTGACTGATGGCATTCTGAAGGGGAGCTGTGAGTCAGCAAACCTGGAAGGTACTGTAAAACACTCCATTCATTCCTCCAGAGCAGTGGGCTATGATCAAAGACAGGAAGGTGGGCTGAAGAGGCTGATGTAAAGTGACCGCATGAGGTTTCTTTCCCTGATGTATAATCATACGCTAAAAAAATCTGAATTATAGTTCCGTCAGCTGACGGCCTCAAGAATGTTTCCAAACATGATTCCTAGAAAACAAAGCTGCACATATTTACACACAACCAGTGAAACGTTTGGACACACCTGCTTATACCTGAAAACCACGAATGGAATTTCTGGAATTATGTACAATAAAATAAAATTAAAATCAAAAGGCTAACACTTTAAAATATAATTCAATTAATTAACATGGGGATGCACCGATATGAACATTTTGGCAGATACCGATAACCGATACTTCTTTATATTTGAAAGCTGATAACCGACATATTGGTCGATAAATCTAAATCCAGATTTTTATATAATTTTTGAGAGCCTGATTACAAAAACAATAGTCTCACCATTAAAAGCCATGTCCCAAACACGATTATGATGTTCTCATTATAATTTTATGTAGCCTATATGACAGACTTGCGCTGCACATGTTGCACTGAACCGTATTTTCCTTTTTTTAAGTGATTCCAATCATATTTCAAGCAATTCAAAACCATCATGGTGAACAGTGCGCATCTGAAGTGTCTCGGCTGAAGGAAATAATCCATTATTTATCGGCTTTAAGATATCGGCCAAATTTTCTTATCGAGTTAAGTCACAACACCAGCTTCCTGAGGTGCATCCTGGGATGCTATTGAACAGTATTAAAGTGTCCATATTAGGCTTTTTTTGAATATTACCTTTCATGCAGTGTGTAATAAAGCTGTTTGTGAAGGTCTGCAAACTTTTAAAGATCAATGTGCACGACAAATAGTTATTGTCTGCTAAAAGAAAGAATTGTTCCTGAACTGCTGAAACGAGTCATCAGTAATTCCAGTCTCACTTCCTGTTACATACCTGCGTAACAATGTAACAAATAGAGATGCACCGATCGATCGGCCAGGGATCGGAATCGGCCGATTTCCCTCATGATCGGCCCGGATCGGTGATCGGCCGATCAGTCTCACTTCTTACCGATTCCGAGCCGATCCGTTTTGTTACCAGCGGCACAGGCAATAACGTCTCGCCCTCATCTCTGTCACGGTGAAGTGACACACATCCGCGTGGGCGCCTCCTCTCTCTCACTCGTCTCATTCGCTCTGGTTAAATAGTGCTTGTATTGCGATTAATTTTAGTCATTCCCGCAGGTTTCGCGCTCACACCAAAAGCACGCGCACCACTGATCTATATAAGTGATGCGAACAAGCCACGCTCAGTCTCAAACAGAGACAGAAGTCAAACAGAGTCACAAGTACCAAAATGAGTGGCTTACTGCGCTTAAACTGTCAAATACATACAAAAGTATGTCAAAACCAGCGGCACAGGCAATCTTGGCGAGTATTCAGATAAACAGTCAGCTTTGAATCGTTAAATAGCTAAGAAAGTGAACCCATGTTGTGTGTAACAGCATTGGTTCCGCTGAACACCGTTCATAAACTCTTAAAGGGACAGCAGTCCAATATTCCTGCTGCTGTCTATCATGTCAATCAAAGAACAAACGACAAAAAAAATCACTTTCTGCTCTTGACTGAAAACACGTTTTATAACTTTAATAGTAAGAATTGATCTGTATTAATATTTACAATAAAGACTACAGAAATTAAGGTAACCAATGTAAAATAACACTGAATGTGTTATTTTACATTTGATTACTTTAATTTCTGTAGTATTTCTTACCTGAATAGAAACCCAGTTAACCTGAAGAGCTTAGTTTCATAGCTCTCTTTATTGTATTGCATTTATTTGAGCTGTTTATATTTTATTACTGACTTTTTAAATAAAACTTTGCGTTGAAGAAAAGTAGATTTTTGTTTGTATATGTTGTCAATTATAGTTCTTAGAAAGAAAATCGGAATCGGCAAAAATCGGTATCAGCAGATCACACTAACAAAAAAATCGGAAATCGGAATCGGCCAAGAAAATTGCAATCGGTGCATCTCTAGTAACAAATTTGCATAATGCCAGTCTGGCTGCCTGCAGTCAATGTCTTCTTTGACCCGCCCTCAAACACTGTAGTTTTATCTAAGACTGGAAGAGATCGGTTCATGTTGTCGTCATTTTGAGAAGACGCTGTTTCTGCGCTGCGAAAGCAAATCCACTTTGATTGCATTTCCAAAAGATGAGGACTCGCGCTTGAATTGATACGGTAAAACCGACGCCATTGTTACTGTTCGTATCACTGTGTATCAAGTGCTGAGGACGATCTGGAGATGAAATTCAGATATGTGGTGCGTCCTAATTCGCATACTATCCGTCCTAATAGTATTTAAAAATAGAATTAGTATGTCCCAAATCATAGTATGTTGAAATGAGTATTCAAAGATACCCGGATGGTCTACTATTTCCGGTTGGAATCAGAAGTGCAGATCCGTGGATGCACACACTCTAACGGCTGATATTGCCCACAACCCATTGCGCGTTGGACGAAGATTCGGTTAGAACTACAATCGCAGATAAAAAGTGTTAAAAAACTACAGACATGGAGGATGTGTGAGTCCTGCGGTTATGTAGAGAGGTTTAGATAAAGGGGTTTGAGTGATCAATTATCAGTATCTAACCTGATGAAAAGATATTTATTCAGTGTTATCCACATTATATTTCACCTGCAGCAGCATTGCGAACTTTTGTAATGATACGTTTGGCCATTAAAAATACGCATGAGCAGAGTCTCCGCATGAAAGACGACTGGCAGATCAACGTGCTACTACATTTCTCTCCGGATTTAGATTGAATGTGGAGGATTTTAACTGTGACGATGATTGACAGGGCAGTTTAAACGGTGATGGGATGCACGTAACTAAGCAACAGAGCTGTCCGTTAAAGATGACGAAGTAGTATGTCCCAAAGCTTGCATACGCTTCTGCTACACACTCAAAAGTATCTACTTTTTCTTCACAAAAAGTGTACATACTTTTAGGGCGTAGTATAAGTAGGCAAATTGGTACACAGCAATGGTAATAGGTGTTTCGTTTCCGACACTCGCTATAAGCAGTCGACCAATCACAACAGACTGGGCCGTCTGACCAATCAGAGAAGAGGAGGCTCTCGGAAAGTAGGGGTTTAGAGAGACTGAATCTTTATCAACCCGTTTTCAGACTCTTTGAGAAATTAGGTGATGTACAATGTATATAATGAGAAAATTAGTTTTTTTGACCTTGGATGCATGTAAATCTATTGTAGACTGAAACAAAATTAGGAACCTTTAAAATAGCATAATAGGGGCACCTTAAAGTTCCTTAAATTAAAATAAATAAAATTAACTAATTAACATATGCAGTTAGGCACCATTGATACTGGCCAACAAAACAAATATCAAGCTTTAAAGCACAGATCAGATCCACAGTCTTCAGATCAAAAGTCTGTTCTGATCATGAGAATCATAGTGTCTAACAGTGTGTCCAAACGTTTGACTGGCAGTGGATGAATTTCCAGTTGATTTTTGGTTCTCATGTTAAGGCACTGAAGTGTGAGAGAAGGAGTAACCCGGAGACGGCCGATTAAAGTGCAAAGGGCTTCCGCGGCGCGGAGCGAGAGAGGTTCGACCCGTGTTTGTTCAGCCAAGAATTCACTGGCCAGGTGAGAAATACACAGCTCTGACAACCACACAGCGGCTGTAAGAAAGACATTCCTGTAGTGAATGATTGAAAGACCGACAGCTCCTCACATGGGTCGCATTGGCTTCACCTGAGCCTGCGACTTTCATTCCCCCGTTTCACACAGGGCTCGCTCAGGCTGAGGGTTAATGTGCACAGCTCTTTTGATCACATTTTATAGATACGGCAGCAAGTAACCTTGTTTTGCCTTATTTTTCCTGAGTTTGAACATTAACCTCCTAATAACCAGACAAGAACCTGACTGACAAATGGGCAAAGTCAAGCTTTGTTTTGGAGAGAAAGGCTTTCTGTCAGCTGCTGTTTACATAAGGTCTCTTGGGGGAAAAAGCAATGCTTTGTGAATGCCTCAGCATTAGTAAATTGCAGCGGTCGTCATTAGCTAACCTGCTTTTAAACAGCACATACGTAACACAATGGTGGACAAACAGCTAAAGATCCAAAACTTGCATCTAACATACAATAAGAGGTGGGTTAACCTCCCAGGATAAAGGTTGTTGTATAACTAGAGGTCAAACCCTATTACAAGACAGACAGAAAAAATACATGATGGCCATCTGTGGGAATCCTTTGAGCACTTCGATTCCCGTTGCATTGTTTTATGTAATACCTACCCATTTGTACATTATGTTCTTCCCACTGACCAATCATAAAAGTAACAGGGAAATGAAAGGAGTCTAATTGAGAGGGTGGCGAGGTCCCACCCCTCTCATGTTCAGAGTTAAGTGGTCCACATGGCCAGCTGTTCATGTGCAGAACCTGATAATCATGGACCACCCCCTCTTCTGAGCCGGGGCTGGGCCAGAGATACCAGAGACAAGCCCCATGATCCCACATGAAAGGCGTAGGTGGAGATCTTCAAGCTTCACAATGCCACTGTGTGATATACACCTTATCATCCAAAATACATCAGCTGTCCGTTGGCGGCAGGAAAAAGAAAGACAGAAAGAAAGAAAAGGTGTCCGTGGGCAAGCCAGCAAAAGGCAGTGAAGTTGCAGGCCGTCTGTTCCTGGAGGCTTAATCCTGACTCTTAGAGACCCCAAGGCCTTTTCAAGAGGTCGGAAAATATACTTAACCCTGTAAAGCCTGACATATGAAATAATAGTCTGGGGAAAAAAAACAAAAACATATATACAGTCAAACCAACATTTATTCAGACACCTTCAACATTTTCTCACATTATCACAATTTATTCACAATAGTTTAGAAAATGGTAATAAAATATGACAAGAACTCAGAACAAATTTATCTTGATAATACTTTGATAGAAAGGGATGTAATGGATTACAATCAACCAATCAGCTGTTGAATTTAAGAACACAATTAGATAATACCGATTTAGGTCATCAATGACCAAGCAATGCTTCATTTTGTTCAGTCTGTGGTGTCAAAGGTTGCATTAGCAATTAAAGAAAAAACACTTCAGCAAAACATGGCCAGCTCAAAGTGTCTGAATCATTTTGGTCCCAAATGTTTATCAATTTTACTGCGAGTCACTGTATGAAGAATTTTTGGGTATAATATGTCACAGTTTACTTTATTTTGCTATCGTCACTTACATAAATGAACTATAGTGTCCTGAACACACTAGTAAAAAATTATATAAATGTCTGAATCATTTTTGGTTTGACTGTACAAGTACTTGTCAAAAGTTTGGAAACATTACAATTTTTTAATGCTTTTGAAAGAAGTCTTTTATGCTCACCAAGGCTGCATTCATTGAATCAAAAAACAGTAATATTGCAAAATATTATTACAAATTAAAAGAACTGTTTTCTGTTTTAATATATTTAAAAATGTAATTTATTCCTGTGATCAAAGCTGAATTTTCAGTGTCACATGATCCTCCAGAAATCTTCTAATATGATGATTTGCTGATCCTTAGACACATTTCTTATTATTATCAATGTTGAAAACAGTTGTGCTGCTTAACATTTTTGAGGAAACTGTGATACTTTTTTCAGGAATCTATGATAATGAGAAAGCTCAATTTATTTGCATTTATTAAATGTATTTATTAAAGTGTTTATTAAATAGAAAACTTTTGTAGCATTATAAATGTCTTCACTGTCACTTTTGATCAATTTGATGCATCCTTGATGAATAGACGTTAATTTCTCTTTTTAAAAAAAATCTTAGCACAAATGTTTGAATGGTATCATTATTTCATTCAGTTTAATTAAACTTTTTATAAAATCTTAAAAAAAATATAATAAATTTGCATATGTTCACATGATACATCATGATATAGGAGAATATGGAGCTCATACTGAGGGAACAAAAAAAGATGAAAATTTTGATAGCTTATAATGTACATCAATGAGATAACAGTATAGAAAATGCATATTAAAAACGGTTGTCTCTATGTCCAAATAATATGTCTTAGTAAGATGATATTTTAAATGCATCGTTTTATGATCAAAGCTCTGTAGTGTTTATTGTGCGGGACAAAACATATAATGCAATGCAATGCAATAATTAGTGACAGATGTAAAATGTTCCTCAAAAGCCTGATGGATCATACATACAGAAGGGACATGGTGATGGAAAAAAAATATATATTTCAACGCTTTTGCATTCTTGTCTCAAAAGTTTTGCGTTCCCCCGAAAAACTTTGCATTCGCTCGCAAAGAACTCAAAAGTTGTGCATGCGAACGCAAAGTTTTTTTGGGAATGCAAAACATTTGCGAGAGAACACAAAAGCAATAACATATAATTTTTCCTCCCATCTCATCATATTTTATTCCATCACCATGGCTCCGTACATACTTGATACTCACATTTTAACATGTTTTTTTTGAAAAACGATGTATGGATAATCAAGTAAACCCTGTTGCTTCAGTCCATTTCAGTTCATTTTGAACAAAATTATTCTTCTGTTTACTTAATAAAAATCAGTAAGGATTTTAAACAAAAAGACACATGAACCACAACCTGAAGGTGGACATTTTTACAATTATACTAAAATGTGTTTTATTTGCTAAAAAAGTATAAACTATCATTTGGACGACAGAAGACATGTAGAAGAATGTGGACAATAGGTTGTTGATAATGTTGATAATTTCAAAGCTTTAGAAATTTGTGCATCAAATATGATACAGTAGGCTTTACAGGATTCAAAATTAAAATACCGGGTGGAGCTTTGTGATTTTTCCTAATCAAGTAAAAACCAAATTTCCTTCATAACATACTTCAAATGCACTCCATACAAATTGTTACATCTGTTGGAGATCCTAGAGATCCCCATAAAAAATGTATGCATTCACATCATATTTTGATATATGCATTGTCCAGTGTATATTTTGCTGCATATTATGTCATTTATTTGTTTTGTGTATTTGTTTTGTCATTCACCTTTCTGTGTGACCAGTCTACCTTACTTTTATTTATTTATTTATTTATCTATGTACAGTATGTATGTATGTACAGCCTGATCTCACGAAAATGTGCATCTATAGCACGAATTGTATTTATCATGCGATTTATACGGCAAAATTAGTTTTTACGTGCATATGTTACGCAGTTTTCGCATGCATATGATATGCACTTTATAACGTGTTATATGCACGTACCCCACACCACTAAACCTACCCAATGGGGTGACAATGTGTATCATACGCACGTAAAAACTAATTTTGGAGTATAAATCGCACGATAAATACAATTCGTGCTATATATACGCATTTCATGAGAACGTGTTGGTATGTATGTATTTGTTTGTTTGTTTGTTTGTTTGTTGCTGTTGTTTTGATTTCCACTTACTGTTTCATGGCTGATTGTTTGTCTACGTCATTTTGTATGTTAAAAACGATACATATAATTTTCACAGTGTACCGAAGTACAGACCCGGCAAGAGTTTATGTTGATTTCTATTGTACATTGTATTGTACATTTCTGTTTTATCTTCAGTAAAACAGAGGCATAAAATGTAATAATATTTGCATACTGCAATTTTACTAGATTAAAAGTAAAACTTTAAATAATAAGCAAGAGATTAATTATTTATAAATTATTTCAATAACTACATTATTGGGGTCTCTGGGACCCTAAATGTAAAAACGGTAAAGTCATTCTCAACAGAACATGAGAGTTAAAGCAACTTCTGTCAGGACCACTATCGTCAAAGATGATTGACAGTTAGCATATAGTTTGGATTGGCGGTATGGTTCGGTTCTGGGCAAGAACTCCCTGCGCATCAATGCAGCCTAGCATGGATAAGAGCAGGGAGAGCAGCGATAACCCCCCTTAGGGTAAACAGAACAGAACCAACATAATGTATTGCAGATATCAAAATATACAAAATAATTTAGGAATTTAATCTGATTCAAGAGGAATCAGAATACCAAATCCTGACTGACGACAGGAGGAGCTGGGGATGGAGGAGGGTAATTAGCTCTGGAGAAACGCGATAGCTGCTGATAATACTGAAGGAGCTTATATATGTATGCTGTGATGTACATCGTATCCCTATAGGTAGACGTGATCAGCTGACAGTCAGCTGATGCGAGCTTGACTAACGTGACCTGCCAGAACTGACGCTACGCTTGATATATGTCTTCCATATATGTAATATACCTCAGCTGTGCTATTAGTTTAATGTTTGACATGCACATGATATTGCATCGCTGAATGAATCCACAGAATGAATGGAAACAGAAATGGTGACCTCACCTGTTGACCAATGGGCCGCTGTCACCTGAGAGGAAGTTAAATCATCTGAGGTGTACACTCATAAATATTCATGTATGATCTAATTATACACATTATTCTTGTATTGTAGAGTCAACTGATTAAAGAAAATTAAATCCTTAGAAAATGTTAAAGTGCAGCTGTAATATTTTTTATCTTTTAGATAGGATAAGAAATGATGTGAAGAGGAGGAACAGTGAGCACATACTCTGACACATTGGCCCTGTTTACACCTGGTATTAAGATGCGTTTTGGTGGATCGGATCACAAGTGGACGACACTAAATACAGGTGCCCTAATTGAAAAGAAACATTACATAATCAAATAAATAAACAACTGTTTCCTTATCTCATGCAGTGACCTATGGAACAAGCAGGACAGGATCTAGCTTGACCTCCTGCTGGCTCACTGAGAAAAAGCAGCAGTGCATGAGTGAATGAGAGAAATGCGTCTCAGTGTCTGAAAGAGGGCCATCTTGAGGACCAGTGACCCAGAGCAGGAAAGACTGCAGGTCAAAGGTCCTGACCTAAACTCACCCACAGCATGTAGACACAGCGAGAAGGTCCCTGGGCAGCTCAGACCGCCGATGACTCCGGATGTACAGATGAACTTCTCTTGTCCTGTAAGAAAACATTTAACATGCAAAGCCCAATATGTGAATTCAATAAGTAAGGCCTTTTAACAATAGCAATATGTCATTCCATAGTTGTGGTGACATCTACATCTAATAATAATAACTATTATTATGGTCATACTCAATCATTTAGAATTTTATAACTATATTTAATGTACAATTTGCTTATGCGGCATTAAACCGCATTAAAAGTAAGGAATCATTATAACGAAAACAAAAATGCTATAATTTATCTCTATATCAGATATTTACCAAACATTCTGATGAAGAAGATTTTTTGATTACATAACAGCATAACGTCATGTACAGTATAACCTCTAAGAATGACCTTTCAAATAATTTTTTCCAATTCAGAAAATGTTTCATCCCCTCACTGCAAATAACCTCCATCCTTAGAAAACCACTGACATTAAAAATAATATTGCTAATTAATATTATAATATTAATGATTATTATTTTACATACGATATTTGTTATCATACACTTTATGTATGATATATTATAAAGGTATTCATAATGTACGTTATAATGCATTATATCTTTTTATAAATACTTGTAACCAAAGTTAAAAATGCATTATAATATTTGCAGATTCCATGTTACATCTGATATTGGTTGTTTGCCATGTGTTTTCATGCATTATACTGTCTAAAGATTTATTAATGATAAGTGTTATAATGGTTGCAATTATTCAAGAGACAAAACAATGCAATAATGTGCATTATGATGCATGATTAATGCATTAAACATACTTTTATAATGCATTATATATAAAGGCCTTATGTAAAGTGTTATTTTAAATCATTTAATTTTGAACACATTTTGAGTTACAGTTACAGACATTTGTAGGATGACCCAATTCTCCTCCATATTTAGAATTTTTTTCCTGTCTGCATACGTTACTGAAAATCCTTTTGACTGTTTAAAAAGTTGATCCCCTTCCCAGCCGTTATTTGTTCAGCAAGCACGTCTTAAAAACTTCCGCTGTTCAGGAGGCACTAAAGGACAGATGGCAAGCGCTTATAGGTAGAATTATGAAGTTGTTAAGAGGAGAGTTTGACGTTTATATTTTAAACTCACGGTCTCTCTTTCAGTTGGGAATTTACTTATCTGGATTTACGCATCTGCATTTGGATTCATAAGCTGGAGGTAATTCTTAATAAGCATGTGTGGCAAACTGTGAGGAACCACCTTTATTGACACAACACTGATTCTTCAGATATGAGATAAAACACGTCTTGAAATTTTACCTGCAATTTGTTGTGAAAACAGTAACATTTCCTCCTTGAAATGAATCGTTAGTGTGATCACAAATGTGATATTTTGTTTACTCTTCATCAAAGTTACATTTAACACTCAATACCATAACTGAATACTTTATAAATATAAGAAATATTTCTTCTTATTTTTAAATATAATTCAAATTTTATAGAGTTTCACATTTGCTTGCATGTCTCTTGTCAACATGATCAGATATTTATAAAAATATTAAAGTTAGCTTTTATTTTGAAGGTCCATTTTACAAATATTTTACCTGCAATGGGTTCAACAATTTGACACAGGCTTATATCATTCATTCATTCATTTTTACATTCATTCATTCATACATACATTCGTTCATTTATTCATCTATTTATTTATTCATTCATTCTTGCATTCATTCATTTTTATATGCATGCATTCATTTTACATGCATTCATTCATTCATTCATTCATACATGCATTCATTCCTTCATACATTCGTTCATTTATTCATCTATTCATTTATTCATTCATTTTTACATGCATGCATTCATTTTACATGCATTCATTCATTCATTCATACATGCATTCATTTCTTCATACATTCGTTCATTTATTCATCTATTTATTTATTCATTCATTCTTGCATTCATTCATTTTTACATGCATGCATTCATTTGACATGCATTCATTCATTCATACATACATGCATTCATTCCTTCATACATTCGTTCATTTATTCATCTATTCATTTATTCATTCATTTTTACATGCATGCATTCATTTTACATGCATTCATTCATGCATGCATTCATTTTACATGCATTCATTCATTCATTCATACATGCATTCATTTCTTCATACATTCGTTCATTTATTCATCTATTTATTTATTCATTCATTCTTGCATTCATTCATTTTTACATGCATGCATTCATTTTACATGCATTCATTCATTCATTCATTCATACATACATGCATTCATTCCTTCATACATTCGTTCATTTATTCATCTATTTATTTATTCATTCATTCATTCTTGCATTCATTCATTTTTACATGCATGCATTCATTTTACATGTATTCATTCATTCATACATGCATTCATTCCTTCATACATTCGTTCATTTATTCATCTATTCATTTATTCATTCATTTTTACATGCATTCATTCATTCATACATACATACGCTAATTTATTCACTTGTTTATTCTGTGATTTATTTATTCTTTTTACATGCATTCATTCATTCATTCATTTTTACATGCATTCATTCTTTCATTCATTCATTCATTCATGCATGCATATATTTTGTGGTAATCACGATGAACCAACTTCATCAACAAAACTGTAAAGAAATTGATTGTGATTTTATATAATTTGCCTAATTTTAAGTAAGTCTTATCAGTAACAACCAACAATTGATAAGACATTATGCAGTCTTTTTGAAACTGGAACATACTGAACGACAGCAAGGAAAACACTCATTTTGTGAGAAAATGGAAGAATCAGGAATCTTGCACCAAAATGTAAATATGTTTAGGGTGCCATTCACATAGAACGCATTTTTGTGATTAAAAACGTCAGTGAAGCGAAAAAAGCACTTAAAAAGTTTAAAAGTTAAACATTAACTTGAGCTCTGCATTTTTAGAACGACGTGCAATGGTTGAAGACGTCCATCTAGCGCATGTTTACATTGAAAAACAATGGAAAAATACGTTCTGTGTGAACCCGCCCTAACAGATTAATCTAAAACTATTCTTGGTACATCAACTTATTTTTTGCATAACTGCTGAATCTTATTATCTGCTTTATTATTTGTATATAAAAAAAAAAAGTGTCCCAACACAGATTTCAGGGTACTACAAGACAGCTTGTTAAACATTCATTAAAAAGTCTATCCACTGACTCACAATCACACTGATACCAAACTGTGCCGGTCTCTCCAGAGACGTTAATATAATGCCTTACGCTGACCAGATCATGGTGGTTTAATCCTGTTATGAACTACAGTACACATTCATTTACTCTCAGCCACCTCAACCACACACTGTGAAAGACAGAGAGAATGATTCACAGGGCAAAGTTTCCCGCTTTCCCCAACACAATTCAAATTGTCATTTTAATTTCCAGACCCGCGCTATGACAGATTACTTCTAGCTCAGTGGCTGTGATCAACAGGTTGCGGTGGCTCATAGGTGGCATGTCCCGAAAAGGACAGTCACACACACACACGCGTGATGTCAGCGATCCTCACAGAGAGGAGTCCCGCGGAGTGCGCCTTTTCTGGCCAGCTGTACCCTTGCTGCATTTGTGAGAGTGTGTTTGTACGTGTGGATAGAGTCGGCAATTGGGGGCCGCATGCCACTCATATGTCAGGGGACAATACGAGGGCTAGGACAGATATTGGTGAACAATGGTCATCTGTTTGGTAGCCCCGAGACAACGCACCCATAAAAAGGAGCTGTCAAAATTATTCAAACAAACCCCACGGTCAGACAAGCCTTTGTTTTTGTGAATGGACAAGGTTGAGAATAATGAAATGTTGCCCTCATTTTCAAACTGAAATTGAATTAAATATTCAACATATACTTGTACGTCTTCAAGCAGCATTCTATACAACTGTCGTACATTCATGTCAATGTCTTACAAAAGAATTAATAAAACTGCCATAATGCAGGCAGCCTTGCTAACACAGCTGTCCTTAGCACAAAAGCCGGGCTCATCATGCATCGCCACATCAACCTGTACTGTACAAGGTCCTGAATAAATCACAATCTCTATGAAGGCTCGCTTCCAGGACGCACTTATGGCACAGCACTCAGCCTCTTGGGGTGAGCCTCGGGCCTGTGATCGTTACTGTAAGGTAAAAAGGTGATCTCAAATATTGCATAATCGTCTACATGCTATTGGAATGGGGGTTAGGACGGGGCCACGGATCCCTGCTCTGTCTTCAGTGGCAGGTAGCGGAGGTGGGGTGGGAATCATTTCTTTCCTGGAAACACGATCCGCAAGGAATGTCTCTCTCCATAACTGAAAGCATCCACAGCCGCTGAACCTGGAGAGGCAGTCAACTGAAGCTGCCGATTCAATTCAGCCATGATTTGCAGCACAGATCCCTCTATTGTCTGAACAGCTCCGCTTCAAAAGAGAACTCGGGGGCAAAAGGAGTACAGACCGATGCTGACCAGCCAGGTTTGCTAAATTGTCATTTGTTAGGGATAAACGTTAAGCATTTAAGAATCTCTAGGCAGGATGTCCCAAACGGGGATCTGTGAGGGGTTGCGAGTTGATGTAAAGCTAATAATTAATTAAAAGTACACTCTGTAACTTTTGGCCCTCTAGCGGTTCAAAAACAAAACTGCATGCATTTTGTGGAAGAACATTGTTTTGGTTGTGCTTTAGCTCTGTGTGACTGAGTGGATGAATATGGCCTTTCACAATAGATAATGCCTTACTTACTCTGTTAGCGAGACACATATCTTTCTGTTCAATAAAATACACTATATTGCCACAAGTATTGGGACACCCCTCCAAATCATTGAATTCAGGTGTTCCAATCACTTCCATGGCCACAGGTGTATAAAATCAAGCACCTAGACATGCAGACGCTTCTACAAACATTTGTGAAAGAATGGGTCGCTCTCAGGAGCTCAGTGAATTCAAGCGTGGTACCGTGATAGGTTGCCACCTGTGCAATAAGTACATTTGTGAAATTTCCTCACTACTAAATATTCCACGGTCAGCGGTTAATGGTATTATAACAAAGTGGAAGCAATTGGGAATAACAGCAACTCAGCCATGAAGTGATAGGCCATGTAAAATCACAGAGTGGGGTCAGCGCATGCTGAGGTGCACAGTGCGCAGAAGTCGCCAACTTTCTGCAGAGTCAATAGCTACAGACCTCCAAACTTCGTGTGGCCTTCAGATTAGCTCAAGAACAGTGTGTAGAGAGCTTCATGGAATGGGTTTCCATGGCCGAGCAGCTGCATCCAACCCTTACATCACCAAGTGCAATGCAAGCGTGGGATGCAGTGGTGTAAAGCACACCACCACTGGACTCTAGAGCAGTGGAGACGTGTTCTCTGGAGTGACCAATCACGCTTCTCTGTCTGGCAATCCCATGGACGAGTCTGGGTTTGGCGGTTGCCAGGAGAACAGTACTTGCCTGACTGCATTGTGCCAAGTGTAAAGTTTGGTGGAGGAGGGATTATGGTGTGGGGTTGTTTTTCAGGGGTTGGGCTTGGCCCCTTAGTTCCAGTGAAAGGAACTCTTAATGCTTCAGCATACCAAGACATTATGGACAATTTCATGCTCCCAACTTTGTGGGATCAGTTTGGGGATGGCCCCTTCCTGTTCCAACATGACTGCGCACCAGTGCACAAATCAAGATCCATAAAGACATGGATGAGCGAGTTTGGTGTGGAGGAACTTGACTGGCCTGCACAGAGTCCTGACCTCAACCCAACTGAACACCTTTGGGATGAATTAGAGCGGAGACTGCGAGCCAGGCCTTCTCGTCCAACATCAGTGCCTGACCTCACAAATGCGCTTCTAGAAGAATGGTCAAAAATTCCCATAAACACTCCTAGAACACTCCACTCCCTTGTGGAAAGCCTTCTCAGAAGAGTTGAAGCTGTTATAGCTGCAAAGGGTGGGCCAACTCCATATTAAACCCTACGGATTAAGAATGGAATGTCATTAAAGTTCATGTGCATGTAAAGGCTGACGTACCAAAACTTTTGGCAATATAGTGTACCTTACTCACCTGTTCAGAAATAAAAACGCCATCTCCATGTTTCAAATCCATCAGTTCCTGCCATCTCCAAAAAGCCAACCCAATGTTGATTCTGGTTTTATTACGAACTCTGTCAGATTTCATTATTCTATTTTGTACTTTTATAACACAAGAGATGCTTTCCAGTTTTGTAGCTAATTGTGACCAAATACCTTTCGGTTTTTTATCAGCCCTACAAAAATATATGACCTATGCAAGAGTGCATTCGGTTTACTGCTTAGTGCTTAATACACTAAAGGAGGCTGTACTGTACCAACTGTACCATGGGGACTAAATGCCGCTAGGTGGAACAAACTGTAATTTGCACTACTGTTCAAAATAAATGAAAAGAAACCTAGCATTGGGGATTTGTTGCTTTTTCCTGTTGTACCAAACTCGTATCGAACTGTGACCCCAAAACCGAGGTACGTACCGAACCGTGACTTCTGTGTACCGTTACACCCCTATTATACAATACTTTCTATTAGCAGTAGAGTCTTTTTATTTTGTGTCCAGGTGTCCCACCAGTAGCAATATGAGAAATTTTCATATGACATTAAATTTCATATCGCAGTTCAAATCGCAATATGACAAAATAATCACAATATAATAATTGTTCAGACCGATATATATATATATATAGGGTACAAAATGTCCCCACAAAGATGGTAATATCCGAAATCCTCGTCCTTGTGGAGACAATTTTTGGTCCCCATGAGGAAAACAGCTTATAAATAATACTAAGTGATGTTTCTGGAAAATGTAAAAATGCAGAAAGTTTTCTGTGATGGGTAGGTTTAGGGGTAGGGGAGAGAATATACAGTTTGTACAGTATAAAATAATTATGTCTATGGAATGTCCCCATAAAACATGAAAACACAACACGGTAGTGTGTGTGTGTGTGTGTGTGTGTGTGTGTGTGTGTGTGTGATTTTAAAATAAAAATAATTTTTAACCTGTCTTTTTTTTTTTGTTGACTAGGAATTATAATAATAATTAAGAAATGTTTTCTCTTCTCAATTATCATTAATTAATGATTGAATAACATTATGGCCACAAAATATATAGTCTTCAAATAACAAACATTTTTTTTAAATGCAAGTTTTGAATTAAGGAATGCAAGTATTGGTGTTTATATTTTCATTCCTCATTATTTAATTGATTTTTTTTTAACTGTTTATCATTTTCTCTCTCTCTCTCTCTCTCTCTCTCTCTCTATGAGCTTCACAGCCTGTGATCACAATGATTTTCATTATACTGGCCCAAAGAACTTTTTAAAATGTAACAACATATAAAACTCAATTCCCATCCATTACATCCATCATGGATAAACCTGCTAGTGTTTTTTACCCAATATTATGAGGTCCAATTAGGGTCCAATCTGGAAAGCCATTCAATGGACAGAAGGACCTTAGTTCCAACTAATTGAGCACCTTCAAACTTCTCTGATGTTGTTTTTGTTTGAAAGTTCTCTGACATGATGTGAGGCCAGCGCGTGTCCCTCATTAACTTCGTAGACCCTGCCAAGCATCTGCTCGTTTCGCCGCAAGCCCAAACTCCGAGCTCCATAACACGAAATGACTCTGGCCACTGCCCGCCCTGAAGAGTTGCCACCTCCTGTGACCAAACCAAACTGGACCCTCCACCAACAGGGGGTGCTTGGCCGGTCTGGTGTCTGTTCCACCTTCTCCTCATCTGCCATCTGCTTCGGACTGCGGCCGCACGCTCCAGCAGCCCGCCAACCGTGCCAGAACCTCACGGCCATTCATACACACCAGCTTTGATTCCCTTTGTTGCTCCTAACTGTACTGAGGGGCTGACATTTGTTCTGGAATAAAAGAGGTCCTTGTATCTTTACTCAAGGGTGGGGCCAGGGTGCAGCAGAGGGAGTGAGACACTGGACTTGTGTTTGTTTTACGTTTGTTTACCAGCACTTCAGACTAGTGTGCATCCCCCCCAGCCGACACTTACAGCTAGTGTCTCTGTATCGTTCTGGCAATGCCCTCTCAACCAGAGATGCACTTCAGCAATTATTCTATTCAGGCACAGTTCAAAGGCTGCCATCACCGTAAACAAGGCAGTCGGACAAGATGACTAGATAACTTGTGTTTTGAACCATTTATCGCTGACTATAATGGCCATTAGCACACAAAAGGTGGCAGAAGGGTTGTTTGTTTTCCACATGGTCGGGCAAACAATGAATGGATACAAACTTGGTAGACAAATAATAAAGACCTCATGTGCATAAGCTATGCGTGGCAATTGCAGACAATACTCCAATATATGTTTACTATTAGTGTTTTTTGCTAATGCAAGCATCACTATGCCATCACTTTTATCTAAGGTTTGGGTTTTCAACTAAATTTTCTGCATACCTTGTCCCGAGCCATTAGTTCTATGGTTGTTGAGGAGAAGTGAGAAATTACTACTCCAAGTGATTTCACATGGATGATAAAACTGGGAAAGAAATCCCACATATTTAAATAAAATATTCTGGGGGTCATAAAGCTTTTGTGAAAATGATCAAAAATGTTGGTGCTGCCTGGCAACTTTTTTAAAAAAATGCTGGCGGGGAAAGTGTTAATAGAGGGACCAGTACGCAACACCATAGCAACCATCCAGACCACCCTAGAAACTACATAGCTAAAACCCCTTGTAATTCCTTTGCAAATACATAGCAACACCAACCACCTAAGCAACTACCAGAACTCTCTTGTGATGACATAGCAACACACTTTGGCAACCACTCAAAACACCGTAGCAACTAACCATTCAGAATTCCTTTGCAACTGCATAGCAACACCCTAGCAACCATCCAGACCACCCTAGCAACTACATAGCAACATGCTAAAACCCCCTGTAATTCCTTTGCAATTATGTAGTAACACCAACCACTGGAGCAACTACCATAACTCTTTTGCAACTACATAGCAATATGCTAAAACCCCTTGTAATTCCGTTGCAATTACATAGTAACACCAACCACCTAAGCAACTACCAGAACTCTTTTGCAATGACATAGCAACACCTTGGCAACCACTCAGAACACCTTAGCAACTAACCATTCAGAATTCCTTTGCAACTGCATAGCAACACCTTAGCAACCACCCAGACCACCCTAGCAACTACATAGCAACATGCTAAAACCCCCTGTAATTCCTTTGCAATTATGTAGTAACACCAACCACTGAAGCAACTACCATAACTCTTTTGCAATGACATAGCAACACCTTGGCAACCACTCAAAACACCTTATCAACTAACCATTCAGAATTCCTTTGCAACTGCATAGCAAAACCTTAGCAACCACCCAGAACACCTAGCAGCTACATTGTAACATGATAAAACCACTCAGAATTTTTTGGTAACTCTTTCGCAATGACACACCAACACTTTAGTAACCACCCAGGATGCCCTAGAAACTACATAGCAATATCCTAAAACCATTCAGAACTCTTTTGCAACTGCATAGCAACCCCCTGGCAACAGTTAAATTTTTCATGGGTACTTAGTTGTAAAAATTTACTTTGAAGTATTACTAACAGTAATAAAAACGTATCTGCAATGGATTATCTCGGAACAAGTGCCTCACTAAACTGCCAATGATAGAAGTCAAACAAGTGCCTTTGGAAATTAAGAGCAGTAGGCTATATTTAATAACTAATATATATAGCCTACTATAGCCACTAATATACTTGTGATAGAGGTTCCTAACTGACAAATGTTACATATGAGATGTGGAAACTTCAAAATGACTATGGGTGGTCAACCCAAACAGTCTTCGCGTCCATGAAGGATTTAAGAGTCCTGCTCACAAGGCGCAAAACAAGTGCAGCTGATGCAAAGCACCCCCCACCCCCCACCCCTTCCTGCTTTCTTTCCCTTTAAACTTTTATTTTTCTACAGCTGGTGTAAGGGACTCGGGTCTTAAGGAGACGGCAGTAAGTGTTTAGAAGGGCAAGGGGGCACAAGGAATGAGGACAACAGGCTGGGGTAGAATGAGCCGCTATTAAGGAGTTCTGACAGGCCACTGTCTTGGACTGAGCAAGGGCCGCGATCCCCCACTGGGCTCTGTCAAATCCGTTGGAGAGGAAACTTATCAAGTGGCATATTGGGGCTGAGAGAGTCGGTCTGATTATGAAAGTGGAAGGGGGGATTACCAGCGAGAGAGACACTTTGGACTTGTTTTACTCGTTTTCCCTCCTTTAACAAGCTTGACAATCTGAGGACAAGACCGTTTGAGTATCACCTGCCTGATGAAAATGTCTGATAAATCTAGCCAGGTGCAAGATTACATGAAACAATAAGACCCATGGTTGTGCTTTACTACAACTACAGGTATGAGGTTGTCATGTAGGCTATGCAGGAAAATACTTTCTGCGGCGATGCCTGCCCATGTAATGTGCCTTTCTTGATTTTTAGAGCTCTGTAGGTTACAATGAAATGTAATAAGATACACAATAATAAGGGTTACACTTTATTTGTACAGTATGTGTACTTACAGTGTAGATACCAAAGAAAATACTAGTAATATGTGACCCTGGACAACAATACCAGTCATAAGGGTCAATTCTTTGAAGAGATTTGAGAGTTATACATCATCTGAATAAATAAGCTTTCCATTGATGAATGGTTTGTTAGGATAGGACAATATCTGGCCGAGATACAACTATTTGAAAATCTGGAATCTGAGGGTGCAAAAAAGTCTAAATATTGAGAAAATCGCCTTTAAAGTTGTCCAAATGAAGTCCTTAGCAACGCATATTACTAATAATAATACATTTTTGATATATATTTAAGGTAGGAAATTTACAAAATATCTTCATGGAACATGATGTTTACTTAATATCCTAATGATTTTTGGCATAAAAGAAAAATCGATCATTTTGACCCATACAATGTATTGTTGGATATTGCTACAAATATACCCGTGCGACTTATGACCGGTTTTGTGCTCCAGGGTCACATATAAGGTGACTGCATGGGTTAAGGTTAGGTTTAGGGATAGTTTTAGGGTTAGTACCTAGTTATTGTAATTGCTATAATAAGTACATAGTATGTACATGCAGAACAGGACTGTAAAATAAAGTGCTACCATAAGTAATATCTTGTATAAATAGAAAACTTACACTCACCTAAAGGATTATTAGGAACACCATACTAATACTGTGTTTGACCCCCTTTCGCCTTCAGAACTGCCTTAATTCTACGTGGCATTGATTCAACAAGGTGCTGAAAGCATTCTTTAGAAATGTTGGCCCATATTGATAGGATAGCATCTTGCAGTTGATGGAGATTTGTGGGATGCACATCCAGGGCACGAAGCTCCCGTTCCACCACATCCCAAAGATGCTCTATTGGGTTGAGATCTGGTGACTGTGGGGGCCATTTTAGTACAGTGAACTCATTGTCATGTTCAAGAAACCAATTTGAAATGATTCGAGCTTTGTGACATGGTGCATTATCCTGCTGGAAGTAGCCATCAGAGGATGGGTACATGGTGGTCATAAAGGGATGGACATGGTCAGAAACAATGCTCAGGTAGGCCGTGGCATTTAAACGATGCCCAATTGGCACTAAGGGGCCTAAAGTGTGCCAAGAAAACATCCCCCACACCATTACACCACCACCACCAGCCTGCACAGTGGTAACAAGGCATGATGGATCCATGTTCTCATTCTGTTTACGCCAAATTCTGACTCTACCATCTGAATGTCTCAACAGAAATCGAGACTCATCAGACCAGGCAACATTTTTCCAGTCTTCAACTGTCCAATTTTGGTGAGCTCGTGCAAATTGTAGCCTCTTTTTCCTATTTGTAGTGGAGATGAGTGGTACCCGGTGGGGTCTTCTGCTGTTGTACCCCATCCGCCTCAAGGTTGTGCGTGTTGTGGCTTCACAAATGCTTTGCTGCATACCTCGGTTGTAACGAGTGGTTATTTCAGTCAAAGTTGCTCTTCTATCAGCTTGAATCAGTCGGCCCATTCTCCTCTGACCTCTAGCATCAACAAGGCATTTTCGCCCACAGGACTGCCGCATACTGGATGTTTTTCCCTTTTCACACCATTCTTTGTAAACTCTAGAAATGGTTGTGCGTGAAAATCCCAGTAACTGAGCAGATTGTGAAATACTCAGACCGGCCCGTCTGGCACCAACAACCATGCCATGCTCAAAATTGCTTAAATCACCTTTCTTTCCCATTCTGACATTCAGTTTGGAGTTCAGGAGATTGTCTTGACCAGGACCACACCCCTAAATGCATTGAAGCAACTGCCATGTGATTGGTTGATTAGATAATTGCATTAATGAGAAATTGAACAGGTGTTCCTAATAATCCTTTAGGTGAGTGTATATGCATACTATATAAGTCTACTACAAACAAATGATGCTATTTGCTGAACTAAATTCTGTTTTATGAGCCATTTTGCAGTTACAGAACTTTTAACCAATTGGTGTGAAGTTTTTTTTAGTGGTTATACTGTATAAAGTCAGTTCCTCTCAAGTTCATGCAGGTGTCCCGGCAGAGATAGGGTGTAGCTCATCACCTTATCTATGAAATCGTTTCATTTGATATTTGACATATTGCTACTAAGGTACTAATATGCACTTTTAAGGGTAAAAAAGGTACAAAGATGTCCTTTCAAGGGTACTGCCCCAGTGACAAGCTGTTGTACCCCTAAAGGTACAATTTTTACACATTTTTTTCTGAGAGTGTGCGGCTAAAGTTTCTTCTAAAAGTTCACCCAAAAATTAAAATTGTGTCATTATTTACTTTCAGAATCGTTTGTCGTTTCAAACCTGTAGGACATTCTTTCTTCTTGTTTTAAAAAAAAAATACTGTTTTAGTGACCACTGACTTCCGTTGTATGGACAAAAAAAAAACAAAAAACAAAACAAAAAAAAAAACACTTGTGTTCTGGAGATGAAAGAAATTAATACAGGGTTGGAACAATATGTGACCCTGGAGCACAACCAGTCATAAGTCGCACGGGTATATTTGTGGCAATAGCCAACAATACATTGTATGGGACAAAATTAACGATTTTTCTTTCATGCCAAAAATCATTAGGATATTAAGTAAAGATTATGTTCCATGAAGATATTTTGTAAATTTCCTACCGTAAATATATCAAAAATGTATTATTAGTAGTAATATGCATTGCTAAGGACTTCATTTGTACTAATTTAAAGGCGATTTTCTCAATATTTAATATTTTCAAATAGTTGTATCTTGGCCAAATATTGTCCTATCCTAACAAACCATTCATCAATGGAAAGCTTATTTATTCAGATCTCAATTTGAAATCTCAATTTAAAAAAAATGACCCTTATGACTGGTTTTGTGGTCCAGGGTCAAATATAAGGGTGAGAAAATAATGCTCCAGTTTTGGGTACATTATCCCTTTAATACTTTTTGAGGCTACCATATTTGCACATAAAACACATTGATACTATTTGGCCCTTTTCATTCATACTCCACTTGATTCTGGTGTCACCTACATGAGATTATATCAGTTCTAAAACCTTCTGTGTCCAGTCTGCCCAAGGCCTCCACAAAAGACACATCAGTGAGCACAGCGACAGGGTCAGGGCCATTGTCTGCAAATCAATTCCTTTGAAACAAAAGAAGCACCTGTCAGATTAGTTCCCTGATGACCCATCAGCGAGCATGAGGATCGCCCCCCCACACTGGCCAGCCATGCGCCGGACACAAGGCCCCCTTGTTAACCCAACCACCCAGTTCCACAATTCCAGGAAACCCCAGGGGACTGAGTTTAGCATGTTACACCCCAGGGTCATAGTATTGGCATAGAACGTACAGTGTATGGCTTCATATCAGCTCTACTGTCTACACTCCAGGAAAACAGGTCCCCCTGGGCCATGGACACAGCGGGGAGTGCAGAACACATGCACACGTCCTCCCCATATAACAAGCAATAAAGGATGCATTATGAGAGCTTTTACTGTACAAGTGGCCAATCTGTCCATGGCCCTGCTCATTGTGCCCAGGCCCAGAACCATCACATGCAGGTGCAGGTGTCATTTTCTCAGGCTGCTGCCAAAAAGGGCAGCATGGACCAAAGGACATATGGCGCAGGATTTGGCATGAGGCTTCCCAAAGGAAGTATGTCAGACACTTGTTGCACATCTGTCTTAGGCTCTAATGCTTTAGTTTCAAAGACTGAAGACTTCAGTTCGCTTGAGTACTAGTTAATCGATAAAGGATCTTAATCTTTATGTAAATGAACATGAACGATCTGTGCAAACTTGTTTATACCTTCCAGCAAAATAACTTTCTGTGTTAAAGCATGCCATGAATGTCCACACATAGCCGGAGGATCGCTTAAATCGGCCAGGGTAAAAACTGAGACGAAATCCTCTGGATGTACTACACAAGATCGAACGCATAAATCAAGCTCAACATCTGTGGAGAATGCAAACAGATCACCATAACTTTTCTTTTAAGCTTGTGTAAAATCAAAACCACACCCATTTAGAGCTGTTTTTTTATAAGGCTGTAACCATACCTTGCATTGCCTGAATGCTTTTTCATCCCCCGCGAGGGTGTTTGAGCATTCCTCCTTAATCTTATTGAGATTTGCTCATTGTGATGATTATCATGCCGCAAAAGAGAGCTCCTTTACATAGCGATACCAGTTTGACACCCATATGAGGAAATGGTGTGAGAATAATCGAATTCACAATATTCTATCATCGGATATCACATAATGTCTTAAACACTCAGTCCTGTCATGCAGTGCACATGACCTGGAAAAAAAGCGTGTGGGTGAAAGAAAAGCGGTGCAACCATAAAGTGCTAAAATGGATTGAAGTCTGTCGGCTATTTCAATCAGCAAAGTCGGCTGTTTGGTAACAAAGTGGCAGAGTGCGTCAGCTGATAAGGACGAACACAGGTCAGCATGCTCCACAGCAAACTCAGGTACATGTGTTGCACTGCATTCTGCCGCCCACGCCGTGATCACAGGTTAGAGGGTGCAGTCAGTGCGGAGCCGCCTCAGCAGAATGCCTATTTGTTTTGGAGTGTAAATAGAGACCAATTACCATGCGATAACTTTGATCAGCCCTCCATGTTGTTTGGGGGAAAAAGAGACTCTGTTATAATTTTCCCACGTCAAACTCCATGGATACCTTGTTGATGTTTGCAAGTACAGTATATGACAAAAGAACATTTAGATCAAGAAAATTTTCGATATTTCAAAAATGTTGAACATATCTGAAAAGACCAATCATTTATATGTAAAAAAAAATAAATAGACAGCTCTACAATGCCTATCAGAACCTAGTTTAGCACAAACTATGAGCACATATAAACAAAGTAGGTGCATGCAGAATTTCCACAATTACAGACAGCAGTTCTTTTGTGAGTGAGCGCCACCCATTGGTAAATGCAGGCATTGACCATGATTCAATTTCCAAAGGACACACAAATTAAGAGGGACATCACTTCTGAGCTTTATCCCGCACTATTCGCAGCGTCCACACACAAAGCTTTCTTCACTCTAAGACACATTTAAAGAAACTGAGGTCTCATCAGAGACTGAATGAAGGCAACAGCAAACCAGACAAGCATGCTTTCACGAGAGGGAGTTGCTGAACGCGTAAATCCGCCATGCTCTTTTTGATAGAGCTTCAATTCAGAGGCCAATCTTGTAACAACAAAAGCAGAAACAACCTCGGGACCCCCGCCACCACCTCGTGAAAAACACATGATCTTACGACAGGCTTGAGAAGATGGGCGAAAAAGAAGGCCATCTTGTATTTCTCTCACAATCAAATTACTCTAATGCAAGTGGACAGGCAACCTCCATGCTATAGTTAGCGCGCACAATGCACTGTAATTACTTATTCATAAAATGCAAGCATCTTAAATGTAGGTGTAGGAGAACTATAGGCTTGGAAAACCAAAAACAGGCACACACAGACGTGAAAGTAAGCGATCTACCCTTAGCCCCCAATAGTAAACTGGGCCCAGTGTGTTCGGTGAATAGCTGAAAGTTAGGCATGATACAGAGTTCAGATAAATAAACTGATTTGGTGCCTCTTACATCCCAAAGGTCAGCACAACGAATTCAAAGAGGCCCAGAAGTTTACCACGGGCTGTGTAATGTGGGTGGTTAGACATTGTACGCTTTTAAAAGAAGTGCTTTCCTTTCACCGGCTGAAGAAGGAAAGAGGCAAAGTAAGTGAAAGGATAAGTTATAGCCTGTTCAAAGGACATGTGTACATGCAAATAAAAGAATAAAGAGGAGTACCTCTAAGAAAATGAATGTTGTAAACCGAACCTTGGTGATCGTATTAAGTAGGATCAGACATTCAAATAATACGAGCACAAACTAAACAAAGGTTACATTTCCTAGAACTTGTACTCTGGGAAGTTGTACTAATAGCTCCTTTGGAAAGAATGGCTACTTTACATGCTACAAATGAGCTACAGTTATCCTAGTTAGTTATTAAGCTAGTACTAAGTTAACCTCTTTGTGACTGTCAAACACATTGCATGACATTATAATATCAATGCTGCTAATGCTATAATAACTAATGCTTTTCCAAAAGTAGCGAGCAGAACAAAAGCTTGCTTTTGTCAATAAAGGACAGGTTACAGTCAAAGAATGAAAGCTGTAGAGGGTCTATATTTTCTTAACAGATGGGTGTTCTGCTATGCTAAGCTGCGAGGGAGTAGCCCTTGTGGTGTATATGTTCAGAGATGCAAATGGAGGCCGCTGGCAGATGTGGCTTTAAATAGCGTCACACTGAGAGCCCAACTGCTGGAACCCACGGGGTTCAGGCCTAGCCAGGGCTTGGGTGGGGGAGCGGCCCACATGAAAATAAATGGATCTCTTTGGGTTAGAGTCGGTTCTACGGCATTAAGGCCTCTCGCTCGGAGACAGAGAAGTCGGTGAAGGGGAAGGGAATGGTAAAAATGTGCATTTAGCACCGATGTATGAAGACTTTCAGGGTGGTGTGGCAAAAGGGGGGCAGGGTGTTCCCTTAAAAACGAAAAAGAATAGAGAGAGCGCTTCTGGTTAGCTAGAAAATTCTGTGCTTTTTCACTAAGTGACAAAATCATGATGCTTGTGAAAATACTGAAATGCTTTGTTAAATGTCAATTTTTATAACCAAAATAAACATAATTATATATATATATATATATATTTAGGCCTTAACAAAAGCACTACCATGCAGCCTAAAACTGCAGCAGGAAGTGGTCAAAGTTAAATAAACATTTCTCTCGGCTTGCGCTGCTCACATAGAGGTCTCCCAGACGCAGCTTAAATGGGCCGGAAGATTCCTTTTTTTCACCTTCTGGATGGAATTCCCATTCACAAAAAGATGAAATGTTGTAAAACAAGGGCCATTCCTCTCATGTTTCGAAGGCTGATGAGGCAACTCTGTAATTCAAGAACTGAGCTCTCAAGCTGTGTGCCAGAATGAAAAACTAATGAATAAACAACAGAGAGGAAAAAAACATGGTTTACAGCTGTGATGTAACTGAAGACTGTTTGCTATTTAGAAAATAAGACCAAACCCAAACTTCCTGTTTCAACAGGAAATACATCAACAAACAAAACTTGTACACTTGTTAGCCAATTTTATAGGCTCTTTTGGTTAATCAGATAATGCTTTCAGCTACCAATTAGCACTTTTTGCTCAATGTATTATGTTGAAATCGATTCCAAATAATTTAGTAGATTTCCAAAAATTGACTGACCACACACACACACACATTGTGTTTTCATGTTTTATGGGGACTTTTCATAGACATAATGATTTGTATACTGTACAAACTGTATATTCTATCCCCTTACATGAACCCTACCCCTAAACCAACCCATCACACAACACTTTCTGCATTTTTACATTTTCAATCAATGTAAAACAAAACATCAAAAATATCCCTTAGTATGATTTATAAGCTGTTTTCCTCATGAGAGAGAGAGAGCGAGAGAGAGAGAGAGAGAGAGAGAGAGAGAGAGAGAGAGAGAGAGAGAGAGAGACCAGAACTATAAAGTGGTAACATGATTTCAGATAGCCTTAGCACCAGAGTAGCATATTCACAAAGCAAATTCTCTTGGACAAACAAACAAACTTGCCCAATGGACCAGTAAATGACTGTCATCAGACTATTTGCTCTGACTCAAGACCAATAGATGACACTGACAAAACAAGTAAACAAAAGTATTTGCAATGACTGTAGTCAGTTCTGGTAATGTAAAGTTTAAATAGACCGCTCAACATATTTAGGTCACTAAGAGATTTTAGAGAATGCAAGTGCACTAAACTTTGTTATCTGTTATCAATCTCAGCAATTCTTGATTTGATCTGGGGATGTCACACTGGACTGAATACTACAGAACCTCCTCAATGACGATCCCTTCACGCCCATTCACAATCTGTCCTCCATCTCACACAATCACTTGCAAACATTGGTATCTAGTAGATAACTCACTCTTTAGCTTCCAGACTCTTTGGAGACCATTACCCACTGACCATTAGGTCATCTGAACTGGGGACTTACAAGATGACTCAGAATTTCAGCGGCTCTCTGCGGTTTGAGTTGTTTTGTTAGTGTGTGTCTGGCCAGAACAGCTGCTCTAGGGGTTGAAATTACCAAGAGTCTAGGTCATTTTGATAAAGATCACCTGCAGAAAAGCAAGGTGGGACCTGACCCCTTTCAAGCAGATAAGCAAACCGAAAGGATAAACTAAACAAACAGTGAAATATCTCTAAAAAAGTAGACGACATATTGTTTACTCCTGAACTGCTTTTAGGGATAGGCCTACATCTGCTCATGGTTTCTGGAGTAGGTCAGAGATGCTGTTAAAGTAACAGACCCCTTTGAGAAGTATACAGCTTTACGTCCAATAAAAGAGGCCTCAACTCCATTCATAAACTCATTCCTTTCACATTAGCATTGTCTGGACTGGTCATGTGTTCCTGGTGTGTGTGAAAGCTAGAGCTGTGGAGGGCTGGCGTGCCAGCCGACTTTGCTACAGGCAACTACTATCCATGGTGGTCCCATTAGGGGCCATTAGTTTTACTGACAATTTTTAAGGCCTTGGCATCCAAGTTGACCTGAAGCTTAACTGCAGTCTGGACATTCACCATCACTGACCACTCATATAAACATGGCAGGAGACGCTTACACCCCCAGTATTATCAAAGCCTGAGGAGTGGCCATTTGGACACAGTTTGGCATTGGTATTTCTGGAATCCTTTTTAGGTTTGTTTACAACTCAGAGAGGTGACAAAGACATCAAGAAAGCATTTGAGGAAGTGAGGGTGACCAGAAGACAGAAGGTAAAAGGATTACCACAGATCATTGGTTTCCTCACGGTCAAGTACATGTCTTCATCTTTGTGTCCTTTAATTGATTGACTACGAAATCTGAGAAAGTGGCGAAGGTATAAAAGATAAAGGCTAATATTGAATTTGCAATTAAATGTTTAAAACTAATGTTAAAAAATGGCAAAAATGTCCTCTGAAACAAGTGGGGTCCGTGTGAATTGTTAAGACTATAATGAAGCTGCAATTACCTAAATTTACTCTGGCCAAATCTTCTTATCCTTAATCTTGGTGTTGGTGTTTGTCCCCACTACACATCTAAAAGTACCTCTGGCCTGTACCATTTATCTGGGGTAATTTGTATGTATGTTGAATTAAGAGGCCTAGTAATCCTACCTGGAGGACAGGAAAAGGATAAAAAGCATTCTAAACCTTGCCTCTTACTCCATACTATTCTCCAACAGAGCCATTATTTATAATGAATGCTGAAGGGTCTATCTATAGGACAAGTTAGATCATAATCTTGTGACCCTTACAGTCTTCTACTGATGTTCAATGGTTTTCCCAGCAGGGTCTTATAATATTCCTGCTTCTTAACTCTCAACAACCAGATCTTAAGTGAAGTGAACCCAGTTTATACTAGTTATGACAGCCTCTTTGACCCCATCCATGCACTTCTAGCAAGGTAAATACTCAGAGAAGGGTAGAAAGGGCAAGAATGGAGCAAAGGTCACAACTAAGACATTGGAACTCCTCAAGACCCTCCCCAGAGTTTGATATTGCATATGTCTGTGTGTTTGGATGTAGATTTATTATAGATATTCCACTTAACAGCCATCGCAACAACAGGCATTTTGTTGTCCCAGACAGCAACATAGTGTCGGCCCAGATCCGGCCCACATTTGGCCCGGATCTGGGCCGACAATATGTTGCTGTCTGGGGAAGATCTAATCGACTGTGACAGAAGGTAGTTTGTTGTAAGTCCAAGATGGTCTACCAGCTCTACCAGGTCATCACTTTGCAGGTTTAAAGACATCTATATTTCCATTCCTTTATGATGACTTCCATATAGGTCCTCTATTGACATTATGTTATGGTTCGGTCTGGACAAGAAGAGACAGAGGTGGGGCATTTCAAAGGACGAGCCCTTGACTTTGGAAGCCAATAAAACAATAAAAAGACACTAAAAGCTATCACTAAGAATCTGAAGGAGGGGAAGGGGTCACATCCACCAGTGTCACAATGCAGGGTGCACTTGTGCTGATCACTTGGAGCTTTGTTGAACAACTCAGGGGTAGTTTCATCATATAAGTCACAAGACAACAAAAAAGAAGCAGGGCGAAGAAACAGTCTTACAATGCCCCTATTCTTAACTCAATTGAGGTATAAATGCTCTCAAAAGCCATTTGAAGAAAAACATCCCAAGAAAAAAAAAGAGAGCATTCTTGCCTTGACATCCCCTCATAAATATCGATTCTTTTTGTGTGAATTATAGCACCATTCTCTTTAGTCAATCAAATCCAGCTCTTGCTCCACGGGATCTGAACAATTACCAATTTCTATCAACACCAAATGAGAGCGTTTTAATGCTTTAACCTATAAATTCATGAAAAGGAAAAGGAAGCTGACGTTTGGTCCTTCTACAGTGGAAGTAGAATTGTGTGGTGCTTAAGGTCTCTCACCTTTCAATGTCCACTGGAGCATGGACAGCACAGCAATCAATCAGTGAGAGAGGTCAGAGCCAATGCAAAGGAGCACATTCCACGGAATACTCTCCCATGGCTAAGCCCACAATCCATGTACACTGCTAGCTATAACCATACAAAGACAACTGTATCAGTCCACTGCAAACAACACCTTACAAACCACATATTTGCAGTCAGTGTCCTTATCAAAGTGCCCTCAATCCATTGCCTACACAGCTTTCCCTTCATCTTGATGGTGAAATGGTAACTGCTCATTCAGTATAGATTACACTGGTAGTTTTCATAATGACACTGATGGTCTCTATAATGCCATATTTGTGTTGTATACCTGTATTGTGCACCATGTAGTTTCTTTGAGAGAAATGATTGAAAATAGAAACTCAATGATTGCTCAGTGAGAGAAACTGCAGTTACAATGAAGTTTTCAAGATTATTTGAAAACAACATAAGAAATCATTTAAATTACATGATCAAGACACAGGGTGACTAAGGCACAATATATGATCCTTAGGATATTATGAATCGATTACACTACACAGATCTATAGAAGATAAATCACGCATATGGTGTTAAAATAAATGGATTTCCAGCTAGTTTAAGAATAAATAAATTAGATTATAAAATGCTTATATACAGTAATCTTCATAATTTCTTTCAGAAAGAAAACATATTGTATACCATATGATCCTGACACAGCAGTAAAATTATCTTAAAGGGGTCCTATTATGCCCTTTTACGAAGTCTTGATTTTGTTTTTGGGGTGTACTAGAATATGTGACCCGTGCTGGCAAAATGAGTCGCACTGAGCAAATTTTCAAAAATGAGTTGTTATTTTCACATTTTCCTTTTTAAAACCTTCAGAATGATGTATGATTTGTTTGAATCGGACAAAAAAATGACATAGCTACACCTGTTTGAGTCAGCAAAGCCAGTTTTGAGAAAAATCGAGTTAAAGTTTTCTGAAGGTTCCAAAACGAAATCACCTAGCAACCATACCTTAAAATCCCTTGGAATAACACCAAATTTGACAAATACCAAGTCAAAACCCATATCTATAGGAAAATGTATATCTATTCAACTTTTTTTTCCACGATACCACAATTGTTTGATTAACATTAATGAAACAGACAGCCTATAACTGCACGGATGTTTTTCCCCAACAGTTAACCAAACGTTCATGTAAGACATAACAGATAATGTTTGTGTGAATACACGCCATGACAGATATTTTGAAATACTGTAATTCTGCGTATCGGGATCGCGCGCTGTCTGAGGCGTCTTTGTGAGCTCGCTTCGGATCTGTCAGTCAGCGCGAGTGAGATCATTTTCATGGACAAAGGAAAGGTACTTCTCCCAGAAAACATACAAATAAAGATACTTTTAGATGTTTAATTGCTATTTGGAGCATTGGGATCAGTAGACGAGGGCTTAATGAACTCATTTTTGTGAAAACCTCAAAATCGACCAAAATCAAAATTTTTCACTTGTTTTGCCTGTAGCTCAAAATCATCCCTTGTGCATTACGATTCATTTTGCCAGCACAGGTCACATATGTTTTCATGCTTGATTGTTCAAAAAATGCATTATTTTTCACATATTTTACATTATTACAGCACTTCTCTCCCCAGTCTGGCTCGAACACGCCGATTTCGATGAAGCCCCTCTTTCCGAAATACAAAATGTGCTGTGATTGGTTAGCTGGCCCAGTGTTTTGTGATTGGGACCGTTTAGCGCATGTTTGGGAAATGTGCCGTCCCGCCATAACAGCGAGTTATTCTCTAGTGTAAAAAATATTAAGGATGGCGTCAATTTCAAACCAATTCGAGCCCGATTCGGACCCTGACAATGCTGAGGATCGTGCAGAACGGATTTCATGCACAGACTTTGCAAGCACGGATTTCACAGGACGTTTCAGAGTGGCATGTTTTTTGTAATTTTCTTATACATTATAGATACGATGTTATCCACCATTTAATCATGATATTTGTAGGAAAACTAAGGTAATACAAACAGTAATCGATCACAAAACCATGGATAATTTTCCTAAGGAGTGGTGAACAGCCTTACAAAAGCGAGAGCGTTCAAAAGCTACAGAAAACAAGCTGTTTTCCATAAAATGTGCAGCACAGATAAACGTTCTTAAAAGTGCGGTATGTAGGATTGACAGCTAGTGGTCGAAATAGGTACTGTAGACCAAATTCTAAATATTGGAGATCATTGTTTCCCCCGTCCACTCCTCCTCAGACTCGACACTCATGCGGGTTGCCAGCTTGAGGACACGCAACAGGAGCGAGCGCAATTGACAATGGATGCCACACTGTAAGTTGATGAGTTGATTAATCCGCATTTTATTATGCTCTCGTTCATATAGATTTTTAGATGGATGCCGAGGCTTTTTTAGGTCGGGTAGAATCTGCGATCGCTGACCCAGTTTGTTTGCTGGCTTTCATGTTAGCAATACGCTGTGTTTTCTGCCAACTGGCAACCTGGGGTGTCGAAATACTATTGGGTGAATTGGCAGGGGGCGGAATCACAAAGACCAAAACAAAAACAGACATTCCGACACGGAACACACATTTCAAAGTAGAATAACTGGCTGTAATATTGCTTTTATAATAGGTAGTTGTAGGTGGATTTAGCATGTTTCCTAAATATCTGCAAACATTATGGTATTTTTATGCTTTAGTAAAGTGAAAAACTTACATAAAGCACCTTTAATGTTCAGGAACAGTGTTTAAAATCAATTTTAACCACTCTTGTCAGCCTTAGAAAGGTCAAACAAATGAGTTTTGTAAACGGGGTGGAAAAAACAGCGTCTCTTTGACATAGCGACAACACTGTCTTCTCTAATGCAGCTCAACCAGGCCTCGTCCCCTTTTTGCATATTCCGTGGGTGCACTCTAAAACATGCTGGGTTAAAAACAACCCAAGTTGGGTTGCTTTAACCCAGTGAATGGGTTGTTTTAACCCAGTGGTTGGGTTAAATATTTGCCCAACCTGCTGGGTAGTTTTATTTAACTCAACTATTATTTAAAAATTACTGTATTGCTTGCTTAAAAGGAACCCCAAGTATGTTGGAAATTAACATTTATTAATATGTTTAATAAATGAACATTATTAATAAGTTTAATGAATAATAATTAAACAATAAACATTTATTAAATTGCTTATTAATAAATGTTCACCTTTTGGTTATTACTGTTGCCTCTAGTAATTATGTGTCTGATTTTTAATTTCCAACCTATTTTGGGTTCATTTTAAGCCAGCCGCTGGGTTAAAACAACCCAATCGCTGGGTTTGTCCATTTTCAACCCAACTTGGGTTGTTTCTAACCCAGCATTTTTTAGATTGTGGAGATTATTTAAATGAGTAACATTATGACTTCATAAGATCTGGAAAAATCATGTTGTAGTCCAAACGAGACGTTCGTTGTAGTTCTTGGAAAGTATATTCTGTTAAAATATCTCCCTTTGGAGTGGACTTTGAGAACCTTGCAGATCTTTTTTATGCTCACACAGCAACATTACACACTAACTAAAGTTGAAAAAGCATAATAGACCCCTTTAATATGACAATAAGAACAGCAGAAAACATTCTGAAACTTTAAGGTGCTGATTAATTTGGCTTTAAAACGCCAACTTTTCCCCAGTTTTCCTTTATCTTCTGTGCTTGTTTCTTCTCTCTGCCCATTTCAATGCCAGCGACTGCCAGCCAAACAAAGATGTAGGAGTATTAATTCCAAAGGGGGGACAGGAGTGGGTACCCGAAGCAATGTGATCTCAGCTGCATGCCATCCACAGGCGCGGGCAGCTGACAGGGCCAGGTTGGGTTGCTGTTACTGTGTTGTCAGGATGTGGTCGTAGGGGGTACAGTTTCGGGGGGGTCCCGCCACACTATTGAGCCCTGGCTTTACCCACTTCAACCTGCTAACAATGACAGCTCTGTCCTAGAGAACTCCAGAGCGAGTCCCGGCCCCCTCCCAAAAAAAGAGCCCTGATTTGTGGAGTGTGCCCCGCTCCCGTCTCCCTCTGATCCCTTTTCTATCCGTCCTTCGCTCCTTTCTTTCCGCAGCACTGATGTAATCCAAAAACATCCAGAGGAGCAGCTGCACAGCGACACTGTCCTCTCTAACTCTCTCCCTCACTTTCTCTGTCTTTCTCTCAGCTGCTTTATTTCCTTTCTTTCTCCAGTGGCATGCGAGGCTGTCACGGGGAGGGTGCGATGGGAAGCGGAGACAATCAGAGCCTTTTTCTCCACTAAAATGGGCTATCACTTCAAATCTCTTTTGCCATCTACCTCTGTATCCTGTTTGAAGAGCCTCCGGCGTCTGGGTCGAGGGCAAAATGAAAATCTTTAGTTTGGAGTTTTGCACAATGAACAGGGATTCAGTGCACAAGAATGACATCAATAAATCAGTCCTGACAGCAGTTATTGTAATTATGGTATTGGTAATGTACAAAAAAAGCTAAAGGAAAAGACGGAACACATATGGTCTGAATCCATTACAATCTCAGGTGTAACTAAGCCCTTGGACACTGCATCATAACTTCAGTCAGTTGATGAAATTCTGTTTAAATTAAAAACATTTTTTAATGGACTGTAAACTTTACAACAAAGGGAACGCAGGGTGTATTTCTCTGTTTCCACATGCTGTAACCTGGGTGCTGTTTTGAAAGGCCTGAGGGCTATGCTGTGTAGCAAACACTGATACATCACATCTTTTGAGAATGTCAGATGTGTGTGTGTGGGGTAAATAAACAGTGTATTACTGAAGCCCCACCTTAAACGTTTTTAAAAACACATATTCAAATAAATGTGTTTAAGAAGCATTAGTGGCTCCAACTGGGGGAGTCTGTAGCACAGAAGCAGGTGAGGGTGTGATAGGTTTGGAAACAGGACCCCTGTGTGACTGCAGGGCAGAAGTACAAATTCAGAGCGACACATTTGTGGTATATAAACTGTGTTAAAATGCTCAATAAAACCTAAAAACTCATGTTAGAGAGAGCAAGAGAGAGAGAACAAAACACATCACTACTAGATTTGCATTTCCTGTAGGGAAAAGATAATAGGGAGTAGTTTTAGGTAAGCTTAGGTTTTAGTAAATGACATTCAAATAGTATGTAAATATGATGAGGTCATCTCTGTCTGTTACACTTTGAAATGTGAATATACTGTATTATCGGTACAAGTCAACAGGCTAGTGTTCATTTCGTTAAAAAGTATGACGAAAAATCTTTGTCAACAACCTTTTTTTGTTAGACGAGACGATGACAAAACGACACCAAGGTCATTAAACGATAACTGTGACTATATTAACATGCAATATCGTAGACAAAATTCTAGTTATAAAATAAAAACTCTATTAAAAAAAAATAAAAAAACGCTATTTATGCCGAAACATTTTTTTTTTTACAGATGTCACAAGCTTAAATCCCCCAATCAGGACTTTTCGCCTAAAAGGATACAATTTCTGCCAGGTGTTTTACTTAAAGGAGACCATTTACGCAAAATTCACTTTTACATGGTGTTTGAGCATAAATGTGCATTGTGTCGGCAGTGTGTGTACACAACCTCTGGCTCTTGCCAGAGCGTTTAATAGCAGCATTCAATAAGAAATGTTTTCTTATTAAAGCTACTAAAGTTATTCAGTCAAGAGCAGTGAGTGATTTTCTGTTTTTCTTCTGTTGTTTGATTCATATTAACAGCATATATAGCAGTTGGTACTGTATATTACGCTGCTTTCACTTTAATACACAGATCTAATATACACGTGATTTATTTACTTGCTGTTTACATTCAAATCCTTAAACCGACTGTGTTTATGTGAACTTTGTGTGTTTTTGACAGTTTAAGCGCAATAAGACGTGAAAGAGAAATAGGCATTTACAACATGGTATAATAAATGATCTGGGGGGTATTTTGAGCTGAAATTTCACAGACACATTCTGGGGACACCTGAGACTTACACTCACCTAAAGGATTATTAGGAACACCATACTAATACTGTGTTTGACCCCCTTTCGCCTTCAGAACTGCCTTAATTCTACGTGGCATTGATTCAACAAGGTGCTGAAAGCATTCTTTAGAAATGTTGGCCCATATTGATAGGATAGCATCTTGCAGTTGATGGAGATTTGTGGGATGCACATCCAGGGCACGAAGCTCCCGTTCCACCACATCCCAAAGATGCTCTATTGGGTTGAGATCTGGTGACTGTGGGGGCCATTTTAGTACAGTGAACTCACTGTCATGTTCAAGAAACCAATTTGAAATGATTCGAGCTTTGTGACATGGTGCATTATCCTGCTGGAAGTAGCCATCAGAGGATGGGTACATGGTGGTCATAAAGGGATGGACATAGTCAGAAACAATGCTCAGGTAGGCCGTGGCATTTAAACGATGCCCAATTGGCACTAAGGGGCCTAAAGTGTGCCAAGAAAACATCCCCCACACCATTACACCACCACCACCAGCCTGCACAGTGGTAACAAGGCATGATGGATCCATGTTCTCATTCTGTTTACGCCAAATTCTGACTCTACCATCTGAATGTCTCAACAGAAATCGAGACTCATCAGACCAGGCAACATTTTTCCAGTCTTCAACTGTCCAATTTTGGTGAGCTCGTGCAAACTGTAGCCTCTTTTTCATATTTGTAGTGGAGATGAGTGGTACCCGGTGGGGTCTTCTGCTGTTGTAGCCCATCCGCCCCAAGGTCGTGCGTGTTGTGGCTTCACAAATGCTTTGCTGCATACCTCGGTTGTAACGAGTGGTTATTTCAGTCAAAGTTGCTCTTCTATCAGCTTGAATCAGTCGGCCCATTCTCCTCTGACCTCTAGCATCAACAAGGCATTTTCGCCCACAGGACTGCCGCATACTGGATGTTTTTCCCTTTTCACACCATTCTTTGTAAACTCTAGAAATGGTTGTGCGTGAAAATCCCAGTAACTGAGCAGATTGTGAAATACTCAGACCGGCCCGTCTGGCACCAACAACCATGCCACGCTCAAAATTGCTTAAATCACCTTTCTTTCCCATTCTGACATTCAGTTTGGAGTTCAGGAGATTGTCTTGACCAGGACCACACCCCTAAATGCATTAAAGCAACTGCCATGTGATTGGTTGATTAGATAATTGCATTAATGAGAAATTGAACAGGTGTTCCTAATAATCCTTTAGGTGAGTGTATATTACATCTTGTGAAAAGGGGCATAATAGGTCCCCTTTAATATTTGCAATCTGGCAACCATGCACACATGCTCTCTCTACACTGGGGAAGTGCCGCAGAAGATGTGAAAACACAACAAACAAGTAAGCTGGAGTTCAGCAATCTTTATTTAGATATTCTGCAAAAATGAAAAGTGTCGTTCAGTCGGTCTGTGTTCCTTCACGAACCACTTGCGCTGTTTACTGCGACTAAATCTGCAATCAAACCTTCTCAGTGATGAACTGTAATAAATCCAAACATGAATCTCAACTATATTTGCAATTGTTGATGCTAAATGAATGCATTTATGCAACATCTGTGTGATTGTTTTAACATTAATGCAATCTGGAATTACTATTAGGAATATCACCGTTTTCATTTTTGAGAGAAGTTTCTTGTTTTGCCTGTTTTCATATTGTAGAGAGTGTGTTAATTTATATGATAAATAGCCTATAATAAATCAGGAAACTAGAGGTAAAATAAACCATGCATGCATTCCCTTGATTTGTGCTTATGTGAAAGACTGCAATCATTCTGATGAAATGTAAAAATACATTTCACTCATTGCGATTATAATTTTGAGCAACATAATCATGATTATCAATTTAACCATTATGCAGCATGACGAAATTTTCACTGACTAAAATGGCCAGACATTTAGTCGACTAAAACTTGACAAGGTTGAGTAAATATGATAAAAACTAAAAAGTACATTTGACACAGGACTAAGACTAAGACTAAATTAATAAATAGCTGACAAAATTAACACTAGTAGTCGGGCAATGAAAAATGAATCTTAAAGTTCTTAAATCTATGACTAAAATTTGCTGAATGTATTAATACTTATGATTAGGAGGTTTAGAACAAACCCTAACCAGAGTGTTTGAGGACCCTCAATGCAGTAGTACTGTCTAGCACACCGTGTAATTATTTATGGATTGTCGTGTTTAGGTGCCAGTTAAAACTATCCCAACTGTTTGGCTGGGAAAAAATCTTGCTTTCTGTTCTTCAGCAGTTTTAATAGATGCTTTTCACATACTTTGAAGACTAAATGCTTTTTTTTTTATATATATACAACCAGAGTGTCAGGTTTAGCCTTGTTTTTGGCTACAACAAGCTGTATTATAAATATTATAACTTCAGCCCCTGAGGTATTTACCAGTAGTCAAATGAAATAATATCGCATTCCAGAAGTGCAGTCGGTTTCCAGGTGAAGCACAAGGCAGGGTGAGTTTGCCTGCAGTGGCTTGTTCTATTATCAGTCACTGATCTTCACACACACCCAACCTATTCAGAAGCTCCATATCCTCCTCCACATCTTCCCATAATACAATATACACTTTACTCTAACCGGCGTTGAGAATCTGCATAAACAAAGAGTAATCCAAAGAGGCTTTCCCCTTTTTCTTAAATGGCAGCTATTTCGGATGTGATCTTCAGTCATCACACACCCACAACCTTTATTTGCCAAATGACCACATAAAAAGACAAAGATCATATTTGTGATGAATTCATATTATAGCTCAACAAATGTAGACGTGGGGGGCAGGGTGAGACAGAACTTAGTCTGACAGGAAAAGAAGGCAAATAGAAGAGGAAGTGGAACATGAGTTCGACTGGCAGAACTTGACAGCAAAGGGCCACTGTGGCCCTACATGCAGCAGCCATCTTGGTTCCTTTCCAAGCCATGCACAAGTGCCAAGAGATGAGGGCACAGGACCCAGGATGTGGGCTGACTCAGCAGCGTGGGTGGGCTGACCCAGCCTCTCCATATGCCCTTGGCCCCCGTGGATAAATGGGCATCAGGGCATGGCTATCCGGATCTATTCCCACTTAACCTCCATTGCCTTATTGCAAGTTAGCACTTTTTAAAATGAAACATTTCAGAAGTTCAACTTCTCTGAACTCTGGGGAATTAAAAAGAATTAATTAAGAATTAAGCGCCTAACCACTTGGATGAATAAGAAGTAGCGCACACTGCGTAGTTTACTTACCCAACCTCGGGTTCATTCAGGAATAAATTCCTTGTAATCCAATCCATGAAGAGCTAACTTGCTGAAATTTATCCCATTGAACTGCTTTCCTGGCAATACACACCATGCTACTTTCTCATGGCCAGGCAATTCAGCAGCCAGATGCTACTCTTTTGCGCTAATCTCAGTGCGTGTTTTTAAACAGAGGAATAATTGGGCCAAATTACAAGGCAAGTAGCGCGCTAATGCACAGCTCAGTTGACAAGGAAGTTTACTGTCAGTTCAAGAGCCTCTCATATCACACATTCTAAAGGCATTATTTTCATGCCAGTCTAGTCAGCACAGGTACAGTTCCAAATTAACTAGTACACATCAGGCATTAAAGTGCCCCTATTATGCTATTTTATATTCTCCTACAACAGGTTTACATGCATCAAAGGTCAAAAAACACTTTAATTTTCTTATAATATACATTGCACATCACCACAATGTTTAATGTTCAATCCCTCCTTTCTGCAAGCTACTCTGCTCTGATTGGCCAGAAGGCCCAGTCTGTTGTGATTGGTCTACCACGTACAGCATGTCGGAAGCTAAACGCCCATCACCATAACTGAACTTCAGCTCCGTAGGCTTCCTAAAGCTCAGCGATTGTACACACAATAAAGACAGTATTGATGACGTCAATTTTACCATATCAATCCGAGCGCGAGTCCGATGATGAAACATTAGAAGAACTAGTTATTCAACCAGAAACTCCATCGCAAGGACGACTTAAGCAGGACGTTTCTCAGGGATACGCTACTCATTTATGTGATGTTGCAGCTGTATTTCCTCACCATCAGCATTAACAAGAGTATGTCCATCAACAAACCCATGTGTATATTTCTAATTTATTGCGGTGCGCATGCGGGAACTGTATCGATAACAGCGCATAGCCAAGCACTAACGTGAATGACTGATGTAACATTAAAGTTTGCAAAACAAATCTTGCTCCATTCTTTATCTTTACTCAAAGTAGTAAGAACGACAAACAATCTGCATTAGTAGACTTAGTTTTAGGTAATAGTGGCCCACTGCTGATGAGCAGAAGTATTTCAGTAAGACAGTAATAACGTGAGTTAGCCGGTTGTACCTACACAGTATAAAACACAAAACTACGTATTTTGAACACCCGGTAGAAAATATATACATCAATAATTATTCATACGTCCAGGTTGTGATTCTGAGGAGCAGCTGGTCCAAATAAAATGGGTACTGACCCATCTTTCAAGAGCAAGCGTTTTGCGAATCCCGCATTGAACTCCGAGATATGAGAAGTCGTCGTCAGTAAAATGACGTGTTTGAGGGCGGGTCAGATGTCCTTTCTAGTTATGTAGAAGTGTCACGCAGTGAGATTCGAAACACAAACGACTCGTATAGGCGATTCAGAGTCGATTCTTTCTTTTGGGAGACAATAACTTTATTTATCGTGCACTTTCGACTTTACAACTTTGCAGAATGTTTACGTTCACAAACAGCGATATTACACACAGCATGAAAGGGAATATTCGAAAAACCATAATAGCGGCACTTTGAAGGCACCATATGTAAGATTTTTGGATTAAAATATCCAAAAACCACTAGAACAATGTTATATATTTTGTTGACGTGTACTTACATTATCCCAAATGTTTCCATGAATGTTTAAATCCAGAGAAATAAGCAATTTTAACCAGGACACGGACCGTGTCTGTGCGTCACCTATCAATGACATCATAACCGTGTTACCCTCGATTTCCGGTTTTATTTTGTAGAAACCATGGAAACACCAAAGACGCTTTAATATATGATGTGTTTTATTAGACAGATGAGCAACTGTTTGGAGACATTCATCGACAGAAAACTAATCATTGTTATATAGCTCAACACAGTCAGTCTTATTGTTTAAATCTCTTTTTCTTGAGTACTGTGAGTACCATGTTTTACCATGCCTAATATTGATCTAGCTCACTGCAGTGTGAACAAGTGTCTCATAGTAGGGGTGAGCGGGGCACAACCTAACGCGGGGTAAGTTGTAACACACATGGTTTAAAACTTTCCACACATGCCAGCATGACGAAACTTAGTGTATTTACTAGTTGCCATATTAATAATATGTAGAGAAAAAATTGCACCAACATTAAAAAATCTTTGAAAGATATCACTGAACATTTATTTAACCATAGCAAAAGTAAATTGAAGTTAATTTTTCATCTCTGTTTTTTGTGGGGGGGGTTTTAAACTAGACAAATCTGATATCATTTGAATCTTATATCTGTTATTTAACAGTTGAGAGAGTTCTTTAATGCTGATCTAACCAGCAGAAGACACGAGCCGGGGTTAAATCCCAGTTGTGCAGGTGGGGCATGTTGTCACACTGCGTTACAATGTGTCCCTATCAGAACTATGCTATTATATTCTATACTTTTATGAATTCTATTGAGAAACCATGAGGAAAGGTGAATAAAGACTGAGAGTCAATGTTCAGAAGTTATTAATTATTATTATGTTTTGCTATGCTGTATAGCTGTGTTTTTCGGTGTGTTTATTGTCAAAAACACAAATTAGTTTAATTTGAACTATTAAAAAATGGTATTATTTTATATGAAAAAGTTGATAATTGTATTTTATTAACAAAATATTTTATTTTGTCTTGGATATTTTTTTGATTAGATCAGATAACATTTTAAGCTGTCATATGGTCATGTTATAATGTGCCCCTCACCTATGGGGCATGTTGTCACATTTCACTTCCATTCTTTCAGGGTATATCAAGAAAAAAGTATACACTGTATTAATGAAACAAAACCACATAATTGTACTAGACGTGTGAAATTAATGGGGGAAAAAATACATACTCTGAACCCCAAGTGGATTTACACAAACTGAGAAAGTCAAAAAGTGTTAGGTTGTGCCCCGCTCTCCCCTAGCATGAGCAGAAGAAGCGGAAGCGGCGACTGTGGTATAGTAAAAGCTCCGCGAAATCAAGGCGTCATCAAGCTACGCCTTTGTTTTGAATAAGCAACCTCTAGCAGAGAAAATTACATATTGTGCCTTTAAGAAATCCCCCCAAAATGACAAAAGATCAAATAAAAATGGATTAATTATAATTGAAATACAATAAAATTTGATAATTAACAGTGGACAATAGTAGCTGTGCTAATTATATGCATCTTTATTTACGGCTCGTCATGGGTTTACTGTAGTTGTGTTTTGCTTGTTCAAAATTTTAATAAAATTAAAAAAAAAAAATGAAAAAAAAATACTTGCATCTGATTATATAAACTCAGCAAAAAAAGAAATGTCCTCTCAATTTCATTTTTTTCCCACCAGAAAATTTCTTAACTCAGTCGGATCGATTAAAGGGTCAGTTCACCCAAAAATGAAAATTCTGTCATTAATTACTTACGGGTGTCGAACAACATGAGGGTAAGACCTTTGTTCATCTTTGTAACACAAATTAAGATATTTTTGTTGAAATCCGATGTCTCAGAAAGCCCTCCATTGGCAGCAATGACATTTCCTCTCTCAAGACCTATAAAAGGTACTAAAGACGTCGTTAAAAAGTCCCTCTCACTACAGTGGTTCTACAATAATTTTATGAAGCGACGAGAATAGTTTTTGTGTGCAAAAAAAATCTAAATAACAACTTTATTCAACTTTATTCTTGTCTTCCTTGTGGGCCTCTGACGTGAAGTCACGAAGCACCACGGCGCATATATGACGAGAATATGACATAGAGCTGGCGGAAGCGAGGAACTTTGTTTACAAGCATAGGAAGACGCGCCGTATCTAAGCTGTTGAATTCTACATTGATTGTGCTTTAGGTCTTGGCGTAGTGCTCAAAATTGTGCTAAAGTGTGCATTTCCTGGATGCCCGAACGCCGGCTCTACGTCATATTCTCGCGCATGCGTCGTGGTGCTCCGTGACTTCACGTCAGAGGCCCACACGGAAGACAAGAATAAAGTTGAATAAAGTCGTTATTTTGATTTTTTTTTTACTTTTTAACGACGTCTTTAGTACCTTTTAGGTCTTGAGAGAGGAAATGTCATTGCTGCCAATGGAGGCCTTTCTGAGCCATCGGATTTCAACAAAAATATCTTAATTTGTGTTACGAAGATGAACAAAGGTCTTACGGGTGTCGAACGACATGAGGGTAAGTAATTCATGACAGAATTTTCATTTTTGGGTGAACTAACCCTATAAGGTGTTTACAGGCTTTTGAGTCTGATTGAGCTGTCAATCCGATTGCCAATGGATTGTTTGGTTGCATGTAAACGTAGCCACTGTTAATATTCCATTTCCTTCTTTATTGACCACCAGAAACTCTCTCTCTCTCAAACAATAGTAGCTCTTGCTGATAAAGGAAATAAAATGTCAGCTGTCTTTATAAATTGCTAGGCTACGTAGAGAGATCGTTACTGATCAAGCAGGCAATGACATTGCGGCAGCGCGTGCAGATTATAATATAAATATAGTTATTAGTATCATTTAATGGAGTAATATGGCAGCATAACGTATGACAAAACAACCGAGATAAGAAAAAACAACTGGCATGAGTGACTGTCTCGCCCTGTATTATCTACGCCCTGTCCGTTTGATTGCCGCCCAGCAATTTTAAACACAGGTGAATCCATCATGGGGGAGAAAATTCATCAAATTCATTCAAATTCAAAATTCGCAGGTTAGAATTCTAATCCCTGATTTGTTAATCTGTGTTTAAAATTAAGTGGCCAGATCAACAACTCCAAGGCATCTAAACGCGAGGCGCGGTAGCGATCACTGGCGCTCACCTCATCATCATCGCTGCAGTCTAATGCTAAATATATTCCTCTCTTCTTTTCTTTTTACGACACCGAGATGAGTGACGGATCCGCATGCGTAGCATGCGTAAACTAGGCCACCACGACCCTCACACTCTGCCGGCTCAATGCGCTTTATTTTTCATATTGGTAATAAACACCTGAGACCTGACGACACACACACTGTTTCTATCTTTGTTCAATCAGCCTCATATTTTAATTGTAGGTGCACTTTATTTTATTTAAACCTCCTCACCTGTAAATTTAAAGTTAATCCCTAATTGAGATTTAAATCTGAGTTTAAAGTTATGGAGCAACAGGATTAAAGTTAATCTATCTTAAATATAAATTAAATCCAGGATCAAAATAATGGTTTAAATGTAAACCTGCTTATTATTAAACACAGTTTAAAGTTTGGTGCAACAGTATTATTAGATAAACTTTGATTTAATCTATAGATTTAAGATTAATCCTTATTGGTGCAACCCATCCTTGGTGTCATAAGGACTGTTCCACAGGTGCATGTGCAATAATTGTATTTGGGTCATTGAACAAGCATGAAAAACATTGTTTAAACCCTTTTTCTTTTTGAATTTTATAAAATTATCTTTAAAATGCAGTATCTTTCAAAAGGAATGTTTCTCTTTTTTGCAGTTTATTTTTAATAAAAGGCTCTGGGATTCCCCACTGTGAGATGAATAGGAACATGTATTTAACAATCATCATTATCTGCCGTTGCTTTATGCAAATCACATCTTAATCTCTGTGTTTTGAAAATGTTCTTCGGAGGCAGTGAGGTGTAGACACAGATCAGACACCTTGATACAGTATAAAAATTCCCCCAAGTATACAATACCCACACCTGAGGATAAATAAATGATCAGGATTAAAGATAAAGTGTGTAGTTTTATACAATATACAATATATATTTTATTCAATATTTTTAATGTTGATCCTTTCTCTTGTCCCAGCTTAATATGTGGAGAAAATGTGGCTCTTTGGCCGCATTGATATACCAAGCATGACTGTGGCCTGTTTGAACCATACAGATGGGAGGAAGGTTTAGGAAATTGCCTACTTCAACTTGCACAAATTTTTTGTTTATATTGGACTGGCCGACATGGTAATCATTTTGGATATACACCGATCAGGCATAACATTATGACCTAATATTGTGTTGGCCCCCCTTTTGCTGCCAAAACAGCTCTGACCTGTAGAGGCATGGACTCCACTAGACCCCTAAAGGTGTGCAGTGGTATCTGGCACCATGATGTTAGCAGCAGATCCTTTAAGTCCTGTAAGTTGCGAGGTGGGTCCTCCATGGATCGGACTTGTTTGTTCAGCACATCCCACAGATGCTCGATTGGACTGAGATCTGGGGAATTTGGAGGCCAAGTCAACACCTCAAACTCGTTGTTGTGCTCCTCAAACCATTCCTGAACCATTTTTTCTTTGTGGCAGGGCACATTATCCTGCTGAAAGAGGCCATAACCACTAGGGAATACCGTTTCCATGAAAGGGTGTACATGGTCTGCAACAATGCTTAGGTAGGTGGTAGGTGTCAAAGTAACATCCACATGGATAGCAGGACCCAAGGTTTCCCAGCAGAACATTGCCCAAAGCATCACACTGCCTCCGCCGGCTTGCCTTCTTCCCATAGTGCATCCTGGTGCCATGTGTTCTCCAGGTAAGCGGCGCACATGCACCCGGCCATCCACGTGATGTAAAAGAAAACGTGATTCATCAGACCAGGCCACTTTCTTCCATTGCTCCGTGATCCAGTTCTGATGCTCACGTGCCCACTGTTGGTGCTTTTGGTGGTGGACAGGGGTCAGCATGGGCACCCTGACTGGTCTGCGGCTATGCAGCCCCATACGCAACAAACTGCGATGCACTGTGTATTCGGACACCTTTCTATCAGAACCAGCATTAACTTCTTGAGCAATTTGAGCTACAGTAGCTCGTCTGTTTGATCGGACCACACGGGCCAGCCTTCGCTCCCCACGTGCATCAATGAGCCTTGGCCGCCCATGACCCTGTCGCCGGTTCTCCACTGTTCCTTCCTTGGACCACTTTTGACAGATACTGACCACTGCAGACCGGGAACACCCCACAAGAGCTGCAGTTTTGGAGATGCTCTGACCCAGTCGTCTAGCCATCACAATTTGGCCCTTGTCAAACTCGCTCAAATCCTTATGCTTGCCCATTTTTCCTGCTTCTAACACATCAACTTTGAGGACAAAATGTTCACTTGCTGCCTAATATATCCCACCCACTAACAGGTGCCGTGATGAAGAGATTATCAGTGTTATTCACTTTACCTGTCAGCAGTCATAATTAGGGCTGAAACGATTTCTCGAGTAACTCGAGTTCAAAAAATCATTTGCCTCGAAGCTTCGTTTAGTCCATTTAACTACACACGGTCATGTTGCAGAAAGACAATTTTTGTGTAAGGACTCGGAGTATGCGCGGATTGCGGTTATATCCGCGGGTCGGGTGGGTAAAGTAATAAAAAGTAACATTCCAAAGATTGCGGGTGAATGAGAGATAAATCATTAATGTGTTGATTTTAATAAAGACGGAGAACTCTCATTTCACAGTAAAACACAATGAACACGTGTCATTCTTTTACTTTCGTTTTCAGCTCATTTCAAGATCAAAGACCGCAATGCGAGAGAGAGTGGCATCAGCACTGGTAATATAGTCTCGCTATTTTTAAATGAAGACAACTGTGTGTTGAGCTTCAGGATGCGACGCTGAACATTTAAGCTTTATTTGCGGCAGTTTGAAAGTCAGCTGAAGAGATACGAGCACTCGAAACGCATGCATCACCGTCATTGTGATGTGTATGTGAAATGTTTAATGGGACTTTATATATACTTGATATCTCCAATACACCATTAAAATGTTCTCAAAGCTAAGCGCAACAAATAGCAGAACAAGCTGTAACTGTTGTGTGCACGTGATGCACGGCGCTCCTGCTTTCAGAGCTGTGCTTCCATTGATTTGCCTAATTTAAATCTCACACTTTAATAATATTTATAGCTCCTAACTTAATAAAACAATCTGTGATACTATGATGAATGATTAGCTCAAAATGTAGATCTGTGTGATGTACTTTATCTGAATTAAATACAAACACATCTCTCGCTTTTGCTCACGCTCCAGCGGTTACTCCTCCGTGTGCTGTATAGGTTGTCGACCCTGGTTTAGGTTATTTAAGAAATATAATTTCGCCAAAGAAGATTTTTTAAAGCAACCACTTCAGTGTAATATGTTACCATAGCATTGCACTTAACACTGAGAATTTGAATAATTGTAATGTGACGATCGGGTGCGGATATCTAAATCAGAGAAAATCACGTGCGGGTGGATGGTTTGTTTTTAACAGCGGATTCGGTGACCTTAGAGCTGATCCGCGCATCTCTAGTATGGCCATCTCTACTCTTGCTACAAGTTACCTTCCTGTCCAATATTTTTAGCTTCTTACAAAAGCCACAAAGCCTTCCAAGAAGACAGTAAAGGCTTATGTCATGCCTGAGCTGAAGCTGAAACTTGAAAGTTAAGTTGCACAACATAAATGCAATGTTTAGGCATTATTATTATTTATATTACTATTATTTTGATTTATAGGTTGTAGGTTTAGTTTTAGGTTGTACTATGTTTACCTTTTTAAAGTAATTTGAAATTGATTTTTATATTTTTATTTATGATTTTTTAAATTTATATATTTGTATTTGCATTTTGAATATAATATGGCAATTGAATGCACTAAATTGGTTTAGTTTTCACAGATATTAATGTATGCAATTTCAGCAATAAAACTTAAAATTTTTCTTATTTTCTCTTGTATATTTAGTATTGCTCTTTAATAAAGAAAAAGTACTTCTTATCCGATTACTCGATTAATCGATGGAATAATCGGTAGAATACTCGATTACTAAAGTAATCGATAGCTGCATAGTCATAATGTTATGCTTGATCAGTGTACACTGACACCTAATAGTGGACGCAACATCACACAAAAGCAAAAGTTCAATTCCACAGCAGAAATGCTTTATTTGCAGTCAGCCATGATTCATTCCATGAGTGAAAGCGTCCAATAACAGGGCGAGATAAAGTAGTATTCAGCTGGTCATGTGATCTCAACATGTCCGCCCCCATGAGGCAACCCACTTCATGTAAAATAAAACAACTTTTATTGGGCTACTGATGTGACTGGAGTCTTCTAATATGAGTCTAGATGATTTTAAACATATTTTTCAAAAGTACTATTGATTTAAATAAAAAAAAAATACCCTTTAAGAGAGGAGGCTACACTCCTAAACATCAAAAACACATGACATAAAAACCTCCAAAAATACTTGAGAAAGGTTTTCGTTCCAAATAAACCCTGCTGAACATCACTCAGCTGAATCCTTAATCTGACACTCTTTGTACTTACTGTATTTTGACGGTAAATCATTATTTCTTAATGCCTGCTGATCGATTTGTTTAAATCTACTGTAGAGATTGGCACAGAAAAGGGTGGGGGAAAGGGTCTGTGCGAGAGGAGAGCAAGGAGGCGTGAGTGGGGGTTTTGGGGAAGCAAGGGTTATCGACAGGCAGGGCGCAACGAATAGCTGGCGCCAGACGAGCTCCACAAGCCTGGGGAAGATTTAGCACCAAAGAGAGCGGAGTGTCGCAGCGAGTGTGTGTGTGTTTGGGAGTGTGTGTGAGAGGGTCAGGCTCTGAATGCAGTTCTGTTCAGGGCAGATTTCACGGCTGGCTGATCACAGGCGTCCATGGCTCGACCCTCGCGACAGCTGCAAGGCCCTGCCGTCAGGCCCGCTCGCCCCCTCCTCCCTGCTCCGGCACAAAGGGGGCCCTGCCTGGCCCAGCGCAGCCCAGCACGGCCCAGTACAACGCAGCAGCGGCTGACAGGCTGCGGTCACTAACGATGGCAACTGTGTGAGGTATGCATGTGTCGTGTCGGGGGGTGCGGGAGGGGGCATCATGCTAATGGAGCAGGCAAGCGGGAAATAGAGCGGCCTCCCTCTTGCCCTGTCCAGTCCGAGGGGTTCCCATTCCTATGAGATTATTTGTCTTTCTTCTCTCTATTTACTTGGATTATTTGTTTCACTAGCATTATCTTCTCTCCTTCTCAAATCTTTTCCTCAAAGACTTTACTCCATCTGCATATCCTCACGGGCTATCCAAAAAAAAACTACTCATTCCCAATACATGGAAGCTATGGCCTCTGCACAGGGGGGTTAAACTGTGTCAAAGTTCTCAGAAGACAGGCTGATGTCACGGACAGCTAGACTTACTGTGTCTCATCAATGGGACACAGCACCAGTGAATGACAGGATGATAAAGATAGGGCATGAATGGCCAAGAGAATTGATAAATGATAGCTGACTCTGTGCAAACAAGCGGGAACAATCTAAAAGTGCTGACCACAAACTTTTGAACCCTAAATATATCATACCATATTTAAGGTACACAAGGGTGTATTAAGATAAACTTTCTTGTACAAGAGACAGAGCAGTCACATAATACTGCTTTTTTCAAGTCTGAATATGAGTATCATTAGTAAATTTTCCACACACATGCACCAATCCTTCTCCCTTTGATAGGATATAACTAAGGCCTTTGCATTTTGACCTTGTATCCGGATACTGTACATCTGGATTTGGGTGACTGTCAGGCCCTGTTTACACCTGGTATTAAGAAGCGTTTTGGTCGATGGGATCACAAGTGGACGACACTAAATACAGGTGTAAACGGGTCTAAAACGTTTTGAGCTTGTCCACTTTCGACCACTTCCATTTTGTCCATTAGATCGAAAGATCTGGAGAAAAAAAAAAAAAACAAGACAGAAGTGGTTGAAAGTGGATTAAAACACCAGGTGTAAATGGGAATGTGTCTCCCTCGTCTACTTGTGATCCGATCGACCAAAACGCATCTTAATACCAGGTGTCAACAGAGCCTCAGTCGGCTAACTCCAAGGGGAATTTTACTGATTGATTGACTGTCCCAGAATGCATTCGGATTCCAATCTTATATTCTGACTGCATATTTTCCATACTAATTTCTGCAGTTTTTATTTAGTAATTATGTTAAATGGGAAGGCTTATCACCATTTGTTTCATCGATCCACACCTGAGGTGACATCAGCAAAGTACACATTCTCTACAAAGAAAACCTCATGGCCATCATAGCAGCAAAGTCTTACTCTGACCCAAAAGGATAACCCCTCTGACCCTTCAGGCTCACTAGACTAGCCACCACAGTGTGCCTTAAAATACTGTAATGAGCTCAGACTGACCTGACACTCCTGGTGGAGTTTACTAGAGCGCAACTAAACCACTAACAGCCTTAAATGGTTCGCATATTAGCTTTACACTGAACAATCTCTCAACAGGACACAGTTGGATTAACCGCAATAACCAATACCAGCCCAGACAGCACGTTTTTAGCATAAGCTTGCACGTTTTTAGCTACACGTCCTTTAGCACCTAGTCAACAATGAAGCTGTTAGGGGTGATTGAAAATGCTAAAATGCAATGCATTTTACATGCTGAGTTTGAGAAATTATAAAATTACACAATAGTTTCCAGAGCACATTTCAACAAACGTACTCAAAGTAGCAGCTTTATGCACCTCTGGATACAGTGCAAGTAGTTCAGTTTGAGCCGACACATGCATTCCATACACCAGGAGAGCCTGGATGGGCCGTACAAGGTAGCTGAGTTTCACCGCTCAAGACTGGGCTTATTGTCCTGTCTCTGTGGGAAAGCCACATTACTTCCTTCAAGGGCGATTACCAGGAAACTTAAGATGCTGTATCAATGACGCTTCTCACATTTGCCGCAAGAACACAGAAATCTGCCCCTCATATCTACACACATGCACTGAAGGACACATACACACACCAATGATGAAGACTAACTGTGCTTTATCACTTGGCCTAGGTGTGAACATCAATTTTCTCAGCGTGGCCTACGGACGTGACCCGTTGCTTCTCTGCAGGGAGACAGATAAGTCGCTCATTCTGATAGGGAGAAAGATGAGAAGATGTGATGGCAAAAGGTCACTGTTATCTTACTACATAGGGGGAGATTATACAGCTGTGCATCTTTATCTCTTAAGCATACTGCATTTGCAGCAAGGTATGGCTAAATAGCTTGTTTAGCCAGGAAGCAAGAGTCAAATGCGAACCGGTGGGTTGTTACATAACAGGGTGCGCACTTGCAAAACAAGGCAGAGAGAAGTCAAAAAGAGTTTTCCTAGTCTTTTGACATGTAGCTCTTGCTCAATTAATCAACTGCCGCCACATGCACCAAAACTTCTACGTTTATTTAGAACAAAGGGAGCATGGGCTGATTGGCGCACACTTGGCGCACACTCCTGACACGGTGCGTACTGACCTCTAGTGGTGGCCAGAGTAACAGCACTGTGCTTGTGTGAGCCAGAACAGTGTTGACAAGGACTAATGGCCCCCTTTGCAGCTAATGATGGAGCTATGTAGACAGCTGCTGCGCAGTCTCTTCAAATGCCAGCACTGACCCCGGCCTTTGAGGATGAGGGGAAAAAAAACTTTCTCTTTCTTATTTTCTCTTTCTCTCTCTCTCTCTCTCCCGTCCCCATGCATGAAAGTATCCCTCTTTTGCTATTCAAAGCTCATCACCCCATTCGCTTCCTTTATCTAGACCTGCTTCTTTTGGCTTTTTCTTCTTCTCACCTGTATGCAAATTGGCCAGCATTCTGTTTCATTAATCTGGGAGAGGTAGGGTGAGATAGCAGCAGATTGCTTCCGCTGCTGCAGAATGTTCGCTGCACTTTGGCCACAAGTTAATTTATTACTGGAGGGTTTGGAGCGCCTGGCACACAGGGGATGTTTGTTAAAGATCCTTTTCACTCCATTCAGTCGGCCAGAGCACAGCGCTTTGAACCCCAGCTATTCCCCCTAAAGAGTGCCCATTCAGAGAGCGCAGGCAACCTGAGGAACGAAGCGAAGGGGCAGTTCTTGAGAAAGAGAGAGAGAGAGAGAGAGAGAGAGAGAGAGAGAGAGAGACATAGATGGAGTGGAAAGAAAGAAAGAAAGAAAGAAAGAAAGAAAGAAAGAAAGAAAGAAAGAAAGAAAGATGAACGCTGTATTTTACACAAAGAGTTATTAGGGCGACGCCAGGCGGAGGGGTCTTGTATTACCCTGAAGGGTGTTTATTTTGCAATGATGACCAATGGGCAGCACATTATCCCAGTTATTACATGGCTAAGAGACTACAGAATGACACAAGAGAGACAACATTCACTTATACCCCCAGTTTCACAAGCCTAGTCCCAGACTAAAATGCATTATTGAGCTGTTTTATCTGAAAGCAACTTGCAGTGACATATCTTAAATATATCCATGCCATTGTTTTGTCTAAAGATGCACATTTAAATGTCCTAATTGAACTAAGGCCTAATCCTGGCTTAAACTAAGCCCTACATGTGAAACCGGGCCATAAAGTTATATCGGATATTATGACAAAAAAAAAAAACTTTAATGCCACAACTGACCAATCAAAACAATGTATTCTAAAGAGTCATACAAAAATATATTACTTAAAAATTGATATCTGCAGTCCTGGCTTCTTATTGTTCAATGCGCTCCAGCCATGTTGGAATCCACAATATAGTTACATGATGCAAAACACCTGTTTACAACACCACTGCACAGCTCTCATAGCGGATCTTTGTTGCACAGCAACGTTCTGTCATGTCAGGGACTTACTCTGCATCCAAATATTCCAAAAAACACCTGAATGACCTACTGATTCCACCGAGATTCTAAGGGTGCTTTCACACCTGTCTCGTTGGGAGCATTTGTTTTGGAACCTGGTGCGTTTTCTCACTTAGTTCGCTTCGTTTAGGCATATATGAACACGGCAATCACACTCTGACCCGCACCAAAACAACAAGGTGGTTTCGGCCTGATTGCAAACGAACTCTGGAGCGGTTCGGTTGAGGTGAGAAAGCAATCCGACCCAGCGAACCAAGCGGTATCATAATTCATAACAGCAAATGTGTCTTACAAATAAGCCACAATAAACTCGTGGAGCGAACTTGCCAATCATCTTGATGGATGATGCAAAGGAAACTCTGACCAATAAGAGGACAGTTTAACTCGCATGTGACTTGCATAAACACATTATAGCCGTGTTTCCACCGCAGGAACTTTCCCCAGGAACTAGGGACTTTGGGGTGGTACTCGGTGTGTTTCGACCGCAGGGACCGGGGTCTAAATGACGTTCCGGGTAAAGATTTCCCCCTCAAAACGGCCCTGCTCGTGAGGTAGTACTTTTTCTAAGTTCAGGAACTTTCGGGGGTGGGACTTGGGCGCTGAACATGCTGATTGGTTGAGCTCACGCAGCATTTTATTTCAACCTAAAAGTCAGTTGCAGTGCGTGCAGTAAGAGTGTTTGCTATTCAAATCAACAATGGAGTTTAAAAAATATGACAGATGAACCGTCGACGAGGTTCAGGCTTTATTAAATTTATATGAGGAGGACGAAATCCAGCGGGAACTGGAAAGTTGCGTGCAGTCCTACGTCACCGGACTAATCTTCACGGTACTTTAGACTTCGATGTAAACGCAGACAGCAACAGGTCTGGGGGAAAAAAGTTAATTTTGATGGAAACGGGGCTATTGTAACAAAGTCGTAACAAAGTCGAAACAAAGCAAACGATCTACATGTCTAAAAACGCCCTAAATTTTGCACCCAATGGACACTTTACTATACCTTGAGGCCACAGAAGAGGAGTTATGTGCGGAAATTGGACTGAATTTTTAGTGATATACATGAAAATGTGAACAGTCAGTACACAAATTCAAGAATTGTGTTTATCTTTGGACAGTGAGCATGCCACATCATACAGCCTAAATTTTCTTGCCAAGCGAACATTTACACATGTAAGCACATGCACTAAAGTGGGTCCACTATATGCGAACACTCAAAGATGGGTTTTGCTTTTAAGAACAATAAAAATGGAAGACAAATGTAGAAAAACAAAATCTGAGTTTGTACTACTTAGCTGCATCTGAAATTGCATACTGAGTAGGTACTACATTTGATGAAGAACTTACTTTGTGGCTGTTAAAAAGTATGTTCTATAAAGTATGAGTGAATGTAGCATGCATGAAATTCAGACATCCTACATCCCCCATGTTGTCATTCTCATGTGACTTACTGTATGGCGTCAGTTACATCACTTCACTGCCATTCTCCTACCAACTCCTCTCCCGTGGCCTCATGGGATAGTAAAGTGTCCATCAGATTTGCACTTCAGAATCTTGGCGGAAGTAGTAAGTCATCCAGGTACTTTTCACCTTCTGATTTATGAATACCATAAATTCGGATATTCTTTTCACATACTGTTTTATTAGGAAAGTATTAGGGAAGTAGGCATATTTAGATGCAGAGCTTGAGTTTGAAAGACTTCATGGTCAGTTGTGTATACTCAGACAACATCAACACAATTCAGCCATAACTATTTTCACAAAAGAGTACAGCCTCTCATACTTTTTATATAGCATCACAGATTACAGTGGTCAACCAAGTCATCACAACTTAACTGACAACTTACTAAAATCTTTTCAAGTGCCTCTGTTAGAAGAACAATTCCAAGCTATTCTTATCACTCCAATACATTTTGATCACACAAAGACACACACACACACCTAAACAGCTGCCGTCCACAAAAGACCAGGCAGCAGGAGAAAGGTGTGGGCTGAGCTGGAGCTGAAGAGTGCTGAACTTTCTCTCTCTTTGTCCCTTGCTATTTCCCGCCCTCCTTATCCTCGACCAGGCCAGAACAGGGAGCGGCCAGGTGATAAAGCGGCACCTGGCAGACAGGTGTTTGGGAGAGTCTGCCAGGGGTCGCAGGAGATTAACTGCCCTCGCTCACCTGAGCGGAGGAAGACAGGGGGCAGGTGCATCTGCTGTGGCTGCCGCGCACACCGAATGTCAAAAGGGCCCCGCGCGGCAGGGACAGCCACCTAATTACAGTTGGGGAGGTGTGCGGAGAGGGCGTTGAATTGCAGCAGTTGAGGAGAATAGAGGAGGAGCAAGAGGAGTGGATGGTCCAGTCTCTACGTGTCAAATCGAGGACCCTCCTTGATCCAACTGCATTGTGTAGGTGCAGTGACACCCTCTCCTTTTCTTCGCCATGGCCTGCCAGAGGGTGAGGTTGGACATTTCTTTCACTCCTATTACAGCAGAGCCTGGCTAGCCATCTCCTTAATTACAGCTTGAAAAAAGATGGCAAGGCCGGGTTTTCAGGAGCGGGATTCGGGGATGGGGGTCCAGGTGCTGGGCGGGTGATCAGAGCGAGCAGAAATAGAGGGAGGCGAGAATGAGGGGCATCATTAGTGCTTAAAGAGGTGTTTAGCTGAACTTCCCGCCGAAGACAACAGAACTGTCAAATGTCCCTAAACAATGGGCTCTACACCAGCATTCAACAATACTGAAAACGTTAGGGTGACACCAATAGCAGCAAGTTGGCAAAAGATCAAAAGCTTGATGAACTTAAACTTTTAGTATTGATAAACAGTACCGCCAGATATAGCCAGAGTGCTATCAAGTGAGTTTGGAGGACATGTTTACACTGATGTGCTCTTTACAATACATTATGATCACTTGTGGGTCTTATTATATGTCCTTACTTGACAATTAAAGTCAGCATGAAACAAAGGTTGTGACTGTGACATATTTCCATAATGCACTGGCCTTGCATACATCATAGACAAGTTATTTCACATTAAAAAAGCAAGTTATGACATCTTGACTAAAGATTACAAAGTCAAAAAACACTGCAGTCACTTTTGCTGCCACGTCCATATTTGCAGTCATAATTACAGGGCTTCCTAGCAGGTGTTCACAAAAAGAGTGCACTTTTGAAGAGGTTGGTTGTTCTGCTAACTTTATCATGCTAATGCCCAGTTAATATTGTATGATTTTGGGCTGTTTCAGACGAAAGATGACCAATCGTGGCTCCTAAATGGTGGTCCTACGTCGTATAGTGAGAGAGGTTCAAAGACGGCCGTTGTCACGGTCTTGTGACCAAAGATAGCCTGCGATAATTTTCTGACAGTGTCAGAAATTTAGCATGATCATCTCACAGTGTGTTTGCTGCTACGACCTACGTCTACTGACTAGCCAATAAAAATGCGACATGAAATGGCGTATTGATCAATGCGATACTTAAAACTACTTTCCTCAAGCTGGCATGCAAAGTTGGCCTCTTTTCCCTAGCAATGACTGCGTCCATATTCTCCTCTTTCACTTCCTCCTCTTTTTTTCAGCGCACATAAAAACCACAATTGCCAAAGTGCGATTTATCTTCCTCTATGTGTTTACCACTAGCACATGCTGATGACGTTTTATTCTTGCGTCGTAGCCTACGATTCAATAGGTGTCATCATCGTAAAGTCTACATACATGTCCGACCCATAGTATTAGATTCATGTCGTACAGTGATTTGTAATGATCTTATAGGATTGCAGAAATCGCACAGTCTGTAGCAAGCATAAGGGAAACATTTGACGAGCTCTGCAGTCTTTAACACCCTTCCCAATTAAGACATGCATTCAATACCTGTTAAGGGCATGCTTTGTTGCAACCCCTGGCTGACATATTAAACTACTACTGATGAAATACAATTTTCATCTTTGCACACTTATTATATGAACCATGCATTCAAAAACCAAACAATACAGTGAATTGAACTTGAGTTCAGACCATTCTAATGAAGTGCAAAAATATTTAAGAACATTTAATGCTGATGCGTGTAATTTTAGTGTCAGTAGCGGCAGCAAAAGTAAGGACCTTTTTTCTTCCCATCCAGGGCTTGACATTAACTTTTTGCTCACCAGCCACTGTGGCTAGTGGTTTTCCAAAGTTACTAGCCACTCAGCATTTTCACTGGCCACAATTTTGACATCGATACCATAGGGGAAAATGCCATATATATATTTGTAATATTATCTTATCATTTGGCAGCAGGCATATTAAGCTGCTGTCACTTTAAGACCTGACGCACGGATCCATTATACTGTTACACATGCGTTTTCTTTCTCAACTGTTTACGTTCACTTAAAACAGAACTGACTGTGTTTACGTGAATACTTGCCAAGACCGGCATTTTGACATTACTTTGTGTGTATTTGACTGTTTAAGTGCAATTTATTGAGAGGCGGCTTTATGTGCGCACTTTGGGTACGAGAACAAAATCTGCAGGAATGAGTAAAATTATGCACAATACGCGCATTCCTATGTTGAAATTTAAGCCCTGTCAGGCCTCTAGACTTTCTTCCCACTGGTTGCACTGGTGCTACTAACTATCTCAGTTGGTCGCACCGACTTACAAATTGGTCGCACCCTTTTTTTTATATTAATCATAATGAACTTGCATGTTGATGAATCATTCTCTTGATTTTATAAATGCTGGTTTTGCATTCATGTAAAGATTGCAAAATGTTTTGATCTAAACATTGCTTCCAACAAGCATAAATTTAAAAGAAAACACTACTAAAATATTATCACACATAACATACAGTGGGGAGAACAAGTATTTGATACAATGCCGATTTCGCAGGTTTGCCCACTTAAAAATCCAGAAAATCACATTGTATGATTTTTAAGTAATTAATTTGCATTATTACTGTGTGTAATTCATCCACTTCTCCTGAAATATATGAAAGTAAGTGGCCGGTAAAGTGGGAGAAGAATAGAGTAAACATTATAGTTACTTACACAATGTGTATCTGATATGAATATATCACATCATCAATGGATTGTTATTGCCGCTTCCATAGAAATCACTGTGCATTTTACAAACTATAAATGTATTGTTTTGCAAGTACTTGTGTATTTAAATGTGTGAAATGTAAAATAACCCTTATGTGGCTGAAAACACTGAATAGTTGTCATCAAGCGCTGAGCGTGTCCATCTCTGGCTTAGCGCCAGCCAAAGTGCGAAAGCATTGTGCACTCGCACCAAATTTTAACTCGCACATTATCAAAAAATGATCGCATTTGCGACCATTTTGTTCGCAGTCTAGAGCCCTGCCTGTAACATCAACAATATTCATCCGGAGCAAATGAAAGGAGTGAGTGAGTGGAGGCGGGTTTGTGTGTAACTCGCTGATGGAGAGATGAGAGAGAGAGAGAGAAAGAGCAGCTGGTATTGTGTGTCTATTCTGCGGAAAATGAGTATTGGAAGCGTTTCAGATATTTCAGTATCGGTATCAAAAAATCTATATTTTTTGACAACACTACATTGCACTTAGTTTAGGGCTGCAACAACTAATCGATAAAATCGATAGTGAAAATCATCGATAACGATTCTCATTATCGATTAGTCGGGTCTGCCCTCTGTACGCAAAGCTTCAACCAGTCGCGCCAAATTACAGCACTGAATAACACATTTCTATGGACAAAATGTGCGTGGACATGATCCAAGCGCCCAAAACATGAGAATTGTTTATTTTAAGCTTCAAGCGAATGCATTAGCGTTTAACATACCGTCATGCACTTTGACAGATGTGTGTGTCCGTCTGCGTCCTCAGTGCAAAACGTTCATTTTACAGGTTATATCCACTGATCTATATAGAGAACAGTAATTATATCCTCTTCTGTAAATGCTACTAATTCATGTGAGTATTTCCATTTTGCATGAAAACGCGTCCTGACAGTCTGTGTTAAACTTCAAACTTCACTGAAAGAGCGCCGGCGGGCGCGCGCATGCGCGTCAAACACACAAAACGCAGTCGAGAGGGAGACAAATATTCAGCGCAAAACACTCATTTAGCTGAATATCTGCTGTTGGACGCTAAATTTAGGTTTAAAAGTCAACGTGTAATTCAAGTATTTTATGAGAGTAGTAACTGTAAAGGGAGAACAGCGTGTAATTGAATATAAATGTTAGGCGTTTCTTGAAGCCTATTTACAGGATAAAGAAATGACAGTAACAGGTTACTGTGTCCAGAGCGAATGTGTGTGTGTGTGTGTGTGTGTGTGTGTGTGTTCCTGCAGAACATTCGTCTAATCTGGTAACAAGTTTGTGTTTTTTTTGTTTTTGTTTAATATCATTTTAATGTAGTGATTTAAACTCCTTTTGCTTAGTAACTTTTTTTTGTACATAATGTAGGCTATAGCACAAACATACCCTTACGAAAATTAACCATGGTTTTATTATAGTAAAACCATGTTTTTATTATAATAAAACCATGTTTTTGCCGTATTGATTCCCATTTGTATAACCCCACAAATACCATATAGCTCCAACTATGGATTTGAAGCAAAACAATGGTTAATTTGTGGTTACCATTGAATAACTATAATAACCCTGTTATTTATTTATTATTATTATTATTTTTGTTTGTTTTATTCAATGTAAAACCATGGTTAATTTATGTAATGGTAGATATATTCACTATGTATGTTTTCATAGCACAGCTGACATGTTTGTTTGAAGGACAGCACTGGACAGGATGTAGAATAGTGTGTTTTGTCAATAAATAAATAAAAAATGGCTTTTTATCCGATTAATCGATTAATCGAAAAAATAATCGGCCAACTAATCGATTATCAAAATAATCGTTAGTTGCAGCCCTAACTTAGTTTATTATTTCCGATGCTTTTCTACAATTGAAAAATGTACATATTATACATAAAATTCAATGCGTTACACGCCACTGCTGAAATACACACGCATTCGGTGGGTGTTAATGTCAAGCCATGTTCCTATCTACAATTTTTTCAGTCAAACAGATAATCCCACCCCAATCTTATGCTGTTGGATGAGCCAATATTGTTATGTTGGACTGCTCAAACAAACAGAGCAATGAAAGTGCCACAAAGCCCTACTGTTTACACGTTTTGCAGACCTACAAATGGCTCATTTATTGTTGTCTCTGCACATACTGTGTTAGAACCTATACACCTAAAAGAAGAAAAAACTGTTGATGACCCTTCACTGCACTCAGAAGCAGGTGAGACGTTCCTGCTGAAGGCCCAATAGAGATCTGTTGACCTAGCTAACATCAGCAGCCGCCGGGGGGAAGTTGAAGCTTAAGGAATGCCAGCCAGGCTACCTGACAGCTGAAAGTTTAAAGCCTTCAACCTTATGAGATCAACACATGCCCAAGCCCCGCTTCAATATCTTCCTGACAACAATAAGGATTTATGATAAACTGAATGGTTTCATGGTCACTTCAGGCTTGCAGTGCCTCTATGAAGTTATAATCTTCCTATAGACATGTTTGCTCCCTCCGGACACCAATTCCAAGCCATGGTGAGGACTGCAATTCTGACAGACTCAGACTGCTGTAGCTGACAGAAATGGGGTAGGACACTTAAAATACAGCGCTGTGTAATGAGAACTCACTGTGTGTGAGCAAGTGAAGAATGCGGTGGGAGGCAAGGCCTTACAAGCTGCAAATTCCACATGCAAAACCCTCAAAAGAACTCGTAATGGGAAAAATCTCAATCATCAAACAAGCAGGTTGCCGAGACAAGATAAGCATGGGAGAACTAACAGAAAGTGGCATTGCTCACATACCACTGTGCCTGACATCACTTTTTACAGCTGTCAACATTGTTCAAACCTGTATCGGTTTATGACGGGGAACCCACCCCTCTGTGTCTGTTTAAAAGGTATGATAATGAACTGAATAGGCTTAATGCCGAACGTCACGTGACAGGAAGACTTGCATCGCATCCGGTTGTCATAAATGTTAACAGCTGCATGAACTGACAGCAACAGCTATGGACTTTTAAGGTAATCAACTAACCTAGCTAGTCCTTTTTATTGTTGCCATTTTATTTGGTTTGAACTCTTTCCCCGCCAATGATGGAATTTTCCGTCTTTCCGTGTTTTCACTGTTATACAGTAGGGTGCGCTATGACACATCTTCTGAAAGAGTACAGAATCCCCAGATCAAAACACACGTGAAGAAGAATCAGAATCAAGCAATATCATATGTAATCATATGCATATGTAAAATAACGCGATCACCAACATTTAACAGCATATAAATCAAAACTGCCTAATGTTACTGAATTAAATGTCGACCCAGGACGAGCTATAGGACTGTGAAGCTTTGGGGGTGTTGATGGACTCCATCTACTCCATCTGTGTTTTGACCATCGTTCTGAATCCGATCCAGACGTAACGATTTTCTCAGCTTTTTGCTCAGAATGGTGTTTTTTATGAAACTTACCCATATTCAAGTGTTGATAAAAAAAAGAATGGATGAAGCTAGACTAAAACAGGTTGTTTTGTTTAAAAGCAGAAGCTCTGTTCTTCAAAATTCAAAATATTCTGGGGGCCATGAAACTTTAGTGAAAATGGTCTAAAATGCTGCCGCTGGCTGGCAACTTTTTTCAAAAACGCTGGTGGGGAAAGAGTTAATATGTCAGCAACCATATCACCCAATTTGTAGCCCAAGACTGGTTGCCCACTGAAGCTAAGCAGGGTTGAGCCTGGTCAGTACCTGGATGGGAGGTAACTAGGTTGCTGCTGGAAGAGGTGTTAGTGTGGGCAGCAGGGGGTGCTAACCCTGTGGTTTGTGTTGGTCCTAACGCCCCAGTATAGTGATGGGGACACTGTACTGAGTAGGGGTGTAACCCCAGCATCCTGGCCAAATTTGCCCATTGGCCTCCATCATGGCCTCCTAATAATCCCCATACATACTGCTTGGCTTCATCACTCTGTCTCCTCTCCACCAATAAGCTGGTGTGTAGGCAGATGCTGCACATTGGTGGTGGTTGAAGAGACCTTTGAGCGCTTTGAGTGTTGAGAAAATTAAATCGAATCTCCATGCCAAGAATATTGGATCCAGCCTCTTTAGCAGATCCCATCAGAAGAAATAGATTTGGTCTGGTATTCAAAACTTTCAGCAGAGTTGTGTCGTATACCCAAAATCAGTTAAAACCGTATTTAGTTTTTATTTTATAAAAATTACATATATATGTAATAGGGCTGGGACGATACACCTATCTCCCGACTCGATACTATCACGATACTTGGGTGCCGATACGATATGTATTGCGGAATTTATTTATTTATTTATTTTTAAGAATTGCGATTCTACAAGTATTGCGATTCAATATTGCAATGTATTGCTTTTTTCATGTATTTTTAACACTAGACCATGGGGAAAAGTTAAATCATACACTTATACAGACTGTACATGATGTAGCTATATTATATTAGTCATATTTACAAAAACAATTCATCACATCTTTCTGAGTTTTATTTCAGAAGCATCATACAGTACTACATTCTCTTGAATGAGTGATTCAATAACAAATACATTTTTAACAGTCATTTGTCGCCACCTAGTGGCGAAACGATGTAATAGCCTTTTGTTTTATCCAAGCCCTATCATAGATCAAAAAATTGCTTTAAAAAATTATATATATATATATATGGCTTTAAGATGTTACGTGCAAGATTATATATTTCATATAAAAGGTCCATATATGTTTTATAATTGTATTGTCTGTCACCTCGTTTTCAAAAGGTGATAACTATTTTGATCTCTACTGTAGACATCAGTGTTTATATTTGAACTACGATTATCCCAGTACTTCTATGATAATTTGAACTATTGTATCACAGAAATAATGATACTATGAGGTTGAAAAGTTTGTGAAGCTGTTTCATACATAACTCTCTGGATCAGCGGCAGCGCCAACACAGATTTGAATGTTGCGATATGATTTTGTCAAAGGTTTAATAGACAGATGAATTGGAATACGACCGCGTGGGTGTTTGAATTGAGATCCCAATCTTTCAAAGATTAATCGTGCAGCTCTACTGTCTTATCTCTCTCTCAGCACATAAAGTAGCGCGAGTGCATTCAGGTCCACTTCAAAGGGGATATTACGTCACTTAACACTCATAGATAAGGACACATTTCACCCTCTGTTGTGACATCTGTCCACCTCGTCTACAAGCAAGGACTAAAATAAAGCAATTTAATTTGAATTAATATCGATTCTGGAATAAAAAAAAAAAAATCGATTTTAAAATCGTGAACAAAAATATCGCGATAGTTAGGTGAATCGATTTTTTGTCCCAGCCCTAATATGTAATATATATATATGATTAAATAATAAATTATTGTAAATGAATACAAAAAATATCATGGGTTATTATTTGATGTTATGCATACCATATCATATGTGATTTAGTTGAAATACCACATTTTTTATTTTAGGTTTCATAATTCATGACATAATTGTTCATTTAAAAAGCTTGTATCTGGTTAGTTTTTGTTTTCATGTGTTGAAACGAATAAGAGCAACTTTTAATTATTTAGAAATTGACTAAAAATGTATACTTTAATCTTTTTCTTTCACAATTCCCACTGGAGCATTCACTTGGATATGTAATTGTCTCTCCCTTTTCACCCCTCATGAATGTGCAAGTGTTGCATTCATTTTTTAAAAGTTAGATAATCCACACAATTTGTCACCCAAATGGGAAAACAGCTTTTTCTAGACCACCGATGAGGCTTTGTGTTTAAGCATGTTTGACAGACGTCCTTTTATTTCTAGGGGTTCATTTAAAATAATGATTTTGAATTTAGTACTTAAGCAAAATGTTCCGTCACAAGAGTTGTTATTTATCAGCTGAGTTTAAAATCTCTTTGGCAACTCCACACATTCCAGAGCAATATGGATCTCCTCACAGCTGACAAAGGCATTCCTCAGAAGAACAGCTTGTTTATTATTTAAAGCCTTCACAATCAGGCTGTGTAAACTACACGTTAAAAAGATCAATAATCTAGTTTTGAATGTTTAAGGGAATTTATGAAAGCCCTGCTATCTAGGCAATTCTGACCATGACAGTCCTGGTTTAAGTTTGACAGTCTGTCTGAAATAGGTGGACGAATAGTATGGTGTATAGTATGACAATTCTTGTGTTTTTTTTAAGGAATATTGTAATATCCGTGAACATCTTTATTTTTAAATTCATGTTTCCTCATTATCTTGAATCAAAATAACCCCCCCCTCTTGTAGTGACATCTCTTCTCTCCTCTGATGACATGTTTACTGGCATGAGGGCGGGGCAACCTGTCACTCACATGAGATCCACCAATAGCAAACCACAACCACCCAGTCAATTCCTCATGGACAAAATCAAGTCCCGCCCTACATTTGTTCTTGTTCCAGAAGCCATTTCACTTGGATATATGTCACAATAGGAAAGAAAAGACTATCACAACTTCCATTTCATGCTGACTTTAAATTATTCACATACTTTATAACTGTAGTTGTTCACATGGCTATTAGGCCTAAATGTAAGGTAGGGCACAGACACACCTTAATATATATATAGCCACTGACACAGCTTACAAGCATCTGGCACTTACTATAAACTAATAATAAAAAAAACACAAAAAAATGTACATACACTATTTACAATTACAGTTTACATATTTTTAGTTGTCAACATATAATATATACAGTACAATACGGGTCAAAAGTTTGCATTTATTTGAATGTAAATACAGTAAAACTGTAATATTTTGAAATATTACAATTCAAAAAAAGCGTTTTCTATTTTAATATCTAAAATGTAATTTATTCCTGTGATCAAAGCTGAATTTTCAGCATCATTACTCCAGTCTTCAGTGTCACATGACCCTTCAGAAATCATTCTGCTTATTTGCTGCTCAGTTTTTATCAATAAATATTGGTACTTAAGTGTTAATGTTTCTTATCAATGTTTGCTGCTTAGTATTTTTGTGGAAACCGTAATACATTTTTTTTTTTCAGGATTCTTTGAAAGTTCAAAAGAACTGCATTTATTTGAAAATATAAATATTATACAGACATCATAAATGTCTCTACTGTCACTTTTGATTAATTTAATAAATCCTCAGCTAAATAAAAGTATTAAATTCTTAATTCTTTTAATTCTTGCTTACCCCAAACTTTTGAATGGTAGTGTATCATGGATTCCACACTACTATTTAAGTGAAACTTAGACGATTTTCAACTCGCTTTGTATTAGACCTGCTCGATTCTGGATAAACTGAGAATCACAATTTTTTTTTTGTTTCAAACCGAGATCACGATTCTCCCACAGACAACTAAACAAAATAACATGTAATTTACTAGAGGTTCAGACAAAATGTTAATTTCTGCAGTCTATTTAAAAAGTTTAAATAATCTGATCGAACTATTTAAAAAAAAAGTTTAATGAATGATTCAATGACTCACTCGTTTCATTACTGGATGAATCATTTTTTGGGATGAATCTCTTGAATGAATGATTCAATGACAAACACATTTTTTAACAGTCACTTGTCGCCACCTACTGGTGTAAAGATGTAATCGTTATTTAAGTTGCTTTCAAAATGTGATCTGCTCTATTTTGATCACTCAAAGACATCAGTGTTTATATCCGAACTATAAACTTTTTATATAAACTTTTTTTCACTTTTGTGATAATATTAAGAACTCAGAAATAACGATAGGCCTACTGTGCGGCTGAAAAGACTGTTTGTGAAGCTGTTTCATATACAACTTCCCTCTCTGGCTCAGCATCAGCACAAACGCAGATGTGAATGTCCCGGTGTGATTTTATCAAAGGTTTAATAAACGCAGGCGAATCGTTATCATTTAGTAATGAGATTGCATAAAAGTTTTTGAATTGAGATCGCAAACTTTTAACAATTAATCGTGCAGCTCTACATTGTATTGTTACAATGTCAGCAATATATGTTAATGAACAATGTTTACTCGTTCTCTATGTTTACATTTATTTGTCAGCAAAAGTGACATTTACTTTTGACAGCTCCAGGGCTTTCGTGAAAACTACTTCAGCTTTTTTTTTTTATCCCCACCCACGGACAGTCGTTTTGACAGAAGGTTATTAACAGTAGGCCTACAGTTATTGTTAGAGGTTTATCACTAAAAATCTAATCGTACTCTTTAAACAGCATTATGGTAAACATGGATCACTATGGCAACAACTTTCTTACCTGTAGGCCTACGTGACGTGTTTTCCTTCGGTTTGGCGGAACTGTCAGAATGGCCGTTTCTTTCAGTTTTCCCCTTTTTGTTTGGCCTAAAACACTCAGTTCGTGGTCATCCAGTTTGAAATGTTGACTACAACACGGAGATTCTTCAGATTTTCCTCACAGAGTTATCTCCATATTTACGATTCTCTACATTATTTAGTCGCTGCCTATGACTCCTTCACTGGAAACCGGAAGTAATTCACTCCCGCTAAACGTTCACTTTTTGAATTCTTGCACCAGGGAACAATACAAGTCGACACAATTATAACTAGTTTGCTAAGAAGTATTTCCAACTACTCTGGTAAGCGTATCCAAAGCGGACTGGTGGGCGTGGCCTTGGACGGCAACGCCAGTGCATTATGGGTGTTGAAGTTTTCCTACCTATTTGGCAAAAGGGAAGACATTGGCCTTTTTCTTGTTTTGTCTTTTTTCTAGTCAGGTAGCACTGATTTTTTTTTTTTTTTTTGAAAATGTTCGCCTTTCTACTGTATAGACAGCCGAATTTTATTGAAAGCCCATTTTGCCAGCCGTGAAGTAACCCTTCGACAGCAAAAACTATTTTCAACATTAATAATATAGTTAAAAATATTCGAATGATTTCTGAAGAATTTCTGTAAACCCTCACTGAAGCAACAGCACATCTAGAGGAAAGGTAAACAAACAGTGGAAGGGAATTCTGTGTATTTGTTTGGAAGATGAGGGGAATGATTGTGTCACTGATCTGTGTTCAACACAAGGTCAGGAAAACCACTACGTTCTGTTTTGGGAAAACATGCCCTGTGTAAGAGGGTGTGTAAGCTTGTATGTTCAGCCCCCTAAATCGGTGGAAAGTGTGTGTGTGTTAATCTACTTTCCTGGAGGCTGAGGAAGTCCATATAATCACCTACAAAATGGTCTTGCTAAATAGACTGTGTTGAAAATTAGACACTTATGTAAGACCTAGAGCACAGTATAGGCTTGTGTGGTCCTCTTATAAAATGTGATTTCAAAGTTTGTTTGATACAAAGCTAATCATGATCAAATTTGATTTGCCTGTAGACAGTTACCAGAGACACTTAATCAACAATTTGCTCTCAGAACAGAAAGAGCACAATACAGAGGTGATATTCAACCAATTTTCAGTAAAATGTATTGCTTACAGTAAAACACCATCTGTTGATAATATTGAAAACATGGAAAATATCCCAATAATGAGAAAAGCCATTGAAATTCACTGACTAACAGTCCAGGGCACATTTCCCCAAAATCCAAAGACAAATAAGACATACAGTTTCGCACCAAGAAAAAATTAAGCCTAGTTAAGAAGAATCGTTTCCTTTGTGACATTTGCATGATAATCAATCAGACTATTTACAATAATACAAAACAACAAACTGTCCTGTCAGGACACAATGATTGAATTATTTTTATTGCATAAATTAAAGGCAGTGTAAAAACAAAAAAAATACTACCATGATGCTTATGCTTACAATTGTACTTTGCAAATTTAAATAATATCTTTTTTTCACATTGCAGTATTGAGAATTTAGGATGAGGCATGTGCTTAATTGTCATTTTCTTTATACAATTTATAGTTACACTTTACTTTAAGGTGGCGTAAGTACATTGTACTTACTCAAATAAGTACGGAGTAATATTAATTAACTACATGTACTAACTGTTAGGGTTAGTTACTTGTAATTATGCATAATTTACTGTTATTACTATAGTAAGTACATGTCGTAACGTGTAAATATGTCACCTTAAAATAAAGTGTTATCCAATATATTTATTGTATCAATTTCCTTTAGTTTTTTTTAATATTTGGGGTGAAATACAATCTGGACATTTTTCTTGACAGTTTTGGAAAGATTCACCAATAAAGATTTCTGTACAATCTAACATAAATAAAAGTACTGAACAAACAGAATGGCACAGTCACAAATATTGAATTAATAAAAACATATTTAATACAGTTATGAGTCTTGTCCCTTTGTTTCCATGATTTTTTTTTTAACAAAATATATAGATTGTTATTTTGTTGTTCAATTGTAACAGGCTTAAAAAAAATATTGGTTATCATCAAATGTGTTGTGAGACAAAAACTCTGGGACTCCAGCAACAGGAGTGACGTGAGCTAAAGCTTCTTTTTAAATTGAAGTTCCTCCGAACATTAATCGTGTGACGCTCTGTTAGAAAACACATACATCCTTTCCCAGGCCGACCTGAAGCAACACAGATCCTATAATGGGAAACAGGCCCTACAAAACGGATGGATATGTAAACATGAGGCCTGGAGGATTCTGGGATTGTTTTGGAGGTGGAGGTGAGGGGTTTAGGGTCACCAGGAGAGGTGGAGATGAGGATGTTGATGTAGTTGAGCTATTAACTCTTCTTCTGTCGGCTCCTGGACGTGCTCTCTGAAAACAGAGGATGGGCAAAAGAATAGAAAATAATCAGATATTTGAACAACATTGTTACCTATCATTTTTCATCGAGTTGATGAAAGGGTTTGGCGTAGGTCTGGTATCGTGGTGATGATAAAAAGTGTGTATCGATAGAGATTTTGCTATATTGTTTATATTAGGGGTATTCAATTAAAGTTACAAAAGCTCCGGTCTCTATATTTCCTTCCCAGCGGAGGCGCGGACAATATTTTTTTGGATTAGTTATATATATTTCCATCTGGACAGCAGTAGTACTTTGTAAAAGAAAGAAACACTAAACAGTCAAAGTAATCATCAAAGATGAGGCTATTGTGTCCTGAGAGCTGCGTCTGAGAATTAAAAATAATATTTCATCAGTTGAGAGCAATCGGATATGAATATTAAATGGTAAGATCAGAAAGGTAAGATTACATTTACATTTAGATACCTATGTATGGCAGAAGGCCATGTGACTGATAAAAGATACTGTGGTTCAGGGCTTTCCTCGAAGTCTGGACCATTTTTAAATTTTGCATATACTTTTAATAAGTAGGGCCTATCTACTAGGGCTGGGAATTCTTGAGGTCACGATTCAATTAAAAATCGATTCTCGATTTTGAATCAAATTTCGATTCGATACATGTATAGATTTGATTGTAGTTTACTGTTTGGTGTTACTTTTCTTATTTGACTGCACTAGAGAGTTGAATAAATCTCACTGAATTAATTGTAAACTTTGAAATTGATTTAGTTTTTTCCTTCCCATTTTAGTCAACCCAATATTATAAAACAAATATCATTTTTCATTACACACATGACTGGCAGTCTTCTGTAATAAAGCAAGGCAGCCCTGAGACAAATAGAAAAACTACTTGGTGCATAAAAATAATTCCTTGATACAAAAATAAAATATACAAATTAAATAAACTTAAGTTTTTTAGGTACAGTAGCCTACTTTTATTTAACATGTCTTATACAGAAATTGAATAATCAAATGTAAAAATAAAACTGTATAGTCTTCACTGCATGAATTAAATATAAATTGATTCATAATAAAGACACAAAAGTGATTCAGCCAAAAGCAGTGAGTGATTCTTTTTTTTTTATTAACATTCAATTAATGAGGCTGTTGTCCCTTTAAGAACAAATGCATGAATCTAATATACTGTTACACATCCGATTTGTTCCCAACTGTTTACGTTCACGTAGAACATAACTACGGTGGCCGAGAGAGCTCAAGACGCTGCAACTGAAGAAAACACATGCAAATAGAAAAAACACCAGCAAAATAAAGAAAACATCTTCATCAGTTTGACAACACATGCGCTGCAAATACTCACAACACATGCAAATACAGAAACAAGCTGCAAAAGTCCACAACACATGCAAATACAGAAACGAGCTGCAAAAGTCCACAACACATGCAAATACAGAAACGTCCTGCAAAAGTCCACAACACATGCAAATACAGAAACGCGCTGCAAATACTCGCAACACATGCAAATACAGAAACGTGCTGCAAAAGTCCACAACACATGCAAATACAGAAACGCGCTGCAAATACTCGCAACACATGCAAATACAGAAACGTGCTGCAAATACTCATTGATTGTTCAATGTTTACTCTTCAGTGGTGTGCACCTGAAAGTTTTTTTTTGTTTATCTTAACATTCTGATCGTATGTGCATTATGAGCAGGCCTATTTGCAGCACGTTTCTGTATTTGCATGTGTTGCGAGTATTTGCAGCGTATTTCTGTATTTGCATGTGTTGTGGATTTTGCAGCGCGTTTTTGTATTTGCATATGTTGCGAGTATTTGCAGCGCGTTTCTGTATTTGCATGTGTTGTGAGTATTTGCAGCGTGTTTCTGTATTTGCATGTGTTGTGGACTTTTGCAGCTCGTTTCTGTATTTGCATGTGTTATGAGTATTTGCAGCGCGTTTCTGTATTTGCATGTGTTGTGGACTTTTGCAGCGCGTTTCTGTATTTGCATGTGTTGCGAGTATTTGCAGCGCGTTTCTGTATTTGCATGTGTTGTGGACTTTTGCAGCTCGTTTCTGTATTTGCATGTGTTATGAGTATTTGCAGCGCGTTTCTGTATTTGCATGTGTTGTGGACTTTTGCAGCGCGTTTCTGTATTTGCATGTGTTGCGAGTATTTGCAGCGCGTTTCTGTATTTGCATGTGTTGTGGACTTTTGCAGCACGTTTCTTTATTTGCATGTGTTGTGAGTATTTGCAGCGCGTTTCAGTATTTGCATGTGTTGTGAGTATTTGCAGCACGTTTCTGTATTTGCATGTGTTGTGGACTTTTGCAGCACGTTTCTGTATTTGCATGTGTTGTGAGTATTTGCAGCACGTTTCTGTATTTGCATGTGTTGTGAGTATTTGCAGCACGTTTCTGTATTTGCATGTGTTGTGGACTTTTGCAGCACGTTTCTGTATTTGCATGTGTTGTGAGTATTTGCAGCACGTTTCTGTATTTGCATGTGTTGTGGACTTTTGCAGCACGTTTCTGTATTTGCATGTGTTGTGAGTATTTGCAGCGCGTTTCTGTATTTGCATGTGTTGTGAGTATTTGCAGCGCATGTGTTGTCAAACTGATGAAGATGTTTTCTTTATTTGCTGGTGTTTTTTCTATTTGCATGTGTTTTCTTCATTTGCAGCACGTTGAGCTCTCTCGGCCACCGCACATAACAGACTGTGTTTATGTGAATACGCCACACAATGTGCATTTTGACATAATTGTGTGTATTTGACCTTTCAAGCGCAATAAGCTGTGAAAGAGAACTGAATTTGGGATCGCATGAATTTATTCAGCTGTGTGTCCGTCAACACGAGCACTGCGTTGAGTCCTTTTTCGCAGCTTGTTGAGATTAACAACACTCTAACGTGTCAATAACTTTAAGTAATAACACTTTAGAATATCGATTTTTGAAATTTGTGAATCGATGCGAATCGGCAGAAGATAGAATCGCGATTCATATGTGAATCGATTTTATTCCCCCCACCCCTACTATCTACTAAAAGCAAACAAACAATGCACATAATAATCAAAATGCTCTCATTATGAGCAGAAAACAAAGTTAAAGTTAGTTGTCTTTCCTAGCCATCTACAAATCATTTTCCCCATTATAACATTGTTTAATATGAAATGCTCTTAACATGCTGATTAATAGGCCTAACGCTAAATGTAAATAAATGTTTTTTTTCCAAACCAGAGCGGAAAGGGCTTGAATGAAGCGCATTTGGCTCCAGATGAAAATATAATACAGGATAATATAGGATATAGCGACGAATTATCATTACCATAAACGGCCCTGAGTAGTTGTCATTTTATCTCACAGTTCGGTTGGAACCAAGCCCGGCTCCGGAACCGGACCACGGTCCGCAATTTGAGGATGCCTGGTGTATATCATTACTTACTTGGTTGCACTTTACTTTCAGGTGACATTGTTACAGTGTAATTACACAAATCGGTACTGAGTAAAATTAATTCATTAATTGTACTTACTTTAGTGTTAAGGTAAGTGTTTAAGATTAGTTACTAGTAATTATGTATATTTACTGTTATAGCTTAGTAAATTCATGTAACGTGTAACTGTGTCACCTTATGGGAACTTATTGATGGCTTTATTCCCACAGTCTCACCTGAACATAAGCTGCACAGTGCTTTGATAGGCGATTCTCTCCACATCCTCAACAGACAGAGTATTACTGCGGTCCCACTTATAGGTGAAGTTCTGAACACAGGAACAAAAAAACACACACACACACACACAAGGTTAACTAGCATGCTTAGAAACAGATTTATTAACCTGTCAAGAAAAGATCAGACTTTATGGATTCAGTTCAGGATCTCATTATGACAAACAGTAATGCTATGTAAAAAGGGTGAGCTACCAACTCTGTATTGGGTTAAGGTTAAGGTCATTGGTTAGTATTTGTGTAGGCAATCAGCACTGTGGCTGGCATGACCAATGAAGTGGGGTGCGGTGAGCACTTAACTAAAACAAATCAAGCTATTGAGAATATGTTCAGTAGTTCATCAGATTTCAATCATAAAAATAGGACTATAATTGTTTTTTTTGGAATAATGTGCACTGATGAATTATTCACAATAAATGTGACCAGGAAAGTATATGTTCAATCTTGAATTATTTACACCAAACAATCTACATACCTCCAAAATGAGTGCCACAAACAGGTTGACCCACATGACTGAAGATGTCATCCACCAGGCCACAAAGTACACCAAAGACCACCTGACATGGAAGAATTATGGGTACAATTTTACAAAACCCTGCTTAGCTGAAGAAACCAAATGTGTTAAAGATAGTCAGAAGAATGTGTGTGTGTGTACTTGTGTACCAAAATAACAGGGGACAATAGTGCGATAGCTGTTTGGCTGCTTTTGCATCATCAGCATTTTCACTGGCCACAATTTTGACATTGATACCATGGGGAAAAACTGCCATTTAGATATTTTTAATATTATCTCATAATTTGGCAGCAGGTATATTAGGCTGCTGTCACTTTAAGTGACGCACGGATCCATTATACTGTTACACATGCGTTTTCTTTCTCAACTGTTTACGTTCACTTAAAGCAGAACTGACTGTATTTACCTGAATACTTGCCGAGACCGGCATTTTGACATCGGCAAAATCTGTGGGAATGAGTAAAATTACGCGCAATACACGCAATCCTACGCCGAAATTCAAGCCCTGTTACACCAACAATATTCATCCGGAGCAAATGAAACGAGTGAGTGAGGGGAGGCGGGTTTGTGTGTAACTCGCTGTCGGAGAGATGAGAGAGAGAAAGAGCAGCTGGTATTGTGTGTCTATTCTGCTGAAAATGAGTATTGGAAGCGTTTCAGATATTTCAGTATCGATATGTATCGATAAATCAAGCACTACATTGCACTTAGTTTATTTCAGACGCCTTTTTAAAAGACTACAATTGAAAAATGTATATATTATATATAAAATTCAACCCGCCAAAGTGGCTAGTTGGTGGGTGTTAATTGTAGTGTTTGAAGTTACTTTTAGAATATCAGTGCGAGTTGATATCTGGTGAGATGGGTAAATGTTTAAAACTTTAGAGTTACATTAAAAAAAAATGTTTTTTTTAAATGAGCAGAAACACTGGTCCACTCTTGGTCAATGTACAATGTGTCACATCCACCAGCTGGAGTTCCCATGATCTCCACCAGAGGGCACTCCTAACATTTGCTCTATCTCACCATGAACTACATTTCCCATAACCCATTTCCTGGACTAATCATGTTCTGATTACTTCCACCCGTGTGTTATCATCTCATTTACTCTTGCCTAATTACGCCCTGTGTATTCACTCTTACACTGCAAAGTCTTGTATGTTGTTAGACTGCATTTTTTAGCGTTATACTGGTTTCATGTCTCTTGGTATTTTGATTCTCTGATTATCCTTTTGCCTGTGTTTTCTGTCCTGTTGTTTATCTGGATTGTTTGCCCGTATGTTTATCCCTTTGCTTGTTATATGGATTACGATTCTGGATTGTACCAATAAAACTGCATTTGGATCTTCAACCCTAGTCTCGGAGCAGTTCGTAACACAATGATGGTCCCCTGTTAGTAATATTGGCGTGTTGTGTGTTTGTGTGTGTGGATCTTACTCTGTAGTGTATCTGGTGTATGCGTCTGTGAAAACATGCCAGTTATTCACCACCATGATGTTATAGAGCAGGACCAGAGAGGACTGGAAAAATGTAACAAAGAAAACATTTATTTTGCATCATTCACATTCATTTTTGAGATCAAAAACTGTTTTCCTAAATTTTATGTAGGCTTGAAACTAAAATATATAAGAACAAAACAGAAATACATTGTCACTGTCAGCAGAAACGCTACTTTTCAGGAAATGAAAAGAAAAATACTATTTTTGTAAAAAATCAAACACAGCATTTTCAAAGTTAATATTGTGGCTTTATATGTGGTCAGACACTTGCATGTGTCATTCATTTATTAACATTTTACCAAAATCATGCTCAAATGGAGACGTGGCTGTGGTGACAAATCAGGTCCTCCTCGAAATCGGGTCTGTTGGGACCCAAAGTGATCCCATTGGCTCAAATTACTCTCTTTAATGTCTGATTACAAATTTTATGAAATCATGTTATGATAAATGCTGTTTGAACTACGTTATAATGACCATTAATGTCTGTATTAGTTAGCTTATGTACTAGCAAGAAACGTTTAGTGAAAGAAACGTTCAAGTAGTTGTATTATGCACTATATAATAACCTATACATATTTTAAATGAATATTGTTCGTATGTACTTAGTATAATCTTTAACTGACAGTTGATAGAGACCTGATATCGAGGGAGGACCTGATTTGTCATGGCAACGGCACTTCATTGAAGATTGAGGGGTGGAGTTATGAGGTTTTACAGACAGTTTGAGGATCCAATGGAGTTACGAGGTTTAGTCACAAGCTCTTTTTAACAGTTAGACAGACAAAATGTAAAGGGTGACCAATAGTAATGATTTACGGAAAAAAAGTAAAATGCTGAAATATGGAGATACGAAGTTTCCGCCCGAAAGTGACAGTATCCATAAATAAAAACGAAACTAAAACAATGCTATAAACCTAGGACATTTGGTCAAATCCATTGAAGTGCTCATTTTAGCATTCTGGGAACTTTTTGTCATGAACCTATTCGAATGTGAATGGTTCATGGTCATGGGAGGCTGAGACCTCTGTGCAACTTACAGCAAAATCATCAAAATTGTTTGGCCAGTACTCCAGCTGTTCAAAAGTGCCACAATCCATGCTGTAGGGACCCGTGTTGTTCTCTGTGCTGGAGTTGGAGATCAGACTGAAAGGAGAGCACATAGAGAGAGAGAAGATGTAGAGCTTTTAGAGTTGTCAACAAGGATTTACACAACATTCCAACTTTGCACCATATAGCAACACATAAGTAACTACACTACAGGTCAAGAGTTTAGAATAACTAAGATTTTAAAATGTTTTGAAAGAAGTCTCTGCATTTATTTGATGAAGAATACAGTAAAAACTATAATATTGTGAAATATTATTACAATTTGAAAGAAAATATTTAAAATTGTAATTTATTCCTGTGATCAAAGCTGAATTTTCAGCATCATTACTCCAGTCTTCAGTGTCACATGACCCTTCAGAAATCTTCTAATATGATGATTTGCTGCTCAAAAAATATTTTTTTTTATTATTATTACAAATTTTGTTTTCACTGCTTAATTTTTTACGAAAACTACGATACACTACAATTCAAAAGTTTGGGGCAAGTAAGATTTAAAATGAAATATTGATAATAATAAGAACCAATATTAATATTAAAATGATTTCTGAAGGATCATAAGACACTGAAGACTGGAGTAATGATGCTGAAAATTCAGCTTTGCCATCAAAAGAATAAATTACAATTTTAAATATTATAAATAAATTATAAAATGTTCAAACAGAAAACAGTTATTTGTCCTGAAATACCAGAAATTAACGATTGGCTGGGAATAGTGTATGAAATCTACACGATGCAGAGGTTAACATTGAATTTTCGGTTACAGTCCGAGAAATTTGTCACGCTATGGGGAAAATGGATAGACTACATTCTCCCACTAAGACCAGACCTAGTATAGAAATTATGATATTTAAGAAGAGTAGGGAAATCTTAAGAAATAAGGAATGAAAGAAGTAATAGTATGAATAAAAATAAAAGAAATTCCCATATTGGGAATGAGAGTACTTCTGGAGTAAAATATAGCATCCTCAGGTATCCTTTTGTATATAAGAAGTCAAAACTGATCGGATCTGGTACCCAATCTACCTGCTGAGTAATAAATATATAACTATATAGTTTATTGAATTACAAAAAGGCTGTAGTACTGTAATATCTAACATTATTTTGCAACGTATTGTATTGTTACCACAACTGAGGTCTTCTATGTCCCTTTTTTTCTTATAATATTTGATACTATTATGGATGTAATTTCTGTTTCACATAATTTGTTTTTTCTTTCAGCCAATATACCCAATTGTTGAATGTCTTTACTAAGATTTCAGGTACCATCCAAATGTAAGGGAATGTTGAATTTACTGTATAAAAACGTAAAAAATATATATATATTTTTAATTTATAATAATATTTCACAATATTACTTTTTTGAACAAATAAATGCAGCCTTGTTGCGCATAAGATACTTTTTTCGGTAATATTGAGGTGTGTTTGTGTTAAGTGTGCAGTTGATGTACAGTACCTCATGTTTGGCGGAGGGGTTATAGCTCCCTGGAAGAGCCAGATACCAAGAACAGCAAACACATAGTACACCACCTGCACCAGAGACAACACATGTGCATGTGAAGAGACAAACCTCATCATTAATGATAAAACTGCTAGTGACGCTGTGAAAGGAGTCCACTCACTCACCAACAGAATGCCAGCAAATGCCCGTAAGTTTTTCACCAGGTCCACGAGAGTGCTGGCCACCACGGCCATCAACTAAAGCGCAAAGAACGAAAGCAAAATCAATTATTAGTGCACTTGATAAATGTCAGATGACAATTGGTGATAGCGGTAGACTAATTATGCCAACTATATGAAATATGAATATATGAAATATAACTGTAGCCAAAAATACTGGCACCCGTGAATTGTTTTATATATATATATATATATATACACACACTCACCTAAAGGATTATTAGGAACACCATACTAATACTGTGTTTGACCCCCTTTCGCCTTCAGAACTGCCTTAATTCTACGTGGCATTGATTCAACAAGGTGCTGAAAGCATTCTTTAGAAATGTTGGCCCATATTGATAGGATAGCATCTTGCAGTTGATGGAGATTTGTGGGATGCACATCCAGGGCACGAAGCTCCCGTTCCACCACATCCCAAAGATGCTCTATTGGGTTGAGATCTGGTGACTGTGGGGGCCATTTTAGTACAGTGAACTCATTGTCACGTTCAAGAAACCAATTTGAAATGATTCGAGCTTTGTGACATGGTGCATTATCCTGCTGGAAGTAGCCATCAGAGGATGGGTACATGGTGGTCATAAAGGGATGGACATGGTCAGAAACAATGCTCAGGTAGGCCGTGGCATTTAAACGGTGCCCAATTGGCACTAAGGGGCCTAAAGTGTGCCAAGAAAACATCCCCCACACCATTACACCACCACCACCAGCCTGCACAGTGGTAACAAGGCATGATGGATCCATGTTCTCATTCTGTTTACGCCAAATTCTGACTCTACCATCTGAATGTCTCAACAGAAATCGAGACTCATCAGACCAGGCAACATTTTTCCAGTCTTCAACTGTCCAATTTTGGTGAGCTCGTGCAAATTGTAGCCTCTTTTTCCTATTTGTAGTGGAGATGAGTGGTACCCAGTGGGGTCTTCTGCTGTTGTAGCCCATCCGCCTCAAGGTTGTGCGTGTTGTGGCTTCACAAATGCTTTGCTGCATACCTCGGTTGTAACGAGTGGTTATTTCAGTCAAAGTTGCTCTTCTATCAGCTTGAATCAGTCGGCCCATTCTCCTCTGACCTCTAGCATCAACAAGGCATTTTCGCCCACAGGACTGCCGCATACTGGATGTTTTTCCCTTTTCACACCATTCTTTGTAAACTCTAGAAATGGTTGTGCGTGAAAATCCCAGTAACTGAGCAGATTGTGAAATACTCAGACCGGCCCGTCTGGCACCAACAACCATGCCACGCTCAAAATTGCTTAAATCACCTTTCTTTCCCATTCTGACATTCAGTTTGGAGTTCAGGAGATTGTCTTGACCAGGACCACACCCCTAAATGCATTGAAGCAACTGCCATGTGATTGGTTGATTAGATAATTGCATTAATGAGAAATTGAACAGGTGTTCCTAATAATCCTTAGGTGAGTATATATATATATATATATATATATATATTATGAGCAATAATGTGCAGTCTGCTAGTTAACAGTGCAAAAAAAAATTTTGGAAGAAAAGCAAACCAGTGAGACAAAGACCTGAAAACATGGAATGTTAATCTATATATATTAATAGTGATATTCATTGAATTAATAGTGAATTCACTACCCCTTACAATTCGTAGTATATCATCTATGTCTACCTTCAAGACCCAGCTAAAAACATATCTATTTAATATGTATGTTTGCAGTGTGCATGTGGGTGTGCAAATGTATTGTAATGTACAATGTAAAGTAACCTTGAGCTACGGAAATGCGCTATATAAATAAAACTTCTTCATTTATATACAGGTATAGAATATATTTGCAGTGTATATGTTGTTGCTACAGTAGTTTTGCTACAGTATTATGTTGTTGCTAAGTGTTTTCTATGACTGGTGTACTTCTCAAAAAGAATATTTACCACCGGTTTCACAGACAAGGCTTAAGCCTAGTACCAGACTAAAATGCATGTTTGAGCTGTTTTTGATTGAAAGCATATCTTAAAATATTCAAGTACCATTGTTTTAACTCAAGATGCACACAAGTATTGCTTTTTCTAAGGCAAATTTTTTTAAAAAGCTACTTAAATGTCCTAATTGAACTAAAGTCTAATCCTGACTCAATCTAAGCCCTGTCTGTGAAATCAGGCCTTAATTTGTTTTTATTTAAGATGTGTCTCTGTCCTGAAGTGGCAAGCAAATGAGTATAGATTAAAATCCACCTAAATATCATGAGGAGAGCTGAAAAAAACAGCTGGAAAAAAAAAAATCACCTTTAAATCAGAGAGAAATTGAGTAGTTTGCAAATGAAGAGAGTGCAAAACTGCCCGTATAGAGATGTATGAACGTCATTAATGGCTATTTGTCGCACTTTTTTTTTTTTGCGCTACCAGAATTTAAATATAAGGTGGTATAACTGTCCAGGCCATTTATATTTTTTGGTGGGTAATAAGCTAAGTATTTTGCAGTATTCTTATTTTGGTGCAATGCAAATCTTGTGCTTTTAACAGTGATCTGCTAGAAACTATTAAAAAAAAGAAATGCAATGGTGCAAGTATGTATAAATACGAGAATATTTGGTAACACTTTATTTAAAGCCTTTATGTATAATGAATTATAAAAGTACTTTTAATGCATTAATTATGCCTTGTAATGCACATTATAATGCATTGTGTGATCTCATGAATAATTGTAACCACAGTCATAATACACCTTTAGAAAGTATAATGCATTAAAACACGACAAACAACCAATTTCAGAGGAAACAAGGAATCTGTGAATATTATAATGCATTTTAACTTTGGTTACAATTATTTATGAATAAATATAATGCATTATAACGTACATTATAAATGCCTTTATAATGTATTATACATAAAGGTTACCGTAAGTAAGTAAAGTGTTACCGACTGTTTTGACATATTTTTGTGTATTTGTCTGTTCAAGTGCAAAAACACGTAGAGAACTTTTTTTTGCACAGTATTCAGTATGAGAGGCTTTCTGTGCGCACGTCGTTTTGGATGTGTGCAGAGCACAGAAAACAGCGCTTGAATGGTTTAAAATCACATTAAATTGCGCACATAGGAACCGATAAGCAGAATCGAAATGCGTGTTTCTTATTGAATCACTGGTTCTTGGAAATTTGGAACCGGTTCTCGATACCCATCCCTAGCCAGAGCAGCATCATGCCATTGTGTGCATTTAGAAGCCAGGTGTTTAATGTGAGCAGCCTGTCACCAACCTTGATTTCTGGAATTATCCTGAGGAAACGGAAAATGATCAACATGTTGACCAACCGCACCATCTCCCACAAAGCCATCACACGGGGTGGAACCGGATCCCTGTCAGGATGAGAGGAAAACATCAGATCTAGGCGTTTGGAGAACAGATTTGTTTTGTGAGCTTATGATTGTAAATCCCACACACTCACACTTCCTCATAGGGAATCTTGTATGTGATGAATATGGCAATCTGAAGTGCCTGTTGAGGATATAAGAACAACACAATGTGTCTCCAGTTATTGCATATATGTATGTACGCTGCATAAATCCAAGGATTATTTAAAAAAATGACATTACCAGCAGAAGAACAGTGAGAAATCCATCAAAAATGTTATTCCTGTAAGACAGGTAACCTCTCCAACCAAAAGCCACTATTTTCAGTAACATCTCTATTAAATAGTACAGGATGAAAACACAGTTGATGATCTAGAAGAGAGAAAAGACATTCACATTAATATTCACTGAGCCACACTCAAAATTCAGAAAACACAATAAATCAACTATTGCCAAAAAAAAACACCAACCAAAAGGTTTCGAACCAACCATTAAACTTTCTATACTGTGTGACATTTCAGTAACACTTTCTATGAAGCCTGTATTATAGTGCATTCTTAATTCTTAATGCATTATAATACATGCATAATGCCTTATAAACAATGTGTTGTATCATCTCATGAATAATCGTAACAACAGTGATAATACTTACCTATTTGTGGTTATAACTATTTAAGAGTATGATGATTTATAACACACAATGAACTTTATGTTATCCACTTAAACTATAGTGGATTATATATCCCATAGTTTCATATCTTTTACTTTCCCAAGTCTCATATCTTTGACATTGTTTCGTTCCGGTTAAATCACAAAATAAAATGTACACAAACGTGTCCCTGCTCTTGATACAGAATCACTGATGAACACCTTTGGTTTTAATGAGAAAAAAAAACTATACGATGGTGGAACCGCTCTCGCTCCTGCTCTGGTCGGTGTGTGCACGCGCTTTTCCGGGAGAAGTGCCCATACAAGGATTTTCCGCCCTTTATGACGTCAAACAGGGCCATACTCGAAAAAAACTTTCTGAAACTTGTGAGAAACCGGAAGGAGTGTATTTGGCACAGAAATACCCTGTCATACGCCCAACTCATTTTTTGAAACTTTGGCCATGTTTAGCATGAGAATCAACTCTTTAACAGTGTAAATAAGTCAGAATGCATGAAATAACATTAGACCCTATTCTAATAAGTAGGTAAGTATTATTACTGTTGTTATGATTATTTGTGAGATGATACAGCGCATATCGTTGTTTAAAAGGCATTATACGTGCATTATAATGCATTAAGAATACCCTTATAATGCACTGATCATCTGGTGTTATAATGCACTGTACTCTTAAAAGTTATAATCACAAATAGCTATGCTTTATAATGTATTGTAACTATTGTTATGATTATTTATCAGATGATACAACACATTATGAAGTTGTTTATAAGGCATTATGGATGTATTATATTGCATTAAGAATACCATTATAATGCATTATAAATACAGGCTTCATAGAAAGTGTTACCGAAATGTCATTATTGCAGCAGCATAAATTGTTTTCAATGCATGAGACGCTCACCTCCATATAGAAGTAATTTCTCTCCAAGGCGGATTTCTCTGAATTCAGAACCAAGACAGTCTGCAGAAAAAAAAACATAAGATATCAGAGATGAACTTCAGTTCTAAGAGCCAGAAAAAAATAAGTATACAGGATGAACTACGTCGTCCAACCTATAATTCGTTTAAGTGGCTATTGTTATGAGTTTATGCATATACTATCCACAAGATGGCACCATTTCACAAAAACAAAACAAAAAATCATGTGCTCAACAAAGATATTGAGATGTTTTTTTGTGAGCCCTCATATACTTCAAATACTGTTCTAATCTTTCAATAAAAAAAAAATAATAATAAAATGATGGTGTGTATGATTTCTTTTATATTTCTAGATTTTTCTGTAATCTGTGGTCAACGTTTTTCCTGTTTGTATTAAAAAATAACAGTAAAAATGACTTGTTTGTTTAAGAGTAAAGTGTTACATTTTGGTCGTTTTACTTAATATTAAAACTTTTACATTTTGTAATTTGTAATTAAATTTAATTTGCCATTTTTTTTAATCACAAGAGCCCCACTGCAGCTCCATCATGAACCACTGGGTGGCGAAAAAACTATTTGGAAAACCTTGTTTTAATACGTTGTTTAATAACGTTTAGTAAGTTGGGTAATGTGATAATTCAAGCAAGTAAAAAAGGAAATAAGGTTTCTTACACAGATACAGACGACATTGGCCAGAGCGACAACATTTCCCAGCACTGTAATATAAAAGTGGCTGTAGATATACTGGATATTCTTTAGGACAGATGAACTGTACACTGGCTTTGGTGGATGCTGCAGGGAAAAGACAAAATTACAATGCTTCATATGTCTGCTGACACCAAAAAATTAAAATGAGACTGACTTTTAAATTCCAATTCAACTCGGTAGCAAACAGGATGCAGAACTGTAATTCATATTTGAATCCAAGGAAGTAAAATGAAAGGGTTAGTTTAATTATCCATTTTCCCCCTACAATTATCCCCTAATTTACTCACCCTCAAGTCATCCTAGGTGTATATGATTTTCTTCTTTCAGCCAAACATATTCTGAGTTATTAAAAAAAAGCTGCTTCCCAGCTTTATAATGGGAATGAATGGTGCCTTAGATTTTGAAGCCCCAAAAGTGCATCCATCCATCATAAAAGTAATCCACACGGCTCTGGGGGTTAATAAAGGCCTTCTGAGGCGAAGCCATCCAAAAATATCAATATTTTAACTTTATAAACTATAATCCTAATAATGGGCGTCATTTTAGACTTCTAATTCATGACCGGTGTTTTGTTTTGCTCTATCCTCTGCGCTTCCGCGTTCGTCAATATGTCATGCGTCGGGTCAGAGGTCACTCTTCTGTCGGAACTAGACTCATGTATGACCTTTACCGGAAGCCAGTGATTATAGAACCCATCGCTTCACCTCAGAGGCCTTTATTAACCCCCTGGGGCCGTGTGGAGTACTTTTATAATGGATGGATGCACTTTTTTGGGCTTCAAAATCTAAGGCACCATTCACTCCCATTATAAAGCTTGGAAGAGCCAGGATATTTTTGAATATAACTCTGATTGTGTTTGGTTGAAAGAAGAATGTCATATACACCTAGAATGGCTTGAGGGTGAGTAAATTATGGGGTAATTTTCATTTTTGGGTGAACTAACCCTTTAAATTGAAATGAAATTCAAAGAAACTCTGCTGTAAGTACAGTTTAATATTACACTCCGTTATTAAAAAGCCATAAACATAAGCATGACCAAATACAAAACATGTGGGGCATTTCCTGAACAAAAAAAATGTATTAAATGTTATAGAGGGGAAATTGTATGCAATTTATATTATTTTATTATATTTAAATATATTATTAGATTAAATTAAATAATTTAATGTAATAATAATTTATTATATTATTTATTTATTATTTTATTATACATTATTCTGTTTATTATATTAATTAAACTCATTTTATGGACCTAATAACACATTATTTTCCAGAATGCTTTCTTAATTACCCCAAAGGTTTCAAAATGGACCCAAACAAAATCAATTAGATCTTATTAGAATTTTCTATTCTTGCCCATTTTGTTGCTGTTTTGCACTAATAAAGTTCCTCATTTTGTGATTGCGTCAAGTTTTTGTGAACTTCCATACAGCGAATTCCTCTTCCTGTCTAAATTCCAACTCATAAAATGAAACAGAACTAATTCTGAACTTATGAATTCTGCCCAACCCTGCTACGCACCGTATTCTAATGATTCTAATACTAATTTAACTGACTTGTGCATACTGTTCAAAACGAGTCTGAATTCACACTGTAATGTAAACTGATCCATATTTGTAGATGGTCACAAACCTCTTTCATAAAATCCTTGTCCAGCTCATTAAAGAGCCTCTGGAAGGCCTCGCCATTGATGAAGCCGTCTGGGAACTGCTGAGCAGCCTGAGACAAACAAAAGACAGGTCAAACAAACATCCTGTTTACTTTCATAAGCTATTCTGCAATCTATACTCACCTTAATGATAGCTTGTCTGCAGTAAGACTTCATGTGGACTCTACTCATGACCTGCAGAAACATGTTCACCGCCACTCGCTCCCTGTGCAGCAACAGGAACAGTCATGTGACCAGGCATAAAACACCACATCAGAGATGGGAATAAGAGTGAATGTTTGTAAGGGTGTATCTTACACATGGCCTTCAGACTGAGTGCTGGTGTGGCCTCGGCCCGGACAGCACAGCACCTCGAACGCAGCCCGAATACCCAGACGCCTCCTGATTATAGACGTCTGAACTGACATCTAAACACCGATAATAAACACAATAATTAAAGCAACAGTTGACCCAAAAATAAAATCATTCTGTCATCATTTGCTAACTCTCATTTTGTGTGTATGACTTTCGTAGAAAAGGAAAAATTCTGAAGAATGTTTACACCACTCTTTTCCATATGATAAAAGTGAAAATAGCATATTTTCTTAGTGATTAATGCTTTTTTAGTTTAATTAGCAATAGATTCTATTTACACTATGTAAAAATAGCAGTATTTTCTTTAAATGCCTTTCCAATCTGATATGTGATGGGAAAAGAACGAGTTCAGCAAAAGGCGGATTCAAACTCGGGTCGATCGCATCAAAAGTATTTGCAACGCGCCTTACTTCCTACGCCACGGCTGCTAACAGATCACAGGCAATTTTTGTACTTTTGTCTGGGCCAACCAGATATTAGTGGGCAGAGTTAGTGTAAATAGCCTCTGCCTTTATTTAATAAATATATTCATTTACACTCATATATGTTATTATTGCACACTGTTTTATAATGCACTAAAATACTGAGGTGCAAATAATATCTAACTACTATTTACATTATTGCAAAGAAAATGCTGCTATTTATACATAGTGTAAATAGAAAATATCGCTATTTGCACTTAGTGTAAATAGCTTCTGCCTTATGAATTTACTTGCACCTCCGAGCATGCAGATGAAACCCTATAAACGCTGTCATGTTATCATACATTTAGATGCCTGATGTTTGTGAACTCAATTGTATGGGACACTTCTGTAAGGTCATTATGCCCAATCATATTTATGACAGACTTTGGCTCAGGGTTGCCAGGTTTGTGTAATAAAACCAGCACAATTGCTATTCAAAAACCAATCATGGCCAAAACTAGCTAAAAATCACCTTCTATTTGGTAAAAATCAGGTTCCCTTGGGTGTTATATTCAAGCTATTTTAAGGCATGAATATTTTTTTTCTAGGAATTTTTATTTATTTATATACATTTAATTTTGGTGATCAAAGATTAGTTTTAAGGGATTCAATTATTCACTGGTTAGTCTGGTTGTCCAATCACATCCTCAGTTGAGGCAGTCACATAACTTTTTTTTGCGCATTGTGGGATTTATTCGGTAGTGCAACATGTGCAACATAAAATTAAAATGAGAACATCATAATTGTGTGCTTAAGACATGTATTTTAATGGTGAAACTTTTGTTTTTGTAATCAGGCTTTATCAGCCAACATATCGGTTATCGGCTTTTAAATATAAAGAATTATCGGTTATTGGTATCGGCCAAAATATTCATATCGGTGCATCCCTAATGGAAACAGAGATACTTTTGTTGTATGGAAAAAAATGAGCTTGGAAATTACATTCAAAATATATTCTGTGTTCCATGGAAGAAAAACATCATCGGAGTTTGAAAATAACTATTCCTTTAGCAAACAAGCCTCAAATTACTAAAAGCAATGTAAGAGTACGTCACTCACCAGTAAATATCCCCTGAACTGGTTATAAATAATAGCCGTCATTAGATTCATCAACAAATACGTTCCTGACAGAAGCAATAAAAAATGTCAATGTTTAATGCAGGTTGAGAGTTATAAATGCAAGTATTATTTACTGCACTCTACACCGCGTGCAGAATTATTAAGCATGTTGATTTTCTGATCATATTTTTTTTCCAGGCACATTTTACCAATTCCAAACCACATTAATCTTAATAACTACTATTATTTTTGTATTTAATCATTTATAAGTGATATATACAGTGGGGAGAACAAGTATTTGATACACTGCCGATTTTGCAGGTTTGCCCACTTACAAAGCATGTAGAGGTCTGTCATTTTTATCATAGGTACTCTTCAACTGTGATAGACGGAATCTAAAACAAAAATCCAGAAAATCAAATTGTATGATTTTTAAATAATTAATTTGCATTTTTTTAAGTATTTGATCACCTACCAACCAGTAAGAATTCCGGCTCTCACAGACCTGTTAGTTTTTCTTTAAGAAGCCCTCCTGTTCTCCACTCATTACCTGTATTAACTGCACCTGTTTGAACTCGTTACCTGTATAAAAGACACCTGTCCACACACTCAATCAAACAGACTCCAACCTCTCCACAATGGCCAAGACCAGAGAGCTGTGTAAGGACATCAGGGATAAAATTGTAGACCTGCACAAGGCTGGGATGGGCTACAGGACAATAGGCAAGCAGCTTGGTGAGAAGGCAACAACTGTTGGCGTAATTATTAGAAAATGGAAGAAGTGCAAGATGATGGTCAATCTCCCTCGGTCTGGGGCACCATGCAAGATCTCACCTCGTGGGGCATCAATGATCATGAGGAAGGTGAGGGATCAGCCCAGAACTACACGGCAGGACCTGGTCAATGACCTGAAGAGAGCTGGGACCACAGTCTCAAAGAAAACCATTATTAACACACTACGCCGTCATGGATTAAAATCCTGCAGCGCACGCAAGATCCCCCTGCTCAAGCCAGCGCATGTCCAGGCCCGTCTGAAGTTTGCCAATGACCATCTGGATGATCCAGAGGAGGAATGGGAGAAGGTCATGTGGTCTGATGAGACAAAAATAGAGCTTTTTGGTCTAAACTCCACTCGCCGTGTTTGGAGGAAGAAGAAGGATGAGTACAACCCCAAGAACACCATCCCAACCGTGAAGCATGGAGGTGGAAACATCATTCTTTGGGGATGCTTTTCTGCAAAGGGGACAGGACGACTGCACCGTATTGAGGGGAGGATGGATGGGGCCATGTATCGCGAGATCTTGGCCAACAACCTCCTTCCCTCAGTAAGAGCATTGAAGATGGGTCGTGGCTGGGTCTTCCAGCATGACAACGACCCGAAACACACAGCCAGGCCAACTAAGGAGTGGCTCCGTAAGAAGCATCTCAAGGTCCTGGAGTGGCCTAGCCAGTCTCCAGACCTGAACCCAATAGAAAATCTTTGGAGGGAGCTGAAAGTCCGTATTGCCCAGCGACAGCCCCGAAACCTGAAGGATCTGGAGAAGGTCTGTATGGAGGAGTGGGCCAAAATCCCTGCTGCAGTGTGTGCAAACCTGGTCAAGAACTACAGGAAACGTATGATCTCTGTAATTGCAAACAAAGGTTTCTGTACCAAATATTAAGTTCTGCTTTTCTGATGTATCAAATGCTTATGTCATGCAATAAAATGCAAATTAATTACTTAAAAATCATACAATGTGATTTTCTGGATTTTTGTTTTAGATTCCGTCTCTCACAGTTGAAGTGTACCTATGATAAAAATGACAGACCTCTACATGCTTTGTAAGTGGGCAAACCTGCAAAATCGGCAGTGTATCAAATACTTGTTCTCCCCACTGTAATTGTTCATGAAGGCTGGAAATGAAAAACGCCTTATATTCAGGTGTGCAGAATTATTAGGCACGTTTTCTTTTACGGAAAAAAATGAGGCAAAAAAGAGATTTAACTCAGACTGAAAAGTCAAAAATTATGAAATGCCCATGAGAAGGATGCAATACTAATGCAACACTAGAAATTGCAGTTAAGGCATGACCATTGGACAATGAAATGCTCATTGGGTCAGCAGGGTCAGACAAAAACAGGTGGTGAAGAAAAAAGACACATGTTAACTGCAAAAGAATTAAGAATTAAGGTGAAGAATTAAGTGTGAAACCATCAGGAACCCTGTATTCTCTAGTGCCAACATTTTCCAGAACTGCAACCTACCTGGAGTCCCCAGAAGTGCAAGGTGTCAGGATCTCAGAGACTTAAGTTAGGTAAAGAATCCTAAAAAATGACCCCCACTTAAGAAGAATCACAATAAGAATTCATCTTCCAGAATCTGGCTAGATTCTGGAAGATGAATTCTTCAAACAGTGGTACAAGAGGATGTGGTGCTGGTCCTTCAAGAGTCACTCTCAACCTATCTGTCTATAAAGCCTATAAAAAAAACAGTCTTCATGTACTTTACAACACTTCCGCTTGTGATTCTTATTAAGTGGGGGTCATTTTTTATTATATATCACTTATAAATAATTAAATACAAAATTAATAGTAGTTATTAAGATTAATGTGGTTTGGAATTGGTAAAATGTGCCTGGAAAAAAATGTGATCAGAAAATCAAAGTGCCTAATAATTCTGCACGCGGTGTATATTTACAGTGCAACTCATCTGAGTGCCATAAAACTTACCAAACACACTAAAGAGTATAAAAAATATAGAATAGCCACGGTTCAGAGAGTACGCTGGAATCATGACTGTTGAGAGATAAAGAGATGTTGGGATGAACACAGATTACAAGAGGACACTGGTGCAGTTTCACATTTAAAACACACAGATACCTGTAAAAGTTTAACAGAACGCTGTGACAAGTCACAAGACATCATGTCATGTGGTTAAAGCCAATGACTCACAGCCTCTACTGAAATGAGCCAGAGATGACAGAGAATTCGATACAGGGGTGCCAAAATGTCATCTGTGTCGCTGAACTAAAACTTTACTGAGTCATACAGAGAGTGGCACCTCCTGAGAGACTTCACAACATTTACAGTCACATAAAGACGTACCGTCAGGGTTATTGGCGGTGGTGAGCAGCACTAGCAGAGAAGACAGAGCTTTTGGCAGGTTCTTGAAGTATGTTTCCCATTCTCCATTCTTCTTAGGGTCCTACAGAAACACATCAGTTGTGCACCAAATGACACACTATACACTTACACACTATGTACTTATGCACTATGTACTCAACCGTGTAGTGTTGTTCCACATCAAAGTCAAAGTCCAACATTCCACACTTCATTTTTTCAGTTAATTAAGTGCATCATCCGGGTATTTAAAATGCACATTTGGAATCTATTTGGAATTTTCTGCGTGAACACACACACACACTATTTATACTACAAAACGTCATAGAATAGTGCATGAGTACTAGGGCTGTGCGATTAATCTAAATCATAATAAAATTGCGATGTGAGCATGCGCAATTTCTAAACCCCCCTGTACAGCTATCGTCAGCTGTTCGTCCATTTTGGCTGAGCTTTCAATGTTACGGAAAGGGTGAAGCTGGTTCTTGTCACATGACCTGCGGTGCGCTGGCGGCCTTTTGAAAAGTGTGAAAACGTGCGCCCGTCTACATTTAAAATAACGAACTTGAGCGCGCAAAAGACGTGACATGTGAACTGTAGTGTGCAATCTGAATGCAGCGCGCCTTAATCTTGTGCAAGAGCAGAACAGAGCCTGTTTACCATTACGACATGGAAGAAAGCACAGAAACAGGGAAGGTTAATTCAGGGCAGAATAAGGACCAAAAAAACGGAGAGATGATGTATCAGATCCAGGTAATTTGCGAGACCTGTCAAACTTTCACTGCAGCAAAACAGAGTATTAAGGGCCATTCACACAGAACGCATTTTTGCGGTTAAAAACACAAGACGCTGGTCTAGAGATTAACTTATTTTACTATGAGCACCACGTAGAACGTTGTCATGTGTCAGATGATGCGAAAAAGATTCTTCCAAACCATGTATACAAAAATCGATAATACAGTCATTTGTGAACTGCACAATATACGAAAAGAGTTCAAAAAGGCACAAAGAAATAACCAACGACAAGGCTGAATCCACTTACTTATGCAAAGATACTGTGCCCGCAAATATAGCCAGCTTCCCAAAAAATTATACACAAAAGTATGTGTGTAAGGAAATATTGTTTCAAAATCGTGATTAAAATCGAAATCTTAATATTGATAAAAAAAATTGTGATCGATTTTTTTTGTCCATATCGCACAGCCCTTATGAGTACACAATCGGGACGCACCTATCGACTAAGTTAACTGTAGCAATTGTGATGTTTTTTTATTTGTAAGCTCATTTAAATAAATGTGTCTGCTAAATTATTCAAAATATAAAGGTTATTGGATGTTATTTGCCCTTCTCACAGCCAGATGAAATATATTAAAGATTGCACATTTTTTCAAAGTGGCTCTTTCCCACGCAACAATTGCTGGCAGGATGTTAAAGTGTTGTAGACACTAGTTGCTGAGATATTCAGCATGTAGCTATGTGGTTTCAAAGGTGTTCTACTAAGGCAATCTGCATGGTTGCAATGTGGCCGCTTACTGGCCCATGTCAAAAGAGCCCACACACAAGCGTATACATTCTGGTCTCTAGATATGACTTAGATAGGCAAGTAAGTCTATAGAATTTTTTTGCCCATTTTATTCTCTGCCCAGTGAAATCTTCAATCTAATCTACATGTCAAACTCTGCTCCTGGAGGATCACTGTCCTGCAGAGTGTAGCTCCAAATGGCTCCAAAACACCTGTTTCATATATATCCAAGGAATAAATTCTAGGCCCTGTTTACACCTGGTATTAAGAAGTGGACACACTAAATACAGGTGTAAACGGGTCTAAAAGGTTTTGAGCTTGTCCACTTTTGATCACTTCCAGGGGAAGTTGAAAACACATTCGACCGGATTGCTTTCGTAGTGTAGACGCTCATGTGGTCGAATGTGTTTGAACAGCCACAAAAGACCGTCTTCTCTCCGTCTACTGACCTAATGCGTGAACATTATGAGAGGCGCGCTAGCCAGACGGGATTTAAACTTTGTCGGATGGAGACCCAAGTTAAAGGGTGAAGATAAAAAACGTACCAATCACAATGTTCTCTCACCATTCCTGATTTCTAACACACACTCACAGCTTTCGGCTGGCCTCGCGGCTGTCAGAGTAGAAACTAAAGCAACATTCATTGGTAAATTGTGTGAGCTTATTTCGTCCATTAGATTGAAAGATCTGAAAAAGCCCATACATTTACCCACCCATAGACCCTCCCCTTGAAGAAATCAGGACAGAAGTGGTTGAAAGTGGACAAAAGAGATGGATTAAAACACCAGGTGTAAACAGGAATGTGTCTCCCTCGTCTACTTGTGATCCGATCGACTAAAGCGCATCTTAATACCAGGTGTAAACAAGGCATGATTATACTTGGAGTTAGGGGTTTGTTCATATAGGGACTCATATAAAAATGAAATCATGATTGTGAGCACTTATTACATCTGATTTGGCAAAGATCAGCATTCCAATCATGGTGAATATGCAGAGGTGTAATGCCAGGAGCAGGATAACACTGAAAGAGAAAGAGAGAGAAATAGAGAGAACAATGTTTACTGTCATTATTTTAAAATTGCAATATTAGAATGAGACGGCATCCAAATCGAGAAGTGAAAATAAGTCTGGAATTACAAGACGACCCATATGGGAAAAACCCACAAAGAAAAAAAAAAACCCCATCATTACCTTGCTATCTCTGGAAGAGTCCTTTTGATACATTTTAGAGTTTTCTTCATGAGGGAAGAGTTTTGCAAGAGGAAAAACGGGCGAATCAGTCTCCTGACTCTCAAATTCTGTGGGAGAGAATGACAGGACAATATTACAATCGGTCAACTGCTGATTGAGTCAATCTTGCTTCCCAAGACATGCTCAGTATTTACTTATTGAAGACTTTAAAGCAGGGGTGTCCAAACCTGCTACTGGAGGGCCGCTGTCCTGCAGAGTTTAGCTCCAACTTGCCTGGAAGTTTCTAGTATGCCTAGTAAGACCTTGACTAGCTGGTTCAGGTGTGTTTAGTTGGGGTTGGAGCTGGACTCTGCAGGACAGTGGCCATCCAGGAGCAGGATTGGACACCCCTGCTTTAAAGGAATAGGTCACCCAAAAATGGAAATTTCATTTAATTCTCATGTCATGTTGTAAATGAGATTTGAGAATGACAGTTGAAGGCAAGATTTGAATGACTTCAATTTTGGCCTGATCTTCAAATGAGTAAATTAATGAGTTTTTTATATATGGGTTAACTATGCCTTTAAGGGTATGGAGGACTGAGAAGTACTACTTAAATAAAATGAAGAAATCAATCTATATAATATCAATATATAATTTCAAAAATAAAAATGTGATGAATCACATCAAATTGACAAATAAGCATATTTAAAACTGTTTATTTTATGAAAGCTTACTTTTTTTTAAATCAACCTTTTGAGTTTACTTAATTGGACGTAATACGGTAAAAATAAATTATATAAATAGAATCAGATGTGCTATTGTCTGGTACGACACTGATGATGATGTGAATCGAAATGTCTTTGCATTTAAATTAAGTAATTTTTTGTAAGAAATCTTCCACTATTATGTGTGCGAACTCCTCTCCTTGTTTAACTTTAATTAAAAGAAAACAAATTATTCCATTTCTATGAAGCTTTTATACATTTTCTTTATTTATTTGACGATATAGGCAGATCACATTTGGGGACTTTCAATTAAATTATTTAATTGAAACAGGTCTATTTATTTGTCAATTTGAAAAGTGATTTATGAATGAATTGCTTTATTGTCACATTTAACTTTAAAGGTGCACTATGTAACTTTTCCATCCGCTAGAGGTCACCTATTCAAAACAAAGGCGTAGCTTGATGACGCCAAGTTTGAGCGCAGAATCTTGGGACAAAAAAAATCGGGATAGGACTCGGGCAGAAATCATGTTCATGGATGCGATTGTTAATGTTACTGTAGTATGAAGCATAGCAGGACCGAGTGTTGTGGGAGCTGAGCAAGGCCGCTGGAGCGATTGTTAATAAGATGAACGCAACACACGCTTCGCGAGCAGCGGGACTTTTATTATGCCATTTCTGCTTTTCCTGTCATGAGTATGAGGTAACGCAGCTCTGTTTATCATATTAGATACATTTGAGTGTGTTGAAAATTATGTTATGACGTTACTCTGTGCGTTCGCTCGGCGGCTGCTATGACACTTGTTGCACACTGCAGTACGAGTAAAGCATTTCTGCAAAATAAAACCGGAAACCAAGGGTAACGCAGATATGACGCAATTGACAGGCGACTCCCTCACACGTCCCGGTTCCTTGGTTAAAATAGCAATTTTCTCACGATTTACAAATAGTTGGAAACATTTGGAAAATTGTAAGTACTCAACTGAACAAAATATATAACACTGGCCTAGTGGTTTTTGGATATTTTACTGAAAAAATGTTACATAGTGCACCTTTAACTTTAAATAGGAATAATTTTAGATATTATTCGATTTAAAAAGCATTTAATTATTTACAGAAATTAATTTATTCCTTCATTTTATTTCTAAGAATAGGCATGATTAAGAAGCATCTTTGCACTCACCTCATTGCAAACCATGCTAACACTCAACATCCAATCAATAACTGATGCTGCAATCACTATTACATAACCAATCAGCCATTTGTTCATACGAAACTCCTCCCATCCTATCAGATAGCTCTGCAAAACAAACAACACATTCAATACATTCCTTAATACAATATTAAGCAACATATGCCACATTACAAAATTAATGGTAGCAGTTTAATTAAAAAGTTAATTTAAAGTCAGCATGAAATTGACAATTATTGTTTTTTATGGAATATTGAGTTTTATGTATTTAAAACACATGTGCCCTCGTAATCTTTAATCAAAATAACTTCCCCCTCCCTCTTGCAGTGACATCTCTTCTCTTATGATGCGTTTACTGGGGCGGGGCAACCTGTCACTCACATGAGATCCACCAATAGCAAACCACGACCATCCAATCAATTCCAAATGGACAAAATCAAGTCCCGCCCTACATTTGTTCTTATTCAAGAAGCCGTTTCACTTGGATATACGTCACAATAGAGAAGAAAAGACTAATCGCAACTTCTACTTCATGCTGACTTTAACTCTGTTAAAGGGATAGTTCACCAAAAATGGAAAAAGCAGCTTTAACATTATCCTAGACGTGACTATCCTTGTGTTTCACATAATAAAGTCAGTCATACGGGTTTGAATGACAAATAATGACAACATTTTCAGCTGAACTATCCATTTAATGGATTTCTACCTTAACAGTGACGTCTAGGATGAAGATACAAAGGCAGACTATCTCAATCCCCTCCGTCAGTCCACAGGGTGGCTCCCAGGGCTTGGGTTTGAAACGAATGTCTGATGTGTAAGTTAGAGAGGAGGGTCTCTCAATGAAGGCCAGTGCTAGTACAACAGCAATGGTGAACCCTAGACCCCTTCGAGAGAGAGAGAGAGAGAGAGAGAGAGAGAGAACCAGATTCAATAATAAATCTGTTTGCAACTGATACTGACAGATTCATTCCATCAATAGAGCTGTAAGTCCTATGAAATGGCTTTGTGATGACATTTTTCTTTCCCGAGTTGACGTATTTCCGATTGGTACAGGAAGTCTAGACAAGGTAAGCTACCATTCAAAAGTTTCGGGTTAGTACCATTTTTTTAAGAAATGAATTATTTTTATTCACCAAGGATACATTAAACTGATCAAAAGCGACAGTAAAGACTTTTAAATTGATACATAAATATTGTATTCCAAAAAAAAAAGTATCAAACGTATCTTGTTTTTCACAAAAATATTGAGCAGCACAACCGTTTTCAAAATTGATAATAATAAGAAATGTTTCTTGAGCAACAAATCAGCATGTTAATGATTTCTGAAGGATCATGTGACACTGAAGACTGGAGTAATGATGCTGAAAATTCAGCTTTGATCACAAGGAATAAATAAAACTTTAAAATATATTAAAAAAAAAAAAAAAAAGAATTGTTTTGAATTGTAATATTTCACAATATTATTGGTGGGCTTAAGATACGAAGAAAAAATATTATTGACCCCAAACTTTTGAACAGTTGTGCATATTGAAGGATCAAGCCTTTTTTTAAGTAGCCAATAGTCTTCAGTTTTGGGGGTAATGCATTTAAAGTAACTTGAGTTAAGTAATCAGATTACTTTTTAAAGTAATGAGTAAAGTAACACATTACTTTTAAATTTACAACAAAATATCTGAGTTACTTTTTCAAATAAGTAACACAAGTTACTTTGTTTTCCCATTTATTTACCTCTACTGTACAGGCATGAACTTGCATTTCCTTTAGCCTGAGGCTTATTCATTTCACTTTTGGTGTGAAAGGGACTTTACATTTGCCAAAAATATTACTTTTTTATTATTAAAAAACAAGCAAGCAAGCCCAGCCCAGGTGAGAAAAAAATAACGCAAAAGTAACTAAGTAATGCAATTAGTTACTTTTTTAAGGGAGTAGCACAATATTGTAACACTACTTTAAAAACGAACTTTCCCCGACACTGATAGTTTTAAGTTTATGTAACACAAGGTGTTAATCTGCTGGTATAGTAGCTATTGCTAGCCACATGAACATGACATGAAATTGGGGAGAGGGACATTCTCTTTCTAAACAGCCTTAAATTTGACAAAATGCCCATGGATGCAAATATCATAGTCATAAATTATTTTAGTTTTTCCAGAGGGAAAAAAAATAAAGATTTTTTAACGGTATATTATCTGATACAAGCTAATTTGGTCAACTTTTAGGAGTACCAGTCAGACCAGCTTGTATGTATGGGACACAGCTGCCAAAAGATTATCCTTTAAAAAAACAAAAATCAATTTCTGCTTGCTTACCACTGACATATCCTGGAGTAATACCATCTATATAACTGTAAGGACCCAGAATCAACCCTGTGATTGATGGACCGATACTATGGGAAAGAGCACACAGGGAAATTAGACAATCAATCAATATATAAATAGATAATGTGGAAAAAATAAAAGCAAAAATTTTTTTAACCTGAATTGCATCTTCAATAAATACAACAGCCTGCTGGATATAGATGTCTGAATCTGCATCTGTGTCATAGGAGAAACACATGGATAAACAAATGCTTGACTTTCAAACATTTTTTTATTTTATTTTGCAAAAAGGTCCCTAAAAGGTTGTTTTGCATTGGAGATCATGTAATATTAAATAAAGTAAAAAAATATTAAAAGCTCTGTAATTTAAACAAAACTCCAGTGAAAGATATTATTGCTCCAAAAACACCATTTCCATCATTCCCATGTATGTCTAGTTGCAAAAACACAGCCACTATCTTAAAACTGTGTCTTGAAGGTGCAATAAGCAATTTCTGAGAAATGCTGGTGATATTTGAAATCAGTCCAAACAAACTCCGCCCCCAACTGCACAAGCACGCAATGCAAGAGTGGATGTCTCTTTAAAAAAAAAAAAGCGAAAGATGACAAACAAATGACAAGGAAGAATATACACCGATCAGGCATAACATTATGACCTCCTAATATTGTGTTGGTCCCCCTTTCGCTGCCAAAACAGCCCTGACCCGTCGAGGCATGGACTCCACTAGACTCCTGAAGGTGTGCTGTGATTTATGGCACCAAGATGTTAGAAGCAGATCCTTTAAGTCCTGTAAGTTGTGAGGTGGGGCCTCCATGGATCGGACTTGTTTGTTCAGCACATCCCACAGATGCTCGATTGGATTGAGATCTGGGGAATTTGGAAGCCAAGTCAACACCTCAAACTCGTTGTTGTGCTCCTCAAACCATTCCTGAACCATTTTTGCTTTGTGGCAGGGCGCATTATCCTGCTGAAAGAGCCACAGCCACCAGGGAATACCATTTCCATGAAAGGGTGTACATGGTCTGCAACAATGCTTAGGTAGGTGGTACGTGTCAAAGTAACATCCACATGGATGGCAGGACCCAAGGTTTCCCAGCAGAACATTTCCCAAAGCATCACACTGCCCCCACCTGCTTGCCTTCTTCCCACAGTGTATCCTGGTGCCATGTGTTCCCCAGGTAAGCGACGCACACGCACCCGGCCATCCACATAATGAAAAGAAAACGTGATTCATCAGACCAGGCCACCTTCTTCCATTGCTCCGTGGTCCAGTTCTGATGCTCACGTGCCCACTGTTGGTGCTTTCGGCGGTGGACAGGGGTCAGCATGGGCACCCTGACTGGTCTGCGGCTATGCAGCTCCATACGCAACAAACTGCGATGCACTGTGTATTCGGACACCTTTCTATCAGAACCAGCATTAACTTCTTGAGCAATTTGAGCTACAGTAGCTCGTCTGTTTGATCGGACCACACGGGCCAGCCTTCCCTCCCCACGTGCATCAATGAGCCTTGGCCACCCATAACCCTGTCGCCGGTTCACCACTGTTCCTTCCTTGGACCACTTTTGATAGATACTGACCACTGCAGACCGGAAACACCCCACAAGAGCTGCAGTTTTGGAGATGCTCTGACCCAGTCGTCTAGCCATCACAATTTGGCCCTTGTCAAACTCGCTCAAATCCTTATGCTTGCCCATTTTTCCTGCTTCTAACACATCAACTTTGAAGGACAAAATGTTCACTTGCTGCCTAATAGCCTATATCCGCCTCACCACCCCCCACTCCCTTCACTTCACCTGTTAGTGGTCATAATGTTATGCCTGATCAGTGTATATATTCTGAATGTAAGACAATGATGTGCGTAGCTCAGATTCCAGGACCTGAAAGCACCGGTGTCACAGGATATCCAGGAGTCTTTTGCCAAACCTGAGCTTCTCAAAAGGATATGAGCCAGCAAATCCAAACCATCCTTGAGTGATAATGTTATTGTGCCCACTGGAAGTTTCATTTGACTTTGTACTGGATGTATATAAAATCACACACTAAAACATAACCAGTCAGCTTAACAGTCAGGTTAGCCTGATATATAAAGTGTGAGTTGTATATAGCAACACTATTTATAAAAACATCCCCAGGGTATTAAGACTGAAACTGCTGTAGCCCTATGTGTTTAATCTCTGTAATTTGATACATGCAAGAACGCAATAACAACATTTGAAGTCAAAGTGACCTGAAAGAGCAATTCAGCCAATAAGGAGACAATGGTGTGTTTGTCTGACAGCAAAAACAGAAAGTTGAGGTAAGTGGATAGGAAAGAAGATAGTTTTAAAGTCAGTCAGGAGTCCAGGACACTTGTCTCAGGTCAGAAACTGAGTGAAAACATACCCTGCTCCTCCGAGTCGTCAGTCACTGAATAGGACAGCCGTCTTGATCTTGATGAATCTTCATGTTGATGACTATCCTGAGATCCATAATCACCTGAGCTCCGGTTAATGCTGCCAGTAAGTAGCGGCTCTTCTTCCATCTTCAAGTCTCCAAATAAATCCCAAAGAGGGTGTTAAAGGTTTCAGTAGTGAGGAAGGACAAGCCTAAACGAGACTTCTGCCCATGTTAAATAAGGTGAGAGTCTCGACAATAAACATAGTGGAGACGCACTTGGTTTCATTCCAGCTAGAAGTCGGTGTAAAAGCATGTCAGGGAGGACAACCGTGCTCGACAACCGTGCGTGTTTTTAGGAGCTGTCAACTCCTCCCATATCCTCTACTCGCTCACATAAAACCTTCTGCTCAGAGCACTACCATTAGGCGAGTTTCACTTTAGTGAATCGGTTTGAACGAGTCTTCTCAAATGAATAAGTTCAAACATTCACTCTGTTCAATCATCACCAAAAGTACGTGTTAGTTAAATTTTGATGTTTTGGTGATGATTTGACAGTGAATGCTTGAACTGTTTCATTTGAGAAGACTCGTTCGAACCGATTCTTTTTAACACACACATTTGAGAACACCATAAGCATCAGCGTTTGGCGAAATCTATATAAAATATAGCGATAAACATAACAATTTAACTAACACGTACGTGTATCGCTATGTTTTATGTAGATTTCGCCAAACGCTGATGCTTATGGTGTTCTTAAATGCAAGTGTTCAAAAGAATCGGTTTGAACGAGTCTTCTCAAATGAATCAGTTCAAACATCCACTCTGTTCAATCATCACCAAAAGTACGTGTTAGTTAAATGTTGATGTTTATCGCTATGTTTTAGATAGATTTCGCCAAATACTGATGCTTATGGTGTTCTTAAATGCAAGTGTTCAAAAGAATCGGTTCGAAAGAAGAGCACGTTACTCTGTACGTTGGGTTTGACTGCGTCGGTCAAATAAATGTCTGCTTTTCTTTGCTCGTCTTTAGTCTAGGTGAATGGTGGGGAAATATGAGCGTAGCAGCTTGTCCTAAGTTTTCCTTACAGTTCATTTGCGTCATAACATGAGCTGCAAAAGGACTGAGCAAGCGTGGGAATTTACCGGCGACCTGTAACAATTTTAATGCAGGTTCTAAGAACAGAATCGACTGAAATAAACTTTCTTTCTTCTCATTATAGCAATACAAAAAGTGTGTGTGTGTGTGTGTGTGTGTGTGTGAATGATATCTGCTCTAACGAGTGTGTCAGACGGTCAGACCTCACACATACAAAGAGGAAGTCAATTCTTCTCAAACCCCAAACTCATTTACATCCGCCTCGTGCTTTCTGCCTTAACAGCAAATCTCTTTCAAACACCTACATTTGCATGCCAAATATGGAATAAAATATTACATTTTTAAAAAGAATGTTTTCTTATGGATATTGTTTTAATTGGTAATCAATATATGACCTTTTCGTCCTCAATGTCATTTTCCATCTTATTAGTCTTTTTTATTATCTAAACAATTTTCGGTGGGAAAACCAGTGGGTTTGCAATAACACAGACATAGTAGCATTAGCAAATAATAATTTGCTGTATTTGTTGGTTTGACTCACTTTAAAACATTCCATCCTGTTTTTCAGACATAAACATTTAGGCTATTTATTTAGTTTGTTTGTTCAACATTTCAAAAATTACCTTCTGGTTAAAAGCATAGCTCACCCAAAAATGAAAATTCTGTCATTTACTCATCCTCATGTTGTTCCAAACTGGTATGACTGGTTTTTCTTCTGTGGAACATTGAAGATATTTTGAGAAATGTCTGTTTTGTCATAAAATGGAAGTCAATGGTAAGCAAAACGGTTTGGTTACCAACATTCTTCAAAATAAAAATATCTTATTTTGTGTTCCACATAAGAATGAACGTCATACAAGTTTGGAACGACATGAGGGTGAGTAAATGAAGACGGAATTTTCATTTTGGGCTTAACTATTTGTTTAAGTTCCATCCTGTGACTTTTCAGATAATCTAGCTACAATTTACCGAGCTTAAAGGGGTAGTTCACCCAAAAATGAAAATTCTTTCATCATCCCTTTAAGTGCCTGAGTTTTACCAGAGCCTATTTCTAGAAGTCAGCTATATTTGTTTATAGAAATACTTCTAATATTACAACACAAGCATGAGGTACTGAATAACAGGAATGACCCAGTAATTACTGTTACAGAGTGTCTATTTACACCAAGTGCAAATAGCGTGCCTTGTTGGCAAGTGCTATTTGCACTAGCTCCGCCTAACAATGCCTGGTTGGGCCAAACAAGATTAAAAAAAAGATGCATACATTTCAATGTGTTAAGTAGTGTAGTCAGTAGAGTGTAAGGCTCGTAGAGCTGTTTTTTGACGCGATCGACCCGGGTTCGAATCCGCCTTTTGCCGAGCTTGCTCTTCTCCCTTTTCCCATCACATATCACATCGGAAAGGCATTTACTTTCAATAAAAATTAAGAAAATGTTCTAAAAGTGAAAATAAATTGCCTAACAAAATGTTTAATAATAATATAAGTATTTATTGGGTAGGGTTAGGGGTAGGTGTAGGGAGGGCTTTTATTGTCCAATTAAGGATGCATCTACACTCACCTAAAGGATTATTAGGAACACCATACTAATACTGTGTTTGACCCCCTTTCGCCTTCAGAACTGCCTTAATTCTACGTGGCATTGATTCAACAAGGTGCTGAAAGCATTCTTTAGAAATGTTGGCCCATATTGATAGGATAGCATCTTGCAGTTGATGGAGATTTGTGGGATGCACATCCAGGGCACGAAGCTCCCGTTCCACCACATCCCAAAGATGCTCTATTGGGTTGAGATCTGGTGACTGTGGGGGCCATTTTAGTACAGTGAACTCATTGTCATGTTCAAGAAACCAGTTTGAAATGATTCAAGCTTTGTGACATGGTGCATTATCCTGCTGGAAGTAGCCATCAGAGGATGGGTACATGGTGGTCATAAAGGGATGGACATGGTCAGAAACAATGCTCAGGTAGGCCGTGGCATTTAAACGATGCCCAATTGGCACTAAGGGGCCTAAAGTGTGCCAAGAAAACATCCCCCACACCATTACACCACCACCACCAGCCTGCACAGTGGTAACAAGGCATGATGGATCCATGTTCTCATTCTGTTTACGCCAAATTCTGACTCTACCATCTGAATGTCTCAACAGAAATCGAGACTCATCAGACCAGGCAACATTTTTCCAGTCTTCAACTGTCCAATTTTGGTGAGCTTGTGCAAATTGTAGCCTCTTTTTCCTATTTGTAGTGGAGATGAGTGGTACCCGGTGGGGTCTTCTGCTGTTGTAGCCCATCCGCCTCAAGGTTGTGCGTGTTGTGGCTTCACAAATGCTTTGCTGCATACCTCGGTTGTAACGAGTGGTTATTTCAGTCAAAGTTGCTCTTCTATCAGCTTGAATCAGTCGGCCCATTCTCCTCTGACCTCTAGCATCAACAAGGCATTTTCGCCCACAGGACTGCCGCATACTGGATGTTTTTCCCTTTTCACACCATTCTTTGTAAACTCTAGAAATGGTTGTGCGTGAAAATCCCAGTAACTGAGCAGATTGTGAAATACTCAGACCGGCCCATCTGGCACCAACAACCATGCCACGCTCAAAATTGCTTAAATCACCTTTCTTTCCCATTCTGACATTCAGTTTGGAGTTCAGGAGATTGTCTTGACCAGGACCACACCCCTAAATGCATTGAAGCAACTGCCATGTGATTGGTTGATTAGATAATTGCATTAATGAGAAATTGAACAGGTGTTCCTAATAATCCTTTAGGTGAGTGTATTTAATAATTTTAATAAATATAATCATTTACACTCTGTTATTATTACATCATGTTAATGTACAACAATACTGATGTGCAAATAGTATGTATCTGTCAAAATAAAGTATAAATAGCATCTAATTACTATTTACACATATTGCAAAAAACTGCTACTTTACATGGTGTAAATAGAATATATCACTATTTTCACTTAGTATGCTATTTCACTTAGTAAATAGCATCTACAGCTATTTGCACTTAGTGTAAATATCGTCTATCGCTAAGAAAATATGTTATTTTCACTTGGTGCAAATAAAATCTAGTTGCTATTTACACTTGGTAGCCGCTGCCTTACTGTTATTGCATTGGCACGCCTGTGTTCTTGATTTTAAAAAAATGCTGCAGTCGTTTAGTCATTTGCTTTGAATCCCAGTGAGTCATTCACACTGCATGCCTGAGCTGATCTGGGAAAATATTACATTTTTTTCATGGCAAATTCCTCAATGAAAGATACAGAATATCTGGCACTAAGATTATTTCTCCTTCTCAGTCTCACTTCTCACTTTGGTTCTCCAAGTGGGGTTTCGCATAGAAGGACCTTTTTTGGTTCCCCAAAGAACCTTTCAGTAAACAAACAACCATGATTTCTTAGTGTAAATGTAACCCCTCCTGTTTGAACCGCCCGCTCCAAGCGGGATTCGAACTCTGGTCCGCCGGCATGAGAATCGGATGCTCTAACAAGGAGGCTAAAGGCTGCAACCTCTAGCATCAGTCGCTAGAGCATCTCTTGAGATCAGAGGAGTGAGGTTTACTCGCACAGCGACTACTAGCTGGCCTCTGTTACATGAAGAACATTTTAATGATCTAAAAAGAACCTTTTTTGCTCCATGAATGTTAAACGTTCTTTATGGAATCATAGATGCCAATAAAGAGTGATATAAGCATATTTATACTACGGGGCTGTTGAATGCTTGAATCTGATTGGTTGACAGGGTGTGCAATTATTTTCAGGGAAACGCACAGCTAAAGTAGTTCCAGGCAGGTCTTGACCGCATTACAGTTTCATATCTCTTCGCCAAATTATTTCAGTTATTTCAAAGGTCCTTACAGAACCAAAACCCACAACGACACTGACCAAGCAAAGAAATATAGTAAACAATAGGATAAAAACAACACATTTTTTCCATGTTTTTCCCACAAAATTACGTTTAATTATGTACGAAACACACATACTCTCTTTCTCCCGCTCTCTGTGCTCTCCCACTCAAACACACACATACACTACGAACACACACTCGCACAGAAACGTGTTGTAAGCGCTGCTCTGACGATTTTATCAGTAAAATAGTTTAGCAACTTAAAAGCAACATGACATTTCTCACTAGCGAGGTAATAAAGGCGTAGTTCTTATATTTCCGTATTAGTAGACGCTGCTGCCGAACACTGTTGAGAGACGCACAGACTGAGCCTGAGGTAAGTCACATACGCTCTCTCTCTCTCTCTCTAAAACTCACTGCATTAATAACTGCATTAATCTGCTATCCAAAATGACATTTTGAAATTAGCAATGGAGGCTTGGGATATGAGATGCGTAAGAAGTTAGTCCTGCACACAAGAGCATTTTAAAGACAAAACCTGACTAATGTCTTGAAATACATCATCTGAACAATGTTTTGAGGTGTGGTAACCGTAGTATAAGCGGAATAATTGACTCTGGCTTCGTGTCGTGACCGCATTACCACCTCGGGTGTGCATTATTTTTCGAATAATTTAACGGCCTGACATAAATTATTCTTTACATGAACATTTTCATATGTATTGTTTTATTTTTAAACAACCATTATCATACAGTATATCAATAATTCCAAGACATGGAACATGCAACTCGCTGTCCACTATCACATCAGTGTCCGAGATGAATCTTTGGGCCAAGGATCGATGGATTACAGCTGGTACTTGTACCCTCCATATCACTCCATCATAGCCACCTATACAACATAGTAAAGAGTGGATTATATACAAACAGAAACACTACATGCAGACAAACATCTACACTACAGCCCACTGAGATCACACTGTTCTGCAGAACTGCTGACCTCATTGTCGATGCAGCGGAACTGCCAGGCCCACAGTGTGTTGTAAAGGAAAGGACGGAGGTCAAAGCGGTTGTCATCTGGACTGTAGTTTTCAGCATGATAAGAAGGTGTTACTGTTGTCATCTTATGTCTGTTGATTGAGTACATCCTAAAGAAATGTTTCACTTTAGTAGCCACCTGCAAAACCAACCAAAACTGGTATTCAACACAAAGCAGATAGTAAGGCATTTAAAGGGATAGTTCACCCAAATATGAAATTCTGTCATTAATTACTCACCCTCATGTCGTTCCAAACCCATAAGACTTTTCGTTCATCTTCGGAACACAGATGAAGATCTTTATGATCAAATCTGAGAGATTTCTGTCCCTCCATTGACAGCTACGCAACTACCACTTTCAAGCCCCAGAAAGGTAGTAAAGACGTCATAAAAGTAATCCATGTGACTCCAGTGGTTTAACCTCAATTTAAACCAGTGCTTTGTTTGTGGAAAAAAACATAATTTACCACTTTATTTACAAAAATATTAATCTCCAATGCACATTCATTAGAGCACCACGACGCATGCGTGTTGTGTTGACGCGAGAGCGGACGTTGTTATGTGAGCCAAGTGTCCCGCACAAGTCCTGAAAAGTGAAGCCAAAAGGTTTTGATCGCCCCCAGGTGGCTGGCTGCAGTATAGGTCATAAACCCCGCCCTCTCCATGTAATGTAATGGGACGTGAGACAAACTAAACAATCAAATTACACTTCAAATACATTTTTTTCCAATTATGGTTTCTGCCATTTAGGTAGTTTTATCACGCTGATGTCAGTTCAAGTGTTCATTTTTTTTGTTTTAGTTAGTTATTTGATGCTATAAAAATGAGGGTGTGACGTCATGGTTGACAGCTTCTCTGAGCGAAGTAGTCACTGAGGCACCATCTGACTTTTTTTGGGATCTTCTGGCGCTTTAACTTTAATTTCTACATTTCCATAACTGTTTATTTCACACCGATATAATGAGTTGTTCTGCAGTAAACTGTACCAATGATTCTGTACTAACGACTCGGGCTCCAAGTGTCAGCGCCATATTGGGACATTGGCAGCTTGCTTTTCTACAATGGAAGAGAGTGAAGGTGCGTCGTCCATCTTTTTTTACAGTCTATGATGTGAACGTGCGTTGAACATTAATAAAGTGGTAAATTATGTTGGGGTTTTTTGCCCGCAAACAAAGCACTCGAGTCGCTTCATAAAACTGAGGTTAAACCACTGGAGTCACATGGATTATTTTAATGACGTCTTTACTGCCTATCTGCGGCTTGAAAGTGGTAGTTGAGTAGCTGTCAATGGAGGGACAGAAATCTCTCAGTTTCGAAGATGAGCGGAAGTCTTTGGAATGACATGAGGGTGAGTAAATGATGACAGAATTTTAATTTTGGGGTGAACTAACCCTTTAATTACCCATAATATTGGTAAAACATTAGTATTTACTGCTTTTAAAAGTACTTTTAATGTGAGTACAGTAATGTTTAGGGCATGTTTGACCTGTGAGGGAGAGAAGGTCTCTTTCCATGAGTGAATGAGCTTGCAAAACATGCTGTACGGGCCACACTTGGAGATCTTCCTGAGTCTGCCAATCACAGACAGCTCTGAGTAGGTCATTCCCATGTCGGCCTGCGGGAAGGGGACACAAAGCCACGTGAGTAAGGTCTCAGTGCTGTAAAACTATCTGTCTGCATGCACACAGTGATGGGAAAAGCATAGCAGCAAAACATGCTCTATTAAACAAAAACAAAACAAAACAAAAAAACACATTTTTAATGCATACATAGATTTTAAAACAGCTGTTTACATGCAAATAGCCTGTTAGTAATCGGATTGATGGCTTCCGATTTTAATTGGATTGAAAGGTATAGACCTGGAATAATCCAATCAATAGGAAAAAACTAAGCGTATGCATGCTTGAATATGACTGTCTTCTCAATCGGATTCAAAAATACCTTTGCCGTGATGCATGTTTACCAGAGCCTTTTTATAATTTTACAGCGTTTTACTTCTTATGAACTTGCATATGTTTATTTACATCTTACGAACTGGTCAGTGGAGGATTTAATAAATATTTGCAAAAAAAATAATAAGCTCTTCTGACACATTTGTCAGCTTTCCTTTTAGGTATGTCATCAAGGCAAAAATTACAATTATGTGAATGGTTTTCTCAGTTTCTGAAAGTTTTGTTCTAAATACATAAATGCACATGTAAACAAAAATGGTTAGAGTTCATATAAACAAACTTTCCGAAAAATCCCAAAAAATTGATTAATTCGGATTGATGACAATTAGTGCATGTAAACATACCTAGATACGGTGCTTTGCAAAAATATCAGACATTAAAGAAATCTACAATGATTTTTTTATTTGTTCACTGAGATATTATATATAGTGTTTATAGTATAATATATTTGCATAAATATATTTTAATTTGACCTAAAACTGCAAAATGAATAGTTTTTATATCATCATTTGCAAAATATTACAAACCCGATTCCAAAAAAGTTGGGACACTGTACAAATTGTGAATAAAAAAGGAATGCAATAATTTACAAATCTCATAAACTTATATTTTATTCACAATAGAATATAGATAACATATCAAATGTTGAAAGTGAGACATTTTGAAATGTCATGCCAAATATTGGCTCATTTTGGATTTCATGAGAGCTACACATTCCAAAAAAGTTGGGACAGGTAGCAATAAGAGGCCGGAAAAGTTAAATGTACATATAAGGAACAGCTGGAGGACCAATTTGCAACTTATTAGGTCAATTGGCAACATGATTGGGTATAAAAAGAGCCTCTCAGAGTGGCAGTGTCTCTCAGAAGTCAAGATGGGCAGAGGATCACCAATTCCCCCAATGCTGCAGCGAAAAATAGTGGAGCAATATCAGAAAGGAGTTTCTCAGAGAAAAATTGCAAAGAGTTTGAAGTTATCATCATCTACAGTGCATAATATCATCCAAAGATTCAGAGAATCTGGAACAATCTCTGTGCGTAAGGGTCAAGGCCGGAAAACCATACTGGATGCCCGTGATCTTCGGGCCCTTAGACGGCACTGCATCACATACAGGAATGCTACTGTAATGGAAATCACAACATGGGCTCAGGAATACTTCCAGAAAACATTGTCGGTGAACACAATCCACCGTGCCATTCGCCGTTGCCGGATAAAACTCTATAGGTCAAAAAAGAAGCCATATCTAAACATGATCCAGAAGCGCAGGCGTTTTCTCTGGGCCAAGGCTCATTTAAAATGGACTGTGGCAAAGTGGAAAACTGTTCTGTGGTCAGACGAATCAAAATTTGAAGTTCTTTTTGGAAAACTGGGACGCCATGTCATCCGGACTAAAGAGGACAAGGACAACCCAAGTTGTCATCAGTGCTCAGTTCAGAAGCCTGCATCTCTGATGGTATGGGGTTGCATGAGTGCGTGTGGCATGGGCAGCTTACACATCTGGAAAGGCACCATCAATGCTGAAAGGTATATCCAAGTTCTAGAACAACATATGCTCCCATCCAGACGTCGTCTCTTTCAGGGAAGACCTTGCATTTTCCAACATGACAATGCCAGACCACATACTGCATCAATTACAACATCATGGCTGCGTAGAAGAAGGATCCGGGTACTGAAATGGCCAGCCTGCAGTCCAGATCTTTCACCCATAGAAAACATTTGGCGCATCATAAAGAGGAAGATGTGACAAAGAAGACCTAAGACAGTTGAGCAACTAGAAGCCTGTATTAGACAAGAATGGGACAACATTCCTATTCCTAAACTTGAGCAACTTGTCTCCTCAGTCCCCAGACGTTTGCAGACTGTTATAAAAAGAAGAGGGGATGCCACACAGTGGTAAACATGGCCTTGTCCCAACTTTTTTGAGATGTGTCGATGCCATGAAATTTAAAATCAACTTATTTTTCCCTTAAAATGATACATTTTCTCAGTTTAAACATTTGATATGTCATCTATGTTGTATTCTGAATAAAATATTGAAATTTGAAACTTCCACATCATTGGATTCTGTTTTTATTCACAATTTGTACAGTGTCCCAATTTTTTTGGAATCGGGTTTGTACAATATTACATCTTAATATCAGTCATATTTTTTTTAATAGATTTAAAAATAAAAATAAAAGTACTTATCAAATTATATATTTTAATTGCTATTTGACCAATATGCATAGTCATCATTTGCATGTCCCCACCAATTTGGCAAAGTTGATTCTGTCCCCACCACTTTTTGAAAGCCACTGAAAAAATTGCTTGCCGAAGCCATATAGGCATAAACACACACACAAAAGCATTTCCAACCCAACATTCTTCATAATTTAATTCATGCATGTAACACAAAGCACATTTGCGCCATCCAGAACACCATGGGTCTGGTGTGTAAACTTTGCCACAAACATATTGGGAATATTTATTAAAAAATACATGTAAATATATGATGTATAATATATTTTTCCCCATAACGTGCTGCATTTTAAAGTTTAAAAAGACATGAGATCTGTCTGTGCAAATGTTCGGTGACATTTCTTGATAGCTGTATTAGTGAATGAGGTTGACGACGTGTACCTCATCAGTCTGGACCACCTTGCCATCAGTCAGCGGCTCAAGCTCTGCAGTTGGTGGGGCATCTAAAATGCTGCACAGAAGATGGGCACATGTGACACATGTTTCTGACTCTCAGAAATGGCACATATTTCTGACTCTCAATGTGCTGCAACCTGACGTTCTAGCAGAATCAGGGGAAACCCCATACGCAACAAACTGTGATGCACTGTGTATTCGGACACCTTTCTATCAGAACCAGCATTAACTCCTTGAGCAATTTGAGCTACAGTAGCTCGTCTGTTTGATCGGACCACACGGGCCAGCCTTCCCTCCCCACGTGCATCAATGAGCCTTGGCCGCCCATGACCCTGTCGCCGGTTCACCACTGTTCCTTCCTTGGACCACTTTTGATAGATACTGACCACTGCAGACCGGGAACACCCCACAAGAGCTGCAGTTTTGGAGATGCTCTGACCCAGTCGTCTAGCCATCACAATCTGGCCCTTGTCAAACTCGCTCAAATCCTTACGCTTGCCCATTTTTCCTGCTTCTAACACATCAACTTTGAGGACAAAATGTTCACTTGCTGCCTAATATATCCCACCCACTAACAGGTGCCGTGATGAAGAGATAATCAGCGTTATAGCTGTCATAATGTTATGCCTGATCAGTGTGTATATATATATATATACACTCACCTAAAGGATTATTAGGAACACCTGTTCAATTTCTCATTAATGCAATTATCTAATCAACCAATCACATGGCAGTTGCTTCAATGCATTTAGGGGTGTGGTCCTGGTCAAGACAATCTCCTGAACTCCAAACTGAATGTCAGAATGGGAAAGAAAGGTGATTTAAGCAATTTTGAGCGTGGCATGGTTGTTGGTGCCAGACGGGCCGGTCTGAGTATTTCACAATCTGCTCAGTTACTGGGATTTTCACGCACAACCATTTCTAGAGTTTACAAAGAATGGTGTGAAAAGGGAAAAACATCCAGTATGCGGCAGTCCTGTGGGCGAAAATGCCTTGTTGATGCTAGAGGTCAGAGGAGAATGGGCCGACTGATTCAAGCTGATAGAAGAGCAACTTTGACTGAAATAACCACTCGTTGCAACCGAGGTATGCAGCAAAGCATTTGTGAAGCTACAACATGCACAACCTTGAGGCGGATGGGCTACAACAGCAGAAGATCCCACCGGGTACCACTCATCTCCACTACAAATAGGAAAAAGAGGCTACAATTTGCACGAGCTCACCAAAATTGGACAGTTGAAGACTGGAAAAATGTTGCCTGGTCTGATGAGTCTCGATTTCTGTTGAGACATTCAGATGGTAGAGTCAGAATTTGGCGTAAACAGAATGAGAACATGGATCCATCATGCCTTGTTACCACTGTGCAGGCTGGTGGTGGTGGTGTAATGGTGTGGGGGATGTTTTCTTGGCACACTTTAGGCCCCTTAGTGCCAGTTGGGCATCGTTTAAATGCCACGGCCTACCTGAGCATTGTTTCTGACCATGTCCATCCCTTTATGACCACCATGTACCCATCCTCGGATGGCTACTTCCAGCAGGATAATGCACCATGTCACAAAGCTCGAATCATTTCAAATTGGTTTCTTGAACATGACAATGAGTTCACTGTACTAAAATGGCCCCCACAGTCACCAGATCTCAACCCAATAGAGCATCTTTGGGATGTGGTGAAACGGGAGCTTCGTGCCCTGGATGTGCATCCCACAAATCTCCATCAACTGCAAGATGCTATCCTATCAATATGGGCCAACATTTCTAAAGAATGCTTTCAGCACCTTGTTGAATCAATGCCACGTAGAATTAAGGCAGTTCTGAAGGCGAAAGGGGGTCAAACACAGTATTAGTATGGTGTTCCTAATAATCCTTTAGGTGAGTGTATATATATATATTCATCAGCAAATGTGTGACAAAAGGGAAGATTACACACCTTATGAGGGCCGTGAGCTGGAAGCGTTTTACACAGTACTGCAGGAAGCACTTCAGGTCCATCTTACTAACACCTCCGATGGGATTAATATCGGCACTGGAGCAGTCGTACTTTGTGAAGTATCCAGTCAAACTGCAAAGTCAGAGAATACTTTCTTTTAAGTGATCTCCATTATTATTGATAGTGGGATATCAAAAGAAAACAATTCACACCTCTCATCCACGTTTGCTGAACCAAGAACTAAGAGACCGCCAGGTTTTCCCTGAGCCCACAGACAGAGCTGGGCAAAGAGGTAGGCCAAAATCATCCTGACACGAGCCTGTGTTGGAGTAAACATACACATACATGCATCATGCACTTTCAGGTACAAAAGAATATGCTATTTAGGTAAAAATGCAAATGTGAAATAGCTCCTGAAGGTATGATATTCCTAATTTGTTGCATAATTCACACAATATTTCATCAATGGATAATTTAAATTCACCATGAAATCAAAATGTATAATTCTTGGGGGTTTTTTTTGAATAATGCAGTATTTATTATAAATGGTTTATCCGTGCACATATATTTTTTTTTAATTCATATGCCCTCAAAATTATTTATTTTGAAAAGCACAATTTAAATAAATTGTAAATGAACTGAAATGCTTATACTTGTATACTCGTGTTTATAATTTTCTAGGCCACTGATATGAGTCTTCATCAGTCAAAAGTGCTATTCATTTCTTTGCCACCTTTTTCAACTCTTTCAAAGCTGTGACGCATCATCTATGTGTGAATGTGTTAAACTGGCAAAATGATGCCTGATCAGAACCTAAAGCACAAGCTATTTCCTGGAAAACAGTGGCAAAATGCTACTGTTACTTATGCTTTGAAATAGTGAAACTCAGCTAATTTGTAGGTCATTTGACGCTTGGAGTGACTAACTGCAATATTTTTTTGTGAAAATTGTGGTGGTTGTGTTACAATGCAAGCAAACAGCACACTGAAAAAGTAAGCAAAAGTATCACTTTCATAGAAACTGCTTTCTCAGGCCCGCGCTTTTGTGATGTCAGGGGTCATATAAAAAAGAGCCACATAGTCAAACAAATGATCTATTTTATTTCAAAATGGCCACCAGCAACTAAATGCAACACTCTAAGCATTGCACATTCATGGAATGTTATTGCATAATGCTGCTTTCCAATGTATTAGTATGCTTTTGGTTATTTCTGAGACTTTAATGTAGAGCTGCACGATTAATTGTTAAAAGTCCATGATCTCGATTCAAAAGACAAATAGTCCTTTCAACCACACTTTATCATTATTTCTGCATTACAACAATTGATGTTATCACAGAAGTACTGGGATAAAGGTTTATATTTCGGATATAAACACTGATGTCTAAGGTAGCGAGTTACTCAAAATAGAAATCACCTTTCGAAAGTAACCTGATGCTTCAAATAAAGATTGTATCAATTACATTGTTACACCAGTAGGTGGCGACAAGTGACTTAAAAAATTTATTTGTCATTGAATCATTAATTTAAGAGATTTGTTCAAAAACGCTGATTCATTCAGTAATTTAACAAGTCTTTATGAGTGAGTCATTCATTCAACCCATTTTTTTTTTAAATAAACTCAAATTAATTTGTATATATATATATATATATATATATATATATTTTTTTTTTTTTTTTTTTTTTTTTTAATAGACTGCAGCAATTAACATTTTAGAACCTCTAGTAAATTGCATGGTATTTTGTTTAATTATAATCTATTCATAATCGTGTGAGACTCATGATCTCTATTTTAAACTAAAAAATGTGCTTCTCAATTTATCCAGAATCATGCAGCTCTAATTTAATAGCGGTCAACCAAATAATTTTTGCTGAATAATATTATATATGAGGTGCAGAAAATAGGCAACAAGTTCCTAATAAAAAGAATCATGCATTTAATAATAGCATCAGTGTCTATGACGAGTGCTGTACCTGGACGTTCTGAAGAGCCAGGTTCTCTCTGGCACTTCCTCCATTAGCACGAAACCGAGGCCACTTCCCTGTGACCACAGAGAAGATTCCCAGCATGCCTTTCACTGCCATGTCAATGTTGATATTTAGGTGATTGCTGAGAGGAGAACAGTTCAAAATCAACCTCTTAATCGCACAATAATAAAGTTTTGTACTGTTAAATTGCATCATATATAACTTTTTATATTAATTACATTTTAAAATATAAAAAGATAGAACAGTTTTTTAACTGTAATAATATTTCAAAATATTACAGTTTTTACTGTATTTTTGATCAAATAAATGCAGCCTTGGTGAGCAGAAAAGACTTTTTAAAAACATTTAAAGGAAGGAACAGTGGTGAACCGGCGACAGGGTCATGGGCGGTCAAGGCTCATTGATGCACGTGGGGAGCGAAGGCTGGCCCGTGTGGTCCGATCAAACAGACGAGCTACTGTAGCTCAAATTGCTCAAGAAGTTAATGCTGGTTCTGATAGAAAGGTGTCAGAATACACAGTGCATCGCAGTTTGTTGCGTATGGGGCTGCATAGCCGCAGACCAGTCAGGGTGCCCATGCTGACCCCTGTTCACCGCCAACAGTGGACACGTAAGCATCAGAACTGGACCACGGAGCAATGGAAGAAGGTGGTCTGGTCTGATGAGTCACATTTTCTTTTACATCACGTGGATGGCCGGGTGCGTGTGCGTCGCTATAATGCGCCCTGCCACAAAGCAAAAATGGTTCAGGAATGGTTTGAGGGGCACAACAACGAGTTTGAGGTGTTGACTTGGCCTCTAAATTCCCCAGATCTCAATCCAATCGAGCATCTGTGGGATGTGCTGAACAAACAAGCCCGATCCATGGAGGCCCCACCTCCCAAAATTGTGGCCAGTGAAAATGCTGAGTGGCTAGTAATTTTGGAAAACCACTAGCCACAGTGGCTGGTGAGCAAAAAAGTCAAGTCTAGATCATACAGTGGGGAGAACAAGTATTTGATACACTGCCGATTTTGCAGGTTTGCCCACTTACAAAGCATGTAGAGGTCTGTCATTTTTATCATAGGTACACTTCAACTGTGAGAGACGGAATCTAAAACAAAAATCCAGAAAATCATATTGTATGATTTAAGTAATTAATTTGCATTTTATTGCATGACATAAGTATTTGATACATCAGAAAAGCAGAACTTAATATTTGGTACAGAAACCTTTGTTTGCAATTACAGACATCATACGTTTCCTGTAGTTCTTGACCAGGTTTGCACACACTGCAGCAGGGATTTTGGCCCACTCCTCCATACAGACCTTCTCCAGATCCTTCAGGTTTCGGGGCTGTCGCTGGGCAATACGGACTTTCAGCTCCCTCCAAAGATTTTCTATTGGGTTCAGGTCTGGAGACTGGCTAGGCCACTCCAGGACCTTGAGATGCTTCTTACGGAGCCACTCCTTAGTTGCCCTGGCTGTGTGTTTCGGCTCGTTGTCATGCTGGAAGACCCAGCCACGACCCATCTTCAATGCTCTTACTGAGGGAAGGAGGTTGTTGGCCAAGATCTCGCGATACATGGCCCCATCCATCCTCCCCTCAATACGGTGCAGTCGTCCTGTCCCCTTTGCAGAAAAGCATCCCCAAAGAATGATGTTTCCACCTCCATCCTTCACGGCTGGGATGGTGTTCTTGGGGTTGTACTCATCCTTCTTCTTCCTCCAAACACGGCGAGTGGAGTTTAGACCAAAAAGCTCTATTTTTGTCTCATCAGACCACATGACCTTCTCCCATTCCTCCTCTGGATCATCCAGATGGTCATTGGCAAACTTCAAACGGGCCTGGACATGCGCTGGCTTGAGCAGGGGGACCTTGCGTGCGCTGCAGGATTTTAATCCATGACGGCGTAGTGTGTTACTAATGGTTTTCTTTGAGACTGTGGTCCCAGCTCTCTTCAGGTCACTGACCAGGTCCTGCCGTGTAGTTCTGCTCTGATCCCTCACCTTCCTCATGATCATTGATGCCCCACGAGGTGAGGTCTTGCATGGTGCCCCAGACCGAGGGAGATTGACCGTCATCTTGAACTTCTTCCATTTTCTAATAATTGCGCCAACAGTTGTTGCCTTCTCACCAAGCTGTTTGCCTATTGTCCTGTAGCCCATCCCAGCCTTGTGCAGGTCTACAATTGTATCCCTGATGTCCTTACACAGCTCTCTGGTCTTGGCCATTGTGGAGAGGTTGGAGTCTGTTTGATTGAGTGTGTGGACAGGTGTCTTTTATACAGGTAACGAGTTCAAACAGGTGCAGTTAATACAGGTAATGAGTGGAGAACAGGAGGGCTTCTTAAAGAAAAACTAACAGGTCTGTGAGAGCCGGAATTCTTACTGGTTGGTAGGTGATCAAATACTTATGTCATGCAATAAAATGCAAATTAATTACTTAAAAATCATACAATGTGATTTTCTGGATTTTTGTTTTAGATTCCGTCTCTCACAGTTGAAGTGTACCTATGATAAAAATTACAGACCTCTACATGCTTTGTAAGTAGGAAAACCTGCAAAATCGGCAGTGTATCAAATACTTGTTCTCCCCACTGTATGTATCAATCAAATGTTTTCCATGTCATCCACCGACCTGCCGATCTGAGCAGCGAGATCTTTGGCTCTGTTGCGGGTGTCCTCAGAAGAGTTTTCACTAGCCATGTAGCATGTGGTAAAGAGGCGTCCACACAGCTCACGTGGGTCCTCAGGCCTGTAGGACGAATCGTTGACCACCCTCTGCACATCGTCCAGCACCTGAGAATCTGAGAAGAACGGTGCACGTTTAAACCTCTAAATTACATGTTTTGAAGAGCTGTTGTGTGTGTTTTGGACTTACTACCATCTTTGACGGCTTGGCAGATTTGCACACACATAGAGTACACAATACAGGCAGAAGATGAACTGTCCACACCACCACTGAGAGGAAGAAGGAAGCCAGCCTGAAAACCACAAAACACACAAACCTCATTAGCAAAACATATCTTCACATTCATTGCCAAAAACATGAGTGAGAAGATTGTTAACAAAACAAGCACAAAGAGTAAATCGCAACATAAACTTTCATATTAACATGCACTCAAAAAAAACGCACCTGTCCACTCCTCCTTAAGTAGTCCCATAACCAACAGGCAGGGCCAAGACTGAAATAACACCCGAAATATATATATTTAATAATGTAATAATTGATTTAATAAATGTTGCACCAATTTATAACACCAAAAAGTACATATATTTGCCCCCTGGTTTACTGTATAGTGTTTTAAAAACATCAATATTTGTTCTCACAGTTTTTCCTCCTCATATCCAAACAGATATGATAAACACAGTCAGGAATAAATTTGTGTCACAAGTTACTCCTCTTCTAAACCTCTATAGTAACATAAAAATAGTCTCACTGGAGCAAAACACTTAATTTGGCATGTTATTTAATTTAAATCACTTAGCAATTCTGTGTGAACTGGCTGCTCTTTGAGTCAGAATTGGGTTTACAGGACTCTTTTTGTTCTGTTTGAGGGTGTATTAATGTACATCTCCACTAGAGAGAAGCAAAACATATCTGTTTCTACCAAGTGTGCTGCAAACATACTGTAAAGTGAAGCTAAAACATATGGCCCCCTGGTGGCTGGCTGCAGTATAGGTCATAAATCCCACCGTCTCCATGTAAATCGAATGGGGCGAGTCAAACAAGACAAAATCCAATTACACTTTATATATTGGTAACACTTTATAATAATTGTATTGTAATAAAGTATTTGCAAATAATTTGCCAATAGATCATTAATCGTTTATAAACTGTAGTTAATACATTAATAGACTATATACAAATTGTGAGTTCTTCATTCTTTGTCACTGTAATTAACAAATTATTATTGTTTAATTAGCTCATATGTAAAGAGTTAGATCATGCTATAACAACGTATTAACCGTAAATAGTTATCACTTTAGATTAGGTCACAGAAAATGGGAAAATGCCATTAATTATGTGCTTTAAACCAACCTTTATTAGACATTAATTGCATTATTATTAAGAGCTCATTAAAACGTTTACAAATTAGTGCTGTCAAATCGATTGATTGTGATTAATTGCATCCAAAATAAAAGTTTGTGTTTACATAATATATGTGTGTGTACTATGTATAATTATGTATCTATAAATACACAGTCATTCATGTATATATTTAAGAAATATTTGCATGTATATACTGTATATATATTTATATTATATCTAAATATTTTATATATAAATTTAAAAAAAATTCTTAAATATGTACATGTATGTGTGTGTATTTATATATACATAATAATTATACACAATACACACACATATATTACGTATGTAAACACAAACTTTTATTTTGGATGCGATTAATCGAGATTATTCGATTTGACAGCACTATTACAAATATATTAAGCCTATCCTCAAAGCTAAACATAACCACTTAAAAATAAATAAATTAATAAATGAATGAATGAATGAAATAAACAAATAAATAAATGTTGTCAATACAAATTACATACAAATTATCTTAAGAGCACATTGTTAAAATACACCAGTAAGGATTTGTGGTAGGTTTAGGGGAAAGAATATACAGTTTGTACAGTATAAAAATCATTATTTGTATGGAAAGTTCCTATAAAACGTTGAAAACCCAACATATAATTAAACAATAATAATTTGTTAATTACAGTAATTATGAATTAAGAACTCTCTATTTGAATATAGTCTATTAATGTATTAACTACAGTTTATAAACTATTAATTAACTATAAACTAATAGTTTGCAAATGATTTGTATTTAGTTTATTACACTATACTTACTATAAAGTGTTACCCAAATATTTTATTTTCCAAAGATGGTTTTTATTAGTTCTTATTTAGTTCTTATCATGCAGACGTATGTTTAAGTTTTTGCTTTTCCAAGAAGTTTGGTTTTAGTTAGTTATTTGATGCTATAAATGCGGGGCATAATGTCATGATTGACAGCTGTGTTTGCGAGAATATGGGAGGGACCTTGATACCGCGGCTCCACCTCAAGATCACTACTGCGCAGACACCAAGTGACGTAATCTGCAACGACTGTTTCTGGGATATTTTGGCTTCATTTTTGGTTTCCAATGTTTATGTATATTTACTGAAATTAATTTTTCTCTGTGAAAAGTTACCTGATCTCTTCTTCTGGGGTGTGGAAAGTCCACTCCACAGGCTGGTGCGTGGGCAGACACCGGTCATCACAGTCAGACAGAGAGAAGTCTGTTTTCATCCTCTGATACGGTTTGTGCTCATATTCCTGTGCAGCACGAGAAATATTTAAAGCATGGTAAGTTACATTCAAATCTCATGTCTTTCAGTGTCTCTCACCATATGTGGGTGGCATCTCTCTCCTCGATAGCTGCGCACATCTTCCAGATCAAGAGTGGCTGTGACAACCTCCTGCAAGGCAAAAGAAACGCATCTGATTGATCAGACTGAAATGTTTAGCATGTTAATCACAGCCACTTAGGTGAGTTTCAATATTCAATCACTTACTACATCCTCGAGTGAGAACTGCGCTCCTCTGGCAACAATATCTCCATTGATGGCGATCATAGCACAGCCATCATAGTACAGACGGTCTCCATCACAGCCCTTCTGATTGGCAAACATATAGATCCCTCCACTCTGAAACATTCAGTACATGTTAGTGTCACAAATTGAAACAATAGCTAAAAATGTTCTATACAGGGCATCCGGAAAGTATTCACAGCGCTTCACTTTTTCCACATTTTGTTATGTTACAGCCTTATTCCAAACTGGACTAAATTCATTATTTTCCTCAAAATTCTACAAACAATACCCCATAATGACAATGTGAAAGAAGTTTGTTTGAAATCGTTGCAAATTTATATATAAAAAAAAAAAAAAATTCACATGTACATAAGTATTCACAGCCTTTGCTCAATACTTTGTTGAAGCACCTTTGGCACCAGTTACAGTCTCAAGTCTTTTTGAGTATGATGCTACAAGCTTGGCACACCTATTTTTGGGCAGTTTCTCCCATTCTTCTCTGCAGGACCTCTCAAGCTCCATCAGGTTGGATGGGGAGCGTCGGTGCACAGCCATTTTCAGATCTCTCCAGAGACGTTCAATCGGGTTCAAGTCTGGGCTCTGGCTGGGCCACTCAAGGACATTCACAGAGTTGTCCCGTAGCCACTCCTTTGTTATCTTGGCTGTGTGCTTAGGGTCGTTGTCCTGTTGGAAGATGAACCTTTGCCCCAGTCTGAGGTCCAGAAGGCTCTGGAGAAAGTTTTCATCAAGGATGTCTCTGTACATCGCTACATTCATCTTTCCCTAGATCCTGACTAGTCTCCCAGTTCCTGCCGCTGAAAAACATCCCCACAGCATGATGCTGCCACCACCATGCTTTACTGTAGGGATGGTATTGGCCAGGTGATAAGCGGTGCCTGGTTTCCTCCAGACATGACGCTTGCCATTCAGGCCAAAGAGTTCAATCTTTGTTTCATTAAACCAGAGAATTTTGTTTCTCATGGTCTGAGAGTCCTTCAGGCGGGCTGTCATGTGCTTTTTACTGAGGAGTAGCTTCCGTCTGGCCAGTCTACCATACAGGCCTGATTGGTGGAGTGCTGCAGAGATGGTTGTTCTTCTGGAAGGTTCTCCTCTCTCCACAGAGAAACGCTGGAGCTCTGTCAGAGTGACCATCGGGTTCTTGGTCACCTCCCTGACTAAGGCCCTTCTCCCCCGATCGCTCAGTTTGGCCGGGCGGCCAGCTCTAGAAAGAGTCCTGGTGGTTCCAAACTTCTTCCATTTACGGATGATGGCGGCCACTGTGCTCATTGGGACCTTAAATGCTGCAGAAATGCTTCCCCAGATCTGTGCTTCGATACAATCCTGTCTCGGAGGTCTACAGACAATTCCTTGGACTTCATGGCTTGGTTTGTGCTCTGACATGCACTGTTAACTGTGGGACCTTATATAGACAGGTGTGTGCCTTTCCAAATCATGTCCAATCAACTGAATTTACCACAGGTGGACTCCAATCAAGTTGTAGAAACATCTCAAGGATGATCAGTGGAAACAGGATGCACCTGAGCTCAATTTTGAGTGTCATGGCAAAGGCTGTGAATACTTATGTACATGTGATTTTTTCGTTTTTTATTTTTAATAAATTTCCAAAGATTTCAAACAAACTTCTTTCAGTTGTCATTATGGGGTATTGTTTGTAGAATTTTGAGGAAAATAATGAATTTAATCCATTTTGGAATAAGGCTGTAACATAACAACATGTGGAAAAAGTGAAGCACTGTGAATACTCTCTGGATGCACTGTATAATAATTCTATATACCTTTGTTGTGGCAGATTTGACCAAGTTCACCCTGTGGTCAGCCTTACGTAGCTCATGGTAGCTTGCAGAGGAATTGGTAAAAATCTCAATGCCATCTAAACCCATGTCAACATGTGGACTGAGAAAGAAGTAAAAGAAAGTTCAATTCCTCATACAAAAGCAATTATGAATCTATATGTATATCATTTATGTTTTATTTCACATGACTGTAGCATATCAGGGCTTGACATTAACACCTGCCAACCCACCAAACGCGTGTGTATTTCAGCAGTGGCGTGTAGTCACGCAGTCACTCCTACTAGCCACTTTGGTGGATTGAATATTATATACAGTATAATATATACATTTTTCAATTGTAGTAAAAAGGCATCTGAAAGAATATAGTGCAATGTAGTGTTGTAAAAAATATTGATTTTTTGGCACATATTGATACTGAAATATCTGAAATGTTTCCAATACTCATTTTCCGCAGAATGGACACACAGTAGACACACTCCACTCACTCACTCGTTTCATTCGCTCCGGATGAATATTGTTGCTGCTACAGAGCTTGAACTTCAGCGTGGGACTGCACATATTGAGCATAATTTTACTCATTCCCGCAGATTTTGTGCTCACACTCAAAGTGCGAACACATAAAGCCACCTCTCAGTTCTAAATTGAGTTCTTTTTCATTGCTTATTGCGCTTAAACAGTCAAATACACACAACATCATGTCAAAATGCTGGTCTTGGTGAGTATTCACGTAAACACAGTCAGTTCTGTTTTAAGTGAACGTAAACAGTTGAGAAAGAAGGATCCGTGCGTCAGTTCTTAAAGTGACAGCAGCCTAATATACCTTCTGCCAAATTATGAGATAATATTAAAGGGGAGATATTATGCCCCTTTTCACAAGATGTAATATAAATCTCTGGTGTCCCCAGAATGTGTCTGTGAAGTTTTAGCTCAAAATACCCCACAGATCATTTACTATAGCTTGTCAAATTTGCCCCTTTTTGGGTGTGAGCAAAAACGTGCCGTTTTTGTGTGTGTCCCTTTAAATGCAAATGAGCTGCTGCTCCGCGCCCCCTTCCAGAAGAGATCCTTTACACGAGCTTCGGATACACTGTCAACAACAAAACAGGCGAATCTCACTCAGCCAAAATGTCAGAAATAACCAGTTGTGGAGTGCAGCCTTACATGTTTGAACCGGAGTCGGACAAGATGGAGAGACTCAGCAAGAGGTTGTTACTTTTAGACTGCACCTGGACGTTAGAGCATGAAGCGCTGGTTTTGACCCATCAGAGACAACTTTTTCGCAAATCCAGTGTTGTACTGACCCTCGTTGGTGAAGCTGTCATGCGTAAAATGATTTGTGCAAATATATAACATTTTACCAACATTTTTCGGCACATTTCCTTCAAAAATGAAATTCAATCACGGTGTCCTCAGTGGCTCGGATGCCGGGAGTCTATGAAGACTTGTATGTTCGTTGGTACATCCAACAACAGAACAGTGAAAATGGCCAGTGAAAATGCTGAGTGGCTAGTAAGTTTGGAAAACCACTAGCCACAGTGACTGGTGAGCAAAAAAGTTATTGTCAAGCCCTGTATGTATATCATAAAACACATGTCTAAATGTTCTCTGCAGGAGATTAGCAAAGGATTTAAGGAGCAACCTAGTAAGAATCAATTAAGAATAATCATTTGCCATTCATATAGTATTGATGAGATGATTATTTGCAGATTAATACCTCCTGGGGTTCCAGAGCTCAGCACAAATCTCACTCCCTATGCAGGTGTCCTTGGTGGACAGCACCCCATCTCCAAACGGCACTGTGGTCTACCAATGAGGACAGCTGACATTATTATTTACGCCTAATAATGTTTATATTATATGCATGCACATATTATACAATCTGTCAGTTCATGAAATGTTTTGTGATGAGAAAGCATACTTCACCTGCCCTGTCACATCTTGGATCATTCTGGGTAAAAAGTACTCCTCAATATGCCTGCAAATGTCATATGTCATTGTGATTTATCGCTGACTTTGCTGGGCAAAGATTTAACTAATATAATATTGAATATACAGTACATACCTGGGTCGACTCCAAGGTGAAAACCATCGAAATTCCCTGTTGTTGCCGTAATTAGCCAAGAGCATTTTAGGACGGATTAACAGTATCTTTCTGTCAGGTACAAAAACATTAGACATAAATGCATATTATTGTATTTTCATAATGATATGATCATCAAGCATTAATGCAAATGCTAAAATCATACTTGTTCAAGAAAATGACTCTGCAGTTATATCGAACATTGTGATGCATGACAGGCCTGTGGAAAGATCACATAACAGTGAAGTTTAATACATTAGACATCCTAAAACATATTTATAAAGGACCTTTTCCTGATGTTTTACCTACATTCCCACATCACAGAGGATGTCTTGGGTCAAAGGTGATTCCAAGAGCGACTTCAGAACCTGGAAACAGTGCAGGAGTGTGTCTGACTCGTAGAAGTGATCTGCACAGCCGTAGCCACTGATGATGAAAAGGGCACAAAGTTTCATTTTAAGTTGTACCCACTTTTTCTGTCGGTTTTGTACTGATGCAGATGTTAAATGTGATTTCTGTGGGACTGAGAAAAAATATGTTGTCCACCTATTTTTAACTGCATTTATTGCAGAATGTTTTGAGTCGACTTAGAAGGGCTCCTCTGTAAATGCTTAGGCATGAAAGTTTATTTTTCTGAAAAATATGATTGTTTGTTTTTAATAGACAAAGATTTCCACCAAATGTGGCCTTTATTGTTAATATTTGATTGATTATGGGGAAATACCATATGCATAAACAGAAATGGGCTCAAAGAAAACCTAACTTTTTGTTATTTCAGATAGATATGAAACATTATAGTGAGTTACTACTTGGGTTGAAAAATAGTAAAGCAAAATGCACCAGGTCTCTATGTGAAGCTTTTACGTTATTTGTATGATGATCTCATACCGGTTTCTTTTTCTGTTGTAGTTATTATTATGTTGTTTTTTTCTTTATATATACAGTACCAGTCAAAGGTTTGGAAACATTACTATATGTCTAACAATATAAATCTGTACTATCACTTTTTTTTATCAATTTAGCACATCCTTGTTGAATAAAAGTATTAATTTCTTTCAAATTACTGACCCCAAACTTTTGAACGGTAGTGTATATTGTTACAAAAGATTTCTATTTTAGATAAATGCTGTTCTTTTTTTTTTTTACTTTTTATTCATCAAAGAATCCTGAAAAAAGTATCACAGGTTATAAAAAATATTAAGCAGCACAACTGTTTCCAACATTAATAATAAATCAGCATATTAGAATGATTTCTGAAGGATCATGTGACACTTAAGACTGGAGTAATGATGCTGAAAATTCAGCTTTGATCACAGGAATAAATTACATTTTAAAGTATATTAAAATAGAAAACCATTATTTTAAATTGTAATAATATTTCACAATATTACTGTTTTTTTCTGTATTTTTGATCAAATAAATGCAGGCTTGATGAGTAGAAGAGACTTTTTTCAAAAACATTAAAAATAGTAATGTTTCCAAACTTTTGACCGGTACTGTATATTATACTTTATACTGTATATTCTCCTTTTCTACTTGTTGTAGTCTATATTTATCAATTTTTTTATACCATATTTTGGAAATTACTATTGTCATGTTCCTTGTTTGTAGTGTGACTGGCATTTAAATAATAATAATTAAAAAGTTTTCTTATTTTACTGAACTGCCTTCCAACATTACATTTTAGTTCTTTGTTTACTTTGTTTATTTTATGATCCGTTGTTCTTTGTTAAAGGGGGGGGGGGGGGATATTTTTTCTAATAAAAAAAAATACTATAATACTTAGCTTGCACATGAAAATACAAATGTTAATTCAGTACATCATGACCATAATGCCAATACTCCTCCACTGTACTTAAATATATACAATCTGGAAGACAATATTACCAGATTTCTAGCTCTGGTCCCAGTCTGTACTTGGCGCCTTTCTGCTTGGCTATCTCAATACCTATTTTGGAGAAAAAATAGATATAAAAATGAGGACGAGGTCACTTTAAGATCATAAGCACTTTAGTAGTAACGTTACTTTAGTACCAGACTCCTGGTGACAACTTGCAGGTGAAGAGTCGGAACTTACTTTTAAGTATCCTTGACAAGTTGCCTTCAAAATCCAGAGCCCACTGATTCAAGGAGCAAGTCGCTAGTGTAACCTTGCGACCCATTTTGCACAGCTAGAAATGATTTAAAATATATCAATACAACTGTAGTTGCGCAACAGCACTCGAAACTTTTATTTACTGTAGTTCCACTTCCGGAATCCGAACTGTGCAATCATTACGCACTTCAAAATAAAAGTTCCGCGTAAGGAAGACTATTTGAAAACTCCGCCGAAGCAGTACTTTGGAATAAATATTGAGGTTAAACATACTTTGCTCAAGAACATGTAATCTGGTCTGTCCAATTATTCAACTACCACCACAATAAAATATAGTTTCAACGTATTTAACTTTAAGTATATTAACTTAATCGAGTCAACTGGTTTTTCACTAAAAAGTACCAGAATAAATTTTAAATAAATAAATAAATTTCATTAAAAATAATAATAAAGTTTTTTAAAATGGCAGTTATACGTTTATATTAACTTCTTCCACCACATGAGGTGATTCTTCTACAAAGTAAGTGTGTTTATTAAAAGGATCATATTTTCCTTTCAAGAAATTATTTGTAAATACTCCATGTTATAAACTGACGAATTACAATTAGTCGTTTATTTATTATTTCTAATCACTATGCACTTCAAAATAATTTTAAACAAGAATAAACGCATAAAATGGAGTCAAGCTGTTTTTTCAATACTAAACAAAAGTACCAGGGTTATTTGTAAATGTGTTTAGGAGCGGGCTGATATTTTAGTTTCAAGAATTATGTTTGATTATTTGTAAATACTCCTTGTTATAAACTGACGAATTGCAATTTGTCATTCATTTATCATTTCTTTTTTATTTATCATTTCTGCGTAAATGTGGTGCAGGTGGAAGCCCTTCATGGGCTGAGCTCATCAGGCGCTCATGGCTTCAGGTCTCGCTTGTCTAATCACTGACAAGAGTACGCGTCTAGTCTCTCTCTGATTGGATGAATGGTCATGACGTCGCCTGTGGGTGGAGTTCGAACTCGGCCATAGTCTCCACTTTGCTCGTTTCATCACTGTGAACATCTGGGCAGCGTGAAGTGGCGCAGCATCACCCCTACAACTGTAAGCAGTATTTCACTTTTTAAACAGTTGCATTTATGCATTTGAAATCTACGTTATAAGCCACTTATTATAATGCAATCTTTATTTTAAGTACATCTTTTAAGGTTGCATGTACAGCATATTCAGCTGTCTGTTCTGCGTTTAGTGTGCAGCGCTTAACTATAGATGGATGGCGTAATTACTACTGTCACATGGGAGACTGACATTGATATGACTATAATCTTACACTCTAGTAAGCATGTTAGCACAGGAGTCGTATTTCATTTTCGGATTAAGCTCAACGAACGAGCACCTTTACTTTGGCAGAAGAATGACGTACAGTAACTCCTGACGTCATCTCTGCGTGATACATGATTGGCCACTTTTAGCTTTGTTCATTTTTAGAAAATAAACTCTTAAAAGTACATTATAACAAATGTCATGAACATGTCATTTCTACCACATCTCAAGTAATGTATTGTGTTTATTAATAATAATAATAATAATAATAATAATAATGCACAGCTCATATCATAGATATCTACGGCGTAACTAGCATTATAGACAATAATATACAATAAATCACAATAAGAATGCTCAAGTGATATTTACCTCGATGCCTCATATTTCATCTCAAACATGGTCTTCACTGAAAAAGTTGCTTTTTGGTTAACAAGTACACTTTTTATTAAAACTTTGTTAGCACAACTTCTTTGTTGCTCTTCTTTATATGAAGTGTCTTTAACTACTATGTACTAACATTTAAATTAATCATTTGATACAATGCACTTACGGTGTACATACATGTTTTTATATTGTACTTATATTTTAAAAATATTTGCATGTAATTACAGCTGTATTAATTTCTATAATTACACCGTAATTACACCTTAACCCACCCTTAAACTTACTTAAACCAACAAACCTGTCCTAACCTTACCCGTATCCACCTCATTAGCAGAAATATAGAACAATAGAACATCAACACAATTAATACAAATAATTTTTGAAGTAAGAACATAGCAGTTAAATTGTTTTTTGTATCAATAATTATGCTATTACATATTTTAAACCATGTAACCCTGAATGAAACATTTCTCTTGGTGTTGTTCATATGCAGACGTTGTTCATATAATAAAAGACAAGACAAGTTTACAGTTGGACACAAACCCACCAACCTAAAAAAGACAGATGCAGAGGAACTACCTTTGCTTGCATAACATAAGCACACAATTCATAACCTCTTATCAGTTATCAGAGATAACAGTATATGTAACTGCACTAAACGCAACAACCCTGTTCCTCTAAAACTGATATTTTATATGATAAACTAAGCTATTTAAGTCATTATTTAAAACCATGAAATGTCCCATTACCCTTTCCAGCTTATACAAATGTCATTACTTATCATATTTAGCACATATATCTTATGTGTGTTATCTGTTATCTGCAGTGCACTTTGTTCTCCACTTATACACTTGAGCCAGAGACAGGTTTACCATCTCAGAGGTTATTCTTATGCTCTTTCTCTCTCCTACAGACATCCATGATGGCAGCCGATGCCGTGAGGAAGCGCCATAAGGGCAGCTCTGCCAATGGAGCGCGGGCAGGACTGAAAGACCATGGAAAGGAGCCGGTACAATGGGGAAGAGCATGGTAAGTCACTGCATGTAGTTGGACAGTAGTAGTTTCAGTAATTCGGGCATACATAAAACATTACTTGGTAAGGTTCAATGCATTATCTTAGGTTTAAAAACCTTGCCACTATTTCTGTGTTCAGTTTACAGTTATACAAGTCATACAAGTTTCAAAAGACTTGAGCAAATAATGACAATGTAATTTTTCTTTAATAAACTTTATATTTTGATATGTAGATTCAAATACGAAATTACACTGAACAAAATTATAAATGCAACACTTTTGTTTTTGTCCCCTATTTTTCATGAGCTTAACTCAAAGATCTAAGACTTTTTCTATGTACAGAAAAGGCCTATTTCTCTCAAATATTGTTCACAAATCTGTCTAAATCTGTGTTAGTGAGCACTTCTCCTTTGCCGAGATAATCCATCCACCTCACAGGTGAGGCATATCAAGATGCTGATTAGACAGCATGATTATTGCACAGGTGTGCCAGGCTGGCCACAATAAAAGGCCATTCTAAAATGGTCATGAAAAATGGGGGCAAAAACAAAAGTGTTGCGTTTATAATTTTGTTCAGTGTACAAACCCGATTCCAAAAAAGTTGGGACACTGTACAAATTGTGAATAAAAAAGGAATGCAATAATTTACAAATCTCATAAACTTATATTTTATTCACAATAGAATATAGATAACATATCAAATGTTGAAAGTGAGACATTTTGAAATGTCATGCCAAATATTGGCTCATTTTGGATTTCATGAGAGCTACACATTCCAAAAAAGTTGGGACAGGTAGCAATAAGAGGCCGGAAAAGTTAAATGTACATATAAGGAACAGCTGGAGGACCAATTTGCAACTTATTAGGTCAATTGGCAACATGATTGGGTATAAAAAGAGCCTCTCAGAGTGGCAGTGTCTCTCAGAAGTCAAGATGGGCAGAGGATCACCAATTCCCCCAATGCTGCAGCGAAAAATAGTGGAGCAATATCAGAAAGGAGTTTCTCAGAGAAAAATTGCAAAGAGTTTGAAGTTATCATCATCTACAGTGCATAATATCATCCAAAGATTCAGAGAATCTGGAACAATCTCTGTGCGTAAGGGTCAAGGCCGGAAAACCATACTGGATGCCCGTGATCTTCGGGCCCTTAGACGGCACTGCATCACATACAGGAATGCTACTGTAATGGAAATCACAACATGGGCTCAGGAATACTTCCAGAAAACATTGTCGGTGAACACAATCCACCGTGCCATTCGCCGTTGCCGGCTAAAACTCTATAGGTCAAAAAAGCAGCCATACCTAAACATGATCCAGAAGCGCAGGCGTTTTCTCTGGGCCAAGGCTCATTTAAAATGGACTGTGGCAAAGTGGAAAACTGTTCTGTGGTCAGACGAATCAAAATTTTAAGTTCTTTTTGGAAAACTGGGACGCCATGTCATCCGGACTAAAGAGGACAAGGACAACCCAAGTTGTTATCAGCGCTCAGTTCAGAAGCCTGCATCTCTGATGGTATGGGGTTGCATGAGTGTGTGTGGCATGGGCAGCTTACACATCTGGAAAGGCACCATCAATGCTGAAAGGTATATCCAAGTTCTAGAACAACATATGCTCCCATCCAGACGTCGTCTCTTTCAGGGAAGACCTTGCATTTTCCAACATGACAATGCCAGACCACATACTGCATCAATTACAACATCATGGCTGCGTAGAAGAAGGATCCGGGTACTGAAATGGCCAGCCTGCAGTCCAGATCTTTCACCCATAGAAAACATTTGGCGCATCATAAAGAGGAAGATGCGACAAAGAAGACCTAAGACAGTTGAGCAACTAGAAGCCTGTATTAGACAAGAATGGGACAACATTCCTATTCCTAAACTTGAGCAACTTGTCTCCTCAGTCCCCAGACGTTTGCAGACTGTTATAAAAAGAAGAGGGGATGCCACACAGTGATAAACATGGCCTTGTCCCAACTTTTTTGAGATTTGTTGATGCCATGAAATTTAAAATCAACTTATTTGTCCCTTAAAATGATACATTTTCTCAGTTTAAACATTTGATATGTCATCTATGTTGTATTCTGAATAAAATATTGAAATTTGAAACTTCCACATCATTGCATTCTGTTTTTATTCACAATTTGTACAGTGTCCCAACTTTTTTGGAATCGGGTTTGTATATGCATTTCATAACAATTTGAATATAAATTATCTAAATAACTGTATAATAAGTAAGGAATAATTGACGACAGGCTGTTGAATTAATAGAAAAGTAATGCACACCCGAGGTAACATTACACCTCAGGTGTGCATTATTTTTCAATAATTCAACGACCTGGAGTCAATTATTCCGCTTATACTACGGTTACCACACCTCAAAAGATTGTTCAGATGATGTATTTCAAGACATTAGTCAGGTTTTGTCTTTAAAACGCTTTTGTGTGCAGGACTAACTTCTTACGCATCTCATATCGCCTTCAGTTGCTAATTCCAAAACGTCATTTAGCACTAGTAACGGTTTGAGCAACTGATAGCAGACTAATGCAGTTATTAATGCAGTGAGTTATTAGAGAGAGAGAGCGTATGTGAATTGAGTCTCTCAACAGTGTTCGGCAGCAGCGTCTACTAATACCGAAATATAAGAACTACTTTATTACCTCGCTAGTGAGAAATGTCATGTAGCTTTTAAGTTGCTAAACTATTTTACTGATAAAATCGTCAGAGCAGCGCTTACAACACGTTTCTGTGCGAGTGTGTGTTCGTACTGTATATTGTGTGCGTTTGGGAGAGAGCGAGCGGGAGAAAGAAAGTATGTGCTTTCCGTACATAATAAATTGTAATTTTGTCACAAATAACATGGAAATAATTTGTTGTTTTTATCCTATTGTTTACTATATTTCTTTGCTTGTTCAGTGTCGCTGTGGGTTTTGGTTCTTTTGCTGTTGTCGGCTGTAAGGACATGTGAAATAACTGAAATCATTTGGCGAAGTGATGTGGAACTGTAATGCGGTCAAGACATGCCGTGAACTACTTTAGCCGTGCGTTTCCCTGAAAATAACTGCAGGTTTTATATTATCCTTCAGTAATCGGTTGTAACACAAAACTCAGACACATAAATGATGTTATAAAGTTGAAATCTTGTGGAATATTTGGAACATAACACCTGTTAGCAAATGTAACTAGGGATGCACAGAAATGAAAATTTTGGCCGATAATTTTTATATTTGAAAGCCGATAACCGATACATTGACCGATAAATCTAAATCCAAATTTGTATATAATTTTTGAGAGCCTGATTACAAAAACAAAAGTCCCATTAAAAGCCATGTCCCAAACACACAATTATAATGTTCTCATATCATGCATCCCTAAATGTAACAAATTAGGCTGACGATGTCATTTGCAGTTCATCAATTCTAAAAATCCAATATCCTCAAATATCCTGTTTTGACTCATGTTGATAACCTATTGTTCCCTGTAGGGAGGTGGACTGGTTCTCTCTGACCTGTGTGATCCTGCTGCTGTGCTTTGCCCCCTTCCTCGTCTTTTTCTTCATCATGGCGTGTGATCAGTACCAGTGCTCCATCAGCCATCCATTACTGGACCTCTACAACGGTGACGCCACCCTGCTCACCATCTGGACCCGTTCCCCTTCCTTCACATGGGCCGCTGCCAAGATCTACGCAGTCTGGGTCGCATTTCAGGTGTGCAGAATTACAGGAGAAACACCATTTGTAGTGAGAAAGATATGGACTTGAATTGTGAGGTTGGGTTGTCTCTACACTAGGTGGCGCTGTACATGTGCGTTCCAGATTTACTGCATAAGATACTTCCAGGATACGTGGGAGGAGTTCAGGATGGCGCCCGAACACCAGCAGGTAATAAAAAATTGATCATTCATTTATCAGAAATGTTTGGTAGTTTGGAATAATTCAGATTTTTTTTCTTCTCCTCCCGAAGGCTAAATATATTTGATTAAAAATACAGTAAAAAACAGTAAAATTATTATAATTTAAAATATTTGTTTTGTAATTTAATATATTGAAAAATGTAATGGTAACACTTTACAACAAGGTTGTATTAGTTAACATTAGTTACAGCAGTACATTTGTTACTGTATTAGTTAATCTTTGTTAACATTAGTTAATAAAAATACAGATGTTCATGGTTTGTTCATGTTAGTTCACAGTGCATTAGCTAATGTTAACAAGATTTTAATAATGCATTAGTAAATGTTGAAATTAACATTAACAAAGTTAAATAAATGCTTTATAAGTGCAGTTCATTATTAGTTCATGTTAACTAATGTAGTTAACTAATATTAACTAATGAACCTTATTGTAAAGTGTTACCGATGCATTTTATTCCTGTGATCAAAGCTGAATTTTCAGCATCATTACTCCAGTCGTCAGTGTCACATGATCCTTCAGAAATCATTCTAATATGTATTATCAATGTTGAAAAAAGCTTTTGCTGCTTAATATGTTTGTGGAAACTGTGATACAAAAGAACAGCATTTATTTTAAATAGAAATCTTTTATAACATATATCTTTACCTTCACTTGAATCGTGAATTTCCTTGTTGAATAAAAGTGTTAATTTCTATTTTTAAAAAAGATCTTACTTACCCCAGAAAATATTAAGCAGGAAAAACTGTTTTCAACATTGATAATAATAATAAATTCTTCTTGAGCAGCAAATCATCATATTAGTAATGATGCTGAAAATTCAGCTTTGATAACAGGAATAAATTATATTTTAAAGTATATTCAAATAGAGAATCGTTTTTTTAAATTGTAATCATATTTCACAATATTACCATTTTTACTGTATTTTTGATCAAATAAATGCAGGCTTGGTGAGCAGAAGAGACTTCTTTTAAAAAAATATACTTTGACCGCAAGTGTACCAAAATGTAATATTTATGTGTTTCTTTCTCTGAGGTTTGATTAATAAGTACGAGGTCAACGGTCTGCAGTGCTGGATAATCACTCATGTTTTGTGGGTGGCTAACGCTCAATACTTCCACTGGTTTTCACCAACCATCATCATTGACAACTGGATCCCTCTGTTATGGTGCACCAACATCCTCGGCTATGCCGTGTCCACCTTCGCTTTCATTAAGGCTTATCTGTTCCCTACCAACCCAGAGGACTGGTGAGAAAACACATATAAAATAAAATATTAAAAAAGTCTACACGCATCTTCAAAAAAATGAATCCAAGAAAAATCAGATCTTTTTCCACATATAATTTAATATTCAAGTAAGAACAACACACATCCTTTTTAAGCTTTTTGTAGGACACGGCTTCATCAACAAAAGATATTCAGGGTTAATCAGCATCACTTAAATGATGACTGGAGGATTTGAATTACTTTTCAGGAAGAGTTTGAACGTGATCGGTTAATTCCAGACAGACTTCCATGCACCATTATAATAAAGTTGTGCACATCTATGCAAACAGGTCATTTTAAGTGTTTATGTTTTCTTTTTTCCCCCCTTTAAAAGTTTATATTTCTTTCCTACATCCCAAACATTTTTTAAGCCTTTTTTTTAAGGTTTCAATTAATAGTAAAATTCCATCAAATTGAATTAAATAATCCTTACATATTATTAATATTATGAATTAAGAATTTTAAATGAGTAAAAAAAAACTAGAGCTTAATAAAACATTTTGTATGAATCTTAATGGAACAAGGGAATGGACCATTTAGTTTATGTGATTTGTGTTCATAAATTGAAAAAATATATATATGTTTAAATTTAAGTTTAAGATTTACACAAAGGTTTTTTTCTTTACTCATTTAATTCATAATATTAATAATATGTAAGGATTATTCAATTCAATTTGATGGAATTTTACTATTAACTGAAATACGTAAATCTTGAAAATTTGAGTGTACATTAATGATTACTTAGATTTACTTTACATATCTAATGTAAATAATATATTATGTATATATATATATATATATAATTTTTTTTATGTAAAGTTTGTAAAATAACAACAATACTACTACTAGTAATAATATTAATAATAAATTATTTTACTTTTAATTTGTTCAAAAAAAATGTTTTTACTTAATTGTTTGCAACTTTTTATTGTTTCTTCTTGGTTAATTTTTTCTGCAGGTCTTAAAAAGTCTTAATTTGCCCTTTCACAGTTTAAGGCCTTAAAAACATATTAAATCAGAGCACAAAGGCTCAAATTCATAAAGTCATTGCATTAAATGTTGCATACACTGCAAAAAAATAATATCTTCCTTAGTATTTGTGTCTTGTTTTCCAGTACAAATATCTAAACATCCTTAAATCATGATACATTTACTTAACAAGCAAAGTTACACGAGTTTACACTTAAAACAAAAATAAATATACAGTATGTCAATAGTTTTGAATTCAGTTTAATCATAAACTCACTTCATTTTGGTCAATTTCACAGAAAACAAGACGACTTCTTACCTTATACCACTTTGCTTCTCCAGTAAATGTCTTGATATAAGAAAGTTTAGATATTTGCACTGGAAAACAAGACAAAAATACTGAGGAAGAACGTTATTTTTTGTGCAGTGTAATCAGAAGGTACAGTAAAAATTGTGAGCAGAGGTATTCAAGCCTTAAGCTAGTTTTGTACAATGATTTAAAGTAATGGATATCTGTTTATCAAACTCAGAAGTGTTGCTAATACAACTCATTGTGTTTCTCCCTCCACATTTACATTTAGAGAACATAATGACATGTTGTGACACTAAATGGGTTCAGTTTTTTTAACTCATGTTCATGTTTGATCTGCAGTAAATTCACAGGCAACATCTTCTACAACTACATGATGGGAATAGAGTTCAACCCTCGTATAGGAAAATGGTTCGACTTCAAGCTTTTCTTCAATGGCCGGCCGGGTATCGTGGCGTGGACCCTGATTAACTTATCCTATGCGGCCAAGCAGCAGGAGCTGTACGGTTACGTGACAAACTCCATGATCCTGGTCAATGTTTTGCAAGTGAGTCATGTAGCCACTAGGTGGCACTATACAACAACTTAACTATTGCTCATACTTAGGGTAATAAACACGTCAACCTTTACCACTGCCCTACAGCATGCAGTGCTACATGTTAATACTGAAGTTTAGTGCACTCATTTAGTTGGCTTAAACTCCGCCCCTTTCTCACAATCAACTGCAAGCTCACATTCAGCCGATTTGCATATATTCAGTCAGCAACCAATTCATAGGACTAAGTTTCCGCCCTACTTTTTTTCGATAGTATGGTGATAGCTTCAGGGTTAGTACCTAGTTATTACCCAGTTATTGTAATAACTATAATAAGTACATAGTATGTACATGCGGAACAGGACTGTAAACTGTATTTTAAGGTGTCATTGTTACAGTGTAATTATATATTAAAGTACCGAGTAATAATAATTAACTACATGTACTTACTATAGGGTTAGGGTAGGATTAGGGTTTGGTTGAGGGTTAGTTGCATGCAATTATGCATAATTTACTGTTATTACTATGGTAAGTACATGTAACATGTGTAACAAAGACACTGTAAAATAAAGTGCTATCTAAAGTGCTACCATGTTATCTTATAAATCTTTTTTGGTAACACTTTAATTAAAGTCTTTATGTATAAGGCATTATTAAAGTATTTTTAATGCAATAATTATGGCTTGTAATGCACATTATAATGCATTGTATGGTCTCATGAATAATTGTAATCACAGTTATAATACACTTTTAGAAAGTATAATGCATTAAAACATGACAAACAACCAATTTGAGATGTAACAAGGAATCTTTGAATATTATAATGCATTTTAACTTTGGTTACAATTATTTATGAAACTGTATAATGCTATATAATGTACATTATGAATACCTTTATAATGCATTATACATAAAGGCTTTATGAAAAAGTGTTACCTCTTTTTATGGTTAATTGAACCATAAGACAAAATCTAAAAAAAAAAAATTCAGGCTTTTATGGCTTATATTATATGAAATATAAGAATATGAAGCTCATATTCGAGGAGGTAAAAAAACACCCAAACTGAGCAAAAATATGCAACTTGGTGCAGTTGCTGATATTTATATGGCCAAAAAGTAAGATAAAATTTTGCAAGATAAACGATTGTAATGTAAATCAATGAGATCTTTCTAACGGTATAACAGACTACTTACATAAAATACATATAAGTATCAGTTCTAATAGCAATCTATACCTCCCAATAATATGTCTTAGTAAGATGATATTTAAATGCTTAGTTTTATGATCAAAGCTCTATATTTTATTGTGGGGGCAAAACATACACCAATCAGGCATAACATTATGACTACTGACAGGAGAAGTGAATAACACTGATTATCTCTTCATCACCTGTTAGTGGGTGGGATATATTAGGCAGCAAGTGAACATTTTGTCCTCAAAGTTGATGTGTTAGAAGCAGGAAAAATGGGCAAGCGTAAGGATTTGAGCGAGTTTGACAAGGGCCAAATTGTGATGGCTAGATGACTGGGTCAGAGCATCTCCAAAACTGCAGCTCTTGTGGGGTGTTCCCGGTCTGCAGTGGTCAGTATCTATCAAAAGTGGTCCAAGGAAGGAACAGTGGTGAACCGGCGACAGGGTCATGGGCGGCCAAGGCTCATTGATGCACGTGGGGAGGGAAGGCTGGCCCGTGTGGTCCGATCAAACAGACGAGCTACTGTAGCTCAAATTGCTCAAGAAGTTAATGCTGGTTCTGATAGAAAGGTGTCCGAATACACAGTGCATCGCTGTTTGTTGCGTATGGGGCTCCATAGCCACAGACCAGTCAGGGTGCCCATGCTGACCCCTGTCCACCGCCGAAAGCACCAACAGTGGGCACGTGAGCATCAGAACTGGACCACGGAGCAATGGAAGAAGGTGGCCTGGTCTGAGGAATCACGTTTTCTTTTACATCACGTGGATGGCTGGGTGCGTGTGCGTCGCGTACCTGGGGAACACATGGCACTAGGATGCACCATGGGAAGAAGGGAAGAAGGCAAGATGGCATAGATACCACAGCACACCTTCAGGGTTCTAGTGGAGTCCATGCCTCGACGGGTCAGGGCTGTTTTGGCAGCAAAATGGACCCAACACAATATTAGGTCATAATGTTATGCCTGATCAGTGTATAATGCAATGCAATACAACGATGATTGAGAGATATATAATATATAAACATTCCTCAAAAGCCTGATGGATCATATTTGATACTCACATCTGAACATGATTTTTCTAAAAAAAAATATGTATGGATAATCAAATAAACCTAAGTTGATTCAGTATAGTAAGTGTTATTCTTATGTTTACTTTATGATTTCACAGCAAAAAGACATGCATACCACAACATGTTTTTAGAATGATACCTTTTACTTGCTAAAAAGTTGACCGAATGCATGTAGTAGATTGTGTGCAACAGGTTTTTCAGCAAAGTTTTGATCATGTTGATCATTTAGAGGCCTTAGAAATGTATGTGTGTATTAAATATGCTACAGTAGGCTTTATAGGGTCACAAAATGAAGGTTTAGTGTTGCATAATATTTAATAATTAGTCACAATTGATCAGATGATGGCTAGATTTTTCTGTATTGGTTCATAAAGTGTATTTTATTTTATCCATATTGTTCCCATCACTACCTCATATCACAAATGTGACCTGTTTTTTCTCTAAGGCCATCTATGTATTGGACTTCTTCTGGAATGAAGCGTGGTACCTGAAGACTATAGACATCTGCCATGATCATTTCGGCTGGTACCTGGGCTGGGGAGACTGTGTGTGGCTGCCTTTCCTCTACACACTGCAGGTGTGTGTCAGGGCTTGACTTCTGTTGGATGTGCCATCTACAATATTGGATTCACTATTTTATAGAGTTGCGCGATTCTGAATACATTTAGAATCACAATTATTTTTTGTTTAAAATAGAGATTCTGAAGAGACAACTAAACAAAATCACATAATTTACTAGAGGTTCTGATAAAATGTTAATTGTTGCAGTCTATTTAAAAAATATTTAATTAATTTGAATTGATTATTATTATTTTTTTAATCATGTTGAATGAATGATTCAATGACTCACTTCACTTGTTTCATTATTGGATGAATCAGCACTTTTGAACGAATCTCTTGAATGAGTGATTCAAAGACAAACATTTTTAACAGTCACTTGCCTCCACCTACTAGTGTAACGATGTAATTGATACAATCGTTATTTGAAGCGCCAAGTTAAAGTCCCCATTAAGTTTTTTGGCTTTTAGTATGAATATGTTAGCCTTACTGTTATCTATAAGCTAGTTTTGCTCCAAAACAATGACAAAATTTGCATTTAGTAGATATAAGCATTCAAAACTTACAGTCTCTCACTTCCGCCAATATGGATCAGTGATTTTGATGACATCACTCTGCACTTCAGCTTCTCATCAGATTTTCTGTCCAATCAAATGCTCTCTAGAATCTGAAGCCCCGCCCCCTACATTATAAATAGACGTTGAAGCTGCGACTAAAATCGGTCGCTTGTTCACACATTTACTATTTTCTACATGGTGAATGGCACATAGTGTAAATATGCTTTCCATTTCACAGTAGCACAGAGCGGTTCATATGCGCGAATTGGCGCATACCAGAAAACATATCGGACCCGTTTGAGTTCTGGCACAGAATAATATATTTTAAAGCGATATGAAGGAGAAGCGGTTAATGATTAGGACGAAACTGCGACTTTACCGAGCTCAACGGCTCTGGCCGAGCTGTGATATAAACGAAACGCTATTGGCTGTTTTAAAAAAGGGGAGGAGCTGTTCGATATGTCGAATAATGCTGCGCGTTTCAGGGCACTTCAGTGGGCCTTTAAGTTGAATTAGGTGACTTTGATCGCTACCGTAAACATCAGTGTTTATATCGGAACTATAAACTTGTATCCCAGTACTTCTGTGATCATTTGTATTATTATAACACAGAAATAAAAAAAACACATGCGTCCACATCCTGAAAAGTGAAGCCAAAACATTTAGACGCCCCCTGGTGGCTGGCTGCAGTATAACCTATACTCTCTATTGGTTATGGAGAGTAATTGAATGGGGCGAGCTAAACAAAAAAATCCAATTACACTTCAAATTATTTTTTCCGAAGATGGTTTCTGTCATTGAAGGTAGTTCTCATCACGCAGACCTACGTTCAAGTGTTTGTTTTTCCAATAATTTTTGAGTTATTTGATGATATAAAAACAGGGTGTAACGCCGTGATTGACAGCTGTGCTTGTAAGTCTGCGGGAGTGTGGGCAGGACCTTGATACCGCGGCTCCACCTCACGATCACTAATGCACAGACTCAAGGCCAAAGTATACTTCACTTTTTATGCATACGCGAGGGTAAGTGTACAGTGCGTGTGATGCGAATTTCGACTCTAGAAGAGTACGTGTGTAATGAACGCGCCGGATTTTTGGAACAGCGCATAATTTGTACAGGCAGATCGCATATGCGCATTAAGTTTTTTTGCAGTATTTACATGGGTTGTGACTCGTGGCGAGAGATTGCTCAAAATGTGCATGCGTCGAACGCCTGTGAACGCGTATGAGTCAAAAGAAGTATACTTTACAAGGCTGTGCATACGCTCGCGTACGCCTAAAAAAAACAAAGTATACTTTCGGCTTTAGGCTCCAAATGATGAAATCTGCAATGACCGTGGGTTATTTTGGCTTCATTTTTCTACAGTGTAAGGAAGTGGAGACATGTCGTCCATCTTTTTTTTACAGTCTATGATACCTATACATGACAACTGCTCTCTCTTGGTCACAGCTACTTGCCACATAAGATATAATTAGACACAGAATATTAACTTGAGTTGAAATGTTTTATTAGCTCTTTAAATGCAAAGTTTCCGCGAAGAAAGCAGTTGCTAGCAAGTGGCAAGTTCAGACTAGTGTAATGATAGTCCACTGGAGGCAAGTGTTGAAGAACCCAAGTGCAGGACTTGGACTTGGACTTGGACTTGGACTTGGACTTGGACTTGGACTTGGACTTGGACTTGGACTTGGACTTGGACTTGGACTTGGACTTGGACTTGGACTTGGACTTGGACTTGGACTTGGACTTGGACTCACCAACAACAGTTTACAGGAAACAATACTGGACAAGGGAACAAGGCAAACATAAGGGCTTAAATACACAAGGACTAATGACTAAACAAGACACACCTGTGAACAATCAAGACAATGAACCAGTGACAGAACTGAACTGAGAACACATGACAAAAACAACCAATGAGAACATAACACATGAGGACAAGGGAATCACATGACAATGGAGTACATTGGAGGATCACATGACAAACAGGAACACATGACAAAACCCAAAACCGTGACAACTAGATGGACATTTAAGGGATACGGTACAGTCATAGCACTTATTACACAGTATTTCACCACTTAAATAATTATGGTTATCCGAGATATTGATTTGTTTTAAAATCGTACGTGTTTGTTATTTTATAGTCCATAACAGTGTACAAAACAATCGTCTCAAAAGGGCGTTTGTATGAAACAAGAGGGCAAGTCCGTGATACCGGATGACAAAATTAAATAATTGTACACAAAATATTGATTTGATTTTAATATGAAATGTGATTTTAACATGAGATGAATTCAATATTTAAAATGTTAATATTTTATTGGCCTACCAAACGCAGAACGTATAGCGCTGACTTCAGTAACCCCGGATGAGCCTGTGTTATCAGTTTTTACCGGTTGTTATCTGGGAATAACATACCACTGGATGGCGCGATTGAGCAGACTCAAGTATTCCACAGAGCCGTGTAATAACGATTAATCGTGCAGCTCTAATATTTTAGTTGATCCTTCACCTCATACGCAGCTTCATTGATTTCAATAGGGGAGTAATGCTGTTTATGTAATGTAGATCTTGATTCATCTTCTTGTTCTTTAGGGCCTTTACCTGGTCTACAACCCCATCCAGCTTTCTACGCCCCATGCTGCAGGCATCCTCATCCTGGGTCTGATGGGCTACTACATCTTCCGCTCAACCAACCACCAGAAAGACCTTTTCCGTCGCACGGAGGGTAACTGCAAAATCTGGGGTAAGAAGCCCACCTTCATCGAGTGTTCCTACCGATCGGCCGACGGCGGCCTTCACAAGAGCAAACTGATGACCTCTGGGTTTTGGGGAGTGGCTCGCCACATGAACTACACGGGCGACTTGATGGGCTCACTGGCGTATTGCATGGCCTGTGGTGGAAATCACTTGCTGCCCTATTTTTACATCGTCTACATGACCATCCTACTGGTGCACCGCTGCATTCGTGATGAGCACCGCTGTGGCAACAAGTACGGCAAGGACTGGGAGCGCTACACCGCCGCGGTGCCCTACCGTTTGCTGCCCAATATCTTCTAGTGCGTTCCGTCATATCCCAGATTGCTTTTCAGCCGCGTACAGGAAAGCACTTTGCCTTGTTATTTTCTTGGCTCTTTGTACTTTTTTTTAAACAGTTGGCTCTTTAATCTTTTATGGGAGTGTGCATGAAAGGTTTTACAAAGATTATTTTGCCTTTTAGTGAGTGAGTGAGAGTGAGCGTACATGTACTATATGTGAATATATCAGTACAAAATGATCAAGGTGATACAATGCACTACATTACAGAAAACTGAAATCAAGTCTTATTCCTGCCTTTGAATAATCTGTTTTTTAGTAGACAGGAAAACTCATTAATATGGCTCATAATTGTTCTGGATGTAAATAGACAAAAGTCTATAAATCCAGAAATGCTCAGACTGCAGATTATCATTTATATTCATATTTTTCTACCAACCAAACTACTGAAATAAAAGTGTTCTACTTTGTCTTTGGTTTTTCTCCTGGTTCTCCATTTTTTAAATGAAAAAAAATTATTAAAAAAAAAAAGTTTGTGACAGAAATATATTAATTAAATAAATTATTTAATTTTAATAATAATAATAATAATAATAATAAACTTTATTTTCTATAGCGCCTTTAAAAGTAGCATATCAAAGCGCTTCACAGAAGGGAAAAAAACATACAATTATACAAACAATACTTTAAAATACTAAAAAAACATACTAAACATACAAAAAATAAAAAAATATATAATTCAGTTTCAATATTATCAAGTAAAAGCTACCCTAAAGAAATGAGCTTTAAGGGAGGATTTAAAAACACTAAGGGATTCTGCTTGCCTAATCCGAGCAGGTAAGGAATTCCAAAGTCTTGGAGCGATCGCAGAAAATGCCCTATCACCCATAGATTTTAAACGGGTATGTGGGACGATTAAAAGACCGAAGAGCGGAGAGCACGCACAGGTGTGTAGGGGGCTAAAAGCTCAGTAAGATAGTGAGGAGCCAAACCATTCAAAGCTTTGTAGGTAAGCATGAGAACTTTAAAATCCACCCGAAATCTGACAGGGAGCCAATGTAAAGACTCCAAGACTGGAGTGATGTGATCCCTTGTCCTGGTTCCAGACAGGATTCGGGCGGCTGAATTTTGAACCAGCTGTAATTTATTTAGGGTAGCATTTGAGACCCCAACCAGCAAAGCATTACAATAATCAATGCGAGAAAATACAAAGATATTGATCAGCTTTTCAGCCACCGGGAGTGACAGCATAGGCAATGTTTTTCAGATGAAAGAATGATGTCTTTACAGTGTTCTGAAAATGTGCATCAAATATCACCCCTAAATTTCTTAATTTTGTTTGAAATTCCAGTGTAGAGCCATCCACACTTAAAGTTAAAGACCCAGCCTTACGTATCTGGTATGGTGAACCAATGAGCATTACCTCCGTCTTGTCACTGTTCAGACACAAGAAATTTCCAGACATCCAGAAATACATTGAGAGAGAAAAGACACAGCCACATTAACATCAGATTTTGAATGTACATAAACCTGAGTGTCATCTGCATAAAAGTGAAAATTGAGACCAAGTGATCTTAAAAGTTGACCCAATGGATAAATGTAAATGCTAAAAAGTAAAGGGCCCAAAATTGATCCTTGAGGAACACCAGATTTCACAACACCAATATCAGACCTGCAACCACCCATAGCAATGAACTGCTTTCAATCTGAAAGATAAGACTCAAACCAGCTTAGTGCAGTCCCAGAAACACCAAAGACAGACTCTAACCGAGTAAGTAAAATTAAATGATGATCAACAGTGTTGAATGCGGCACTGAGATCAAGAAGAATCAAGATAGAAAGACAGCCAGAATCAGAAGCTATTAGCAAATCATTAGTGACCTTAACTAAAGCTGTTTCAGTGCTGTGGAGTTTACGGAATCCCAATTGAAGGGGCTCAAAAAGATTGATTGTAGTAAGATGAGAATTTAATTGATTAGCAACAATTCGCTCTAAAATTCGAGAAACGGAAGATTGGATATGGGACGGAAATTATTGAGATTATCAAAATTGACATTATTTTTTTTGGTACAGGGGTCACAGCAGCAATTTTAAATGCTGCTGGCACTACACCAGTACACAAAGAATCATTGATTATGCTTAATACAGCCGGACATAAAGTAGTAAAACACGATTGAAACAGCCTGGTTGGTACAGGATCAACAATGGAAGTGGCAGCTTTCATTTTTGAAACCTCATTGCAAAGAGAATTCAAATCCATTGTGGAGAAGTTTGAGAGATGGATACCAGATAAAGGAGAAACAGACAAAGGAGAAATAATACATTTATGAGTGTGGTCAATCTTAGAGCTAAAGAAATCAAGAAACTTATTACAAAGGTGAGTTGAAGCAGAACCAGTCAAAGAATTGTTAGATTTAAGTAGTTTGTTGATTGAATGAAACAATTGTCTCAGGTTATTCTGATTGTTATCAACAATCTGTGCAAAATAAGCAGACCTTGCTGCTGCAATTTTAGTCTTATATTCAAGTAAGTGGTCTTTCCAGGCCTGTTGGTGGACAGTCAGACCAGACATACGCCACCTACACTCCATTGTACGACATGATGTCTTCATTGCACGCAGATTATCATTATACCAGGGAGAGGAACGTCCAAAGGAAACGGATCGTGTTTTCAAAGGGGCAAATAAATCCAGGCCAGATGAGAGAACAGAGTTAACCATGAAGACTTTGTCTTCCAATGCATCAAATGGAGAAAAACTTAAAGAAGAATCAATGAATTCAGCAAAATCAGAGGGGTCAATAGATCTCCATTTGCGATAATTTTTAATGTGCGAAGAGGTAGTGTTCATGTCAGGCTGCTCCATATTAAAATAGACAGCAAGATGATCAGATAGCCCTAAGTCAGAGGTGGACAACTTTACCAGTAAAGTTCTGTTGTGCAGCACATTGTTTGACAAAACATTTTGTTTAATTTCATATGACTAAAAGGTATATTAAATTCATGTTTTAAACATTACATAGATTTTTTTCAATATTAAAATTGTTGTTTTTATAAATTAAATTAATTAGACATGATTATTAAAATTTTATTAAATCATTAAAATGAAATTCAGAAAAATGTAAAAGTAATGTAAAATGTAAAATGTAAATTTAAAAAAAAAAAAAATGAATGTGAGGGACCAACTATTATGGCAAACACAAATGAGGGTGATTAATGGAACACAGCTGATACATATGAACTCATAATGACAGTAACCAAGGAGACAGACGAGTGGCGGGAAACTGAACAAAGAAACGTGACAAATGAAAAGCAAACTGAAGGTCCATGAACAAAACTAAACTGAACGTGACACGTCTTTTTTTGGTAAACTTTTAATAAATTGATGTTAAATTGTATAAGTTTCATGATTTCAATTAATTAGACATGCTTTTGATTACTAAAATGGAGTATAAAAAAAATTAAAACGAAGTCCAGAAAATATAAACCGGATTTCATAGGACCCTAATAATGCACTAAAATACATGACAAACAACCAATTTCAGATGTAACGAATTTGCAATATATTATAATAAATATTAACTTTGGTCACAATTGTTTATGAAAATATACAGTCAAACCAAAATGTATTCAGACACCTTCAACATTTCTCACATTATCACAGTTTATTCGCTATAGTTTAGAAAATGGTAATAAAATATGACAAGAACTCAGAGTTAAACTGTGTCAGAACAAATTCATCTTGATAATACTTTGATAGAAAGGGATGTAATGGATTACAATCAACCAATCAGCTGTTGAATTTAAGAACACAATTAGATAATACCAATTTAGGTCATCAATGACCAAGCAATTCTTCATTTTGTTCAGTCTGTGGTGTCAAAGGTCACATTAGCAATTAAAGAAAAAACACTTCAGCAAAACATGGCCAGCTCAAAGTGTCTGAATCATTTTGGTCCCAAATTTTTTACCAATTTTACTGCGAGTCACTGTATGAAGAATTTTTGGGTATAATATGTCACAGTTTCCTTTATTTTGCTATCCTCACTTACATAAATGAACTACTAATGTCCTGCACACACTAGTAAAAAATGATATCTGGTGTATGCAATGCATTATACAGTACATTATGAATAGCTTTATAATGCATTATGCATAAAGGCATTTGTAAGTCGCTTTGTATAAAACCGTCTGCTAAATGCTTAAATGTAAATGTAAGTAAAGTGTTACTAGAGTTACTAAACTGAGTTCATTTAGAAATTAATTAAATTACTAAATGTCCACATTACTTTCATTTAAAAAAATCAAACAAGTGAAACTGTTAACACCGCACCAGCAGCAGGGGGAGTCAGAGATTTTCATTTAGGACATCAACAAGCCTGACACAAGAACACACAAAGACACAAGCATTTACTTTATCTTGCATATTTTAATACACTTGAAACAGGTACACATTATTAATATACCACTGAAACTTTCACAAGCAAATGATTGATTTTGATCACTGAGCCATGAACTTGACGATTCCTGGATTGTGGTCTAACATCTCAAACACTTCGATCACGCCACCTGCTCTTAACTGGATCAAACACAGAACAAGATTCATAAATACACACTCATAATACTATACTTGATGAAATGGATCATGAATCTCTATATTTTAGAACAGAGCCCTGACATACAATAGTTACTTGAATAATGCCCATCAAAACATTGAACTGCATATTAATATCCTAATGTATGTATGTATGACAAAAAAAATCACAGGCTGCACGTATCAAAATACTGACATGTAGCTGAGGTACAGGAAATAAGTCAATGTTTTAATGTCCCTCTGTGGACCACATGATGAGATTCTTCACACTGACTATAATGGACATAAGCATGTTATGGTAATGGGATTTGCATTGATTCCCCGCTTTTTTTTCTTACGAAGCTAATACAGAACAATGGAAATGGCTGTTTGGAGGTTGATGAATGGATGAATGGGCGTCAGAGAGAAGAGAAGACAGTTCGATGAAGTACATCTTCATTTGTATTGCTTGTGGTGGCGATTCCTGAATGTCTTTGATAAGCAACGGACATGGACAAGACCTGAGCACATGTGCTGAGTGGTGCTGTCTAGGGCCCTGTTTACACTGGTATTAAGATGGGTTTTGGTCGATCGGATCACAAGTAGACGAGGGAGACACATTCCCGTTTACACCTGGTGTTTTAATCCGTCTCTTTTGTCCACTTTTGACCACTTCTGTCCTGATTTCTTTGAGGGGAGGGTCTATGGGTGGGTAAATGTATGTGTTTTTAAAGATCTTTCGATCTAATGGACCAGCCAAACGCTGTGAGTGTGTGTTAGAAATCAGGAATGGTGCGAGAACATTGTGCTTGCTATGTTTTTCGTCTTCAAACCAAACTTGGGTCTCCAGCCGACAAAGTTTAATTTTCCCATCTGGCTAGTGCGCTTCCCATAATGTTCACGCTTTAGGTCAGTAGACGGAGAGAAGACGGTCTTTTGTGGCTGTTTGAACACATTCAACCACATGAGCATCTACACTACGAAAGCAATCCGGTCGAATGTGTTTTCCACTGCCTCTGGAAGTGGTCGAAAGTGGACAAGCTCAAACGTAGAGCAAACTAAAACCTGTATTTAGCATCGTCCGATCCGATCGACCAAAACGCATCTTAATACCAGTGTAAACAGGGCCTAATGCAAGCTTCACTATTACTATTGCTCACGCTATTAATTATATTTCAAACCATGTGGCTTGTTGAAGAGTGATGACCTATTACTTTTGAAGGAGATCATAGAGCACCACCCAAAACACCCTAGCATTAGGATAGCAAGTTTTGCATGGTAAAGTATTACTAAAAAAATTTCAGAAGATTAAAAAACCTTGTATTTATCTGGAATTGTACTGTTGCAGACATTTTCTGATGAAATGCAACAAATGTATCAGTGACCAATGAGAATGCAAAAGTTTTGGTTACACTTTATTTTTTAGGTGATGTAGTTACATTGTACTTACTCAAATAAGTACTGAGTAATAACTACATGTACTTACTATAGAGTTATGGTTAGGGTTTGGTTTAGGGTTAGTTACTTGTAATTATGCATAATTTACTGTTATTACTATAACTAAGTTTTTGGTAACACTTTATTTTACAGTGTCATTGTTACACGTTACATGTAGTTACTGTAATACTAACTATAAATTATGCATAATTACATGCAACTAACTCTAAACCAAACTCTAATCCTACCCTAACCCTATAGTAAGTACATGTAGTTACTTAATATTACTCAGTACTTTAATGTATAATTACAGTGTAACAAAGACACCTTCAAATAGAGTGTAACCAAGTTTTTTTTACTACTGTATTTCCTTGTTTTTATCTGACATCCAAGTTGCATTGAGCAAAGGTTATATTTGTGAGAAAGTAAAGAAAGAAAGGAAGAAATGAGGCTTGGGGTTTTTGGTGTGTGGGAGTTTACACAACCTTGTTAGTGGTTTGGCTTATTTTCAGAGAGAAATAAAAGAGAGAAGTGATCAATAAAAATAGTTTTGTGTACACGCTCTGGAAATTTTCCCACACAGATACGATTGGTGTAAGAGAAGGCGTTGTAGGCTATATTGGGTTTTATGTGACCTTGAGGTGTCAACACACACACACACACACACACACACACACACAAATCCTCTCCAGCTTATGCGTGACAATACCTTACTCATAGTCTGGAAAGTGGCGTTCAGACGCTCCCACTCCTCCCTCATGCTTTGTCCTCCCTCTCTCTGTGCTCTTGTCAGGTGCGAACTCTGTGTCCATCTCTTGAGGGATGATCAGAAAGGGCAGACTAAACAAACCTGACACCATGACCCCAAAGGTCACCAGACTGCTCCTCGACGACTCCACCCTGTGTTAAACAATACCACGCGTGAATCAGATGCGACAGGCCTCGTGGGCAGTCTATGGCTGTCTGAAATCGCCCTCATTCACTATTCCCTACATTACATCCACTAATATAGTCCACTTGATGGAGTGAATGAAAACGAGTGAGTGAATTCGGACACTGAGTGCGCCGGAAGGGCTGTCACTTTTGTTGTTTTTGCTGTTGTTTTTTTACTCTTCGGCTAACCAGAATCAACCCAGATCTCAGCCGACTATTTTCTTTTTTCTGGCTGACCAACCTCTTTTGATTGGCCAGACTCATGCCAGAGCTCAGCTCAGTTTGACACAAAAACTGATGCCAGAATCAAACCAGAAGTACCGAATTTGGCCCAGATTCTGTTGCTATCTGGGATAGTAATGAAAAGATTTATCTTGAACTCTGTCATGGAAACCAGCCTTAATTAACAATCAATTAAAAAGGAATGTATACCTGTATGATATTACGCTGTACCCACATTAGACCAGCAGTTTGGAAAAATATGAGCGCCATCTTCTGGCAAGACGTGGGAATTCATTCAGCGCGACGTCACAGTGCATTTTGGGTATTTCAGAGCGTACTTCGGTTGTATACTCGTTATTGTAGTGCATTGTGGGATTGAATGAGTGCACTCGATAATGTCCACTATGGTTTCGGACACCACTACAAATGGCCGTCCCCTCAAATAGTGCTCTATTTAAGGGTATAAGGGGAGATTTTGGACACAGCCATTGTGTAATATCTCAATTGTTCCTCATAGACGGCTATGAGAGTCTGTCATAAATCAGTGATTTCAAACGGACACATCTAATCAAATAGTTTGATTCTTCATTAAAAGTCCAAATTGTCCAACACAGGCATCATTGGAAATAAGTGCCTATGCGACATTTCTGCAAAATGATATGTTGCTTCTTGCACGTTTTGCAACACTTTCAAAGTGAAATGTCCAGTGAGAGGTGCTAAAAGTGTAAAATTTTATCCGAAACAGATAAACATGAATCTGGCAATGTTTTATGGCAGGTCGGAAATGAAATGTTCGGTGAGTGGCGCTAAAAGGTTAACCACTATTAACTTTTTTGCTCACCAGCCGCTGTGGCTAGTGGTTTTCAAAAGTTACTAGCCACTCAGCATCTTCACTGGTCACAATTTTGACATCGATACCATGGGGAAAAACTGCCATATAGATATTTTTATTATTATCTCATAATTTGGCAGCAGGTATATTAGGCTGCTGTCACTTTAAGTGACGCACGGCTCCATTATACTGTCACACGTGTTTTCTTTCTTAACTGTTTACGTTCACTTAAAGCAGAACTGACTGTATTTACGTGAATACTCGACAAGAGCAGCATTTTGGCATTATTTTGTGTGTATTTGACTGTTTAAGTGCAATAAGCAGCGAAAACAATTAGTACTGAGAGGCGGCTTTATGTGTGCGCACTTTGGGTATGAGCACAAAATCTGCAGGAATGAGTAAACGAATAAACACAATACGAGCAATCCCACACCGAAATTCAAGCCCTGTAACAGCAACAATATTCAATATAATAAGTAAGTAACCATGCCATTTTAACTCGCTTCTACAAGTCTTTGAGCTCTTTTATCATGACTCGTGTTGGACTCGTACCCAATCGCTCCACATCTCAAGTGCAGTGCTGTACCAGGTGAGCTACCGAGCAAGTTTACTATGGCAAAAAAGGCTATGCATATGGAGCTGGTTATGTGATGCATCAAAATGTATTCGTTTACCTATATGCACTATACTAACAGCGTTTTGAGGTCATAATGTAGCATTTTGCAAGGAAATGTCTATTATTTGATAATCATAATAATAGTTGGTGTTTTATTTTTTGGTGAACTGCATTGAATTGTATGTATAAGTACTTGGAATTTAGGTAGAGTCTCGTTTTCCAATGAGCCCATGTTGTATTTATCTGAGCTCAAATATGATCCACATTCATTTTATAGCTCTATTGAGTGAATGTCAACAACTGTGTGCCATCCAAATCTTTTGCAGC